>JBBBDQ010001014.1:2187500-2455000 GCA_037127315.1 Ascarosepion bandense | reverse complement strand
TTCATAATTGTCAGTATCTATCTATCTATCTATCTATCTATCTATCTATCTCACCCTTCATAATTGTCAGCATCTATCTATCTATCTATCTATCTATCTATCTATCTATCTATCTATCCTTCATAATTGTCAGCATCTATCTATCTATCTATCTATCTATCTATCTATCTATCCTTCATAATTGTCAACATCTATCTATCTATCTATCTATCCTTCATATAATTGTCAGCATCTATCTATCTATCTATCTATCTATCTATCTATCTATCTATCTATCTATCTATCTATCTATCCTTCATAATTGTCAGCATCTATCTATCTATCTATCTATCTATCTATCTATCTATCTATCTATCTATCTATCTATCTCACCTTCATAATTGTCAGCATCTATCTATCTAACCTTCATAATTGTCAGCATCTATCTATCTATCCTTCATAATTGTCAGCATCTATCTATCTATCTATCTATCTATCTATCTATCTATCTATCTATCTATCTATCTATCTATGTTCTTATATGTCTATTACTAACTCGTACCTTCTTTATTTATATTCTATTATTCGCCGACTGCCTCTAATTTATCTTCCTCTCCATTAGCCAACGTGAAACAGATCCACCTGTCACTCCAAGTCTTGCAGTTTGTAAATTGTTTACATCTGGACTTTGACAAACAGAAGACAGGTTAAAATAACACCGTTTGTGTTTTAAGTCTAAGCAAATGTCGTTATTTCCAAGTTGTGGCAAAAGAGATGAGTGACTTTTTTTGTATTATTTACACCGTGTTTTCATCAACTTCCTGCCATTTTCTCTGTTTTGATTTTCTTTCTCTATCCAGAATCTCTCTTCATTTTTCAGTCACTCTTAATCCTCGGTCTATTTTTTGCTGTTATTCTTCTCCTTCTCTTTCTGTGTTTTCATTCATCTATTTCGTCTGCCCTTTTAAGACGGCATCTCTTCTTTGTCAATAAGCATCAAAATCAGACGATCTATACAAAACAAAAACGTTTTTCTCTTACAATTTGAAAATATGAAACATTTAAAAATGTATGACAAAAGACGCCATTAAATTCACACACAGAGACAGTTTCACCATTTTATAAATATCGCATCTGTTCTACAACATTTTGTATAGTCTTTAACGTTTTTGAAAAGCCTCTTGCTTATTGTATGAGAACGTCTGTATAGAACAATATTACTGGAACTCGACTTGCTTCCAATTTTAATATGGCCGATTTTCATTGTGGTTGCCTATATTTTAGTGATGGACCAACCTGATTTTTAATTGATCTTCGTTTTCGTATCATAGTTACAATTCCGGGCCAAATAATTGGAGGCCCTTGTCTAAAAGACGAGAAGCTCAAACTTAATATCATCTCACGAAGAGAAATTAACGAACTCTCTACTTTACCTAAATAATGACTGTTATATAATTTTCAAATGTTTTAACTCATGAAATGATTAGATATATATGCAAAGATTCTAGGGTTGCGTGCATCAATGGCTGTATGTATGTATGTATGTATGTATGTATGTTGTGGTGCAGTGGATATCAGTTCAAAACAAAAAAACAAAAAACGAGTTCGAATTCCAGTTGAATTTGTTGCAATCACTTAAGGGCAAATAATACTGGGAAAGGTATGGATCTGTCTCTACCCCCTCCAGCTATGGGGTAAATAGCAGGTCAAATTGGGTTCTATAGATTTGATAGGCAATCAGTCTACCGCGAAAAGTAATAGTAACTATCTGCCAAATAATATTTTGCCCTGTCTGTTATGCCTCTTTCGAGATATTATCACCCAAGGGTTTATTGTCAGGGAGGTGGCGTCTTGATGTTATCGTCCTTGGTAGAAGCTATCATTATGTGCGGCGTTATTAGAATGTTTTTGAAAACCATACTGGAGTTTTGAGCATTGCTTTGTGAGAGGAATTGTGTAGACGGATCTGTTCAGGGGCTGTTTGGGCTTCGGCTAGTATAAGGCAAAGTCATCGTGACCGTGGATTTGAGCGAACTGGTTTTGTTCGTATTACTGACCAGGCACGAAACTTTAACTAAGTTACTCATGGCACAGTTGCCGTGTAAATCACAGATGTATTGAACAAACACAAATGTATCTAAACAGAAGTCGATCACTGGTGCCCCCTAGGTACGAATTTGCACGAGATACTAAATTAGCAACTAGATCCCACCCTTTTAGAGTGAAACTGATAAAATGTAACCGCAATTTCTACTCCAACAGTTTCTTTTCTCGCACTTCCCGACTGTGGAATTCCCTTCCACATGATTGTTTCCACGACGGCTACAAACTCCAGGAGTTTAAATGTAAGGTCAATAGACACCTCCTAACACACTAACTCGCATCCAGTCTTTCAAACACTCTTCCCATCGACCCAACCCTCAGCCTCGGTATCCTTACCTATCTATCACCCTCCTTCTGACATTTCCTATATCTAACCACCCTTTCTCTTTACCTTCCCCTATATAACTCCATGCGCAATAGTGGCAGTGGAATGCCTTGCTTGGGGTGAAATGATTAAAAAAAAAAAAAACCCTCTGTAACAGGGATTGGCTAGCCGCTCTCGAAAAAAGTGTTCCTTAAATTATCATTATTTACACTGTTCGGACTGTTTTCTTCATTCGTATTGTCATGTTTACTATGTTTCGTCCGTTGTACGGTCCGACCTTCTTCAGATGGTAGGAGTATTTAAATGAACCCTTTATTTCGACCACTTGGTTATATCATTTTCATTCCCTGTACATTGCCTTACCGGTTGATGTGATGTAGTTATCTCCCTTTAATTCAACACTTTAAATTATTTGTTCACCACTGCTGTATTCTGATATTGAATTCAAAACTTTTTCGTTCTATTCACTGGATCTAATCAACGTTTATATCCACTACGTTGGGCCTGGTCAGTACTTAGATTGGTAACCGCTTGGGAATACCAGGTGCTGTAAGCGTTTAGTGACGGATGTGAGTTCGAATTCCAGTTGAATACCCTGCATTCACTTAAGCACTGGTACCTTTGGAAAAGGTATTAATCCGTCCCTTCCTTCCAGTTATGGGTTAAATAACACGGTTAGCACTTGGGGACCCTGCCCTTAAAAATAAATCCTAATGAATCGTGATACTCGAAAATAAAAAGTATTACTAGATACAAAAATTTATATAAAATAAACAACAATAAATTGTTGAAAGAAAAATGTATTACCAGCAATAAATAAAGAAAAAAATTAGTTGGCAATAAATGACCCACCGACGTTGATTTGCCATAAAAACAAAACAACCAACCAACCAACCAACCAACCAACCAACCAACCAACCAACCTTCCCTCCAGTTATGGGTTAAATAACAGGGTAGGACTTGGGGACTCTGCCCTTAAAAACAAATCCTAATGAATCTTGATACTCGAAAAAGAAAAAAGTATTACTAGACTTATATATTATAGACTAAACTTATATAAAAAAAAAACAACAATAAATTGTTGAAAGAAAAATGTATTACCAGCAATAAATAAAGAAAAAAATTAGTTGGCAATAAATGACCCGCCGACGTTGATTTGCCATAAAAACAAAACAACCAACCAACCAACTATATCCACTGAGTCATGTGTTACTAGCACCTGAAGAAGGCCACACGTCGTAAACATGGCGATAAAGTTTAGGACAGTGTAAATAATGTAAGTACTACGTTATCTCAGAAGTACAGACAAATAAGAAATTATCATGTCTGTATGCATGTCTTCATATCAATCACCCAAAGAATCTTGGCACGGAATTTGATCTAATGTGTATTGAATACGGTGGCTTCTATCTAAATAGAACAGGCCTAAAATCATCAAAGGTGCCAGACCTAAAAAGCCACTTACTGCACTTCATGAAGCAAATATTCTAGTTGCAATAAATGCGTAAAAGAATGTTTCACTTGAGGGACTAAAACATGATATGAATGTCAGCCAAATATTAATGTAACAACTACTTCAGAGGAGCTTAACGTTATCACAATTGCACAAGAGAATGTAAGTCTCTTGCAGGAATAAATAACATTGTAATTATTAAACAGTTATTTATCAGAGTCAAATGAGAACAGTAAACAGTTGTATTAAAATATGCTTCATACACATTTAAAGAAAAAATAAAAGATAAATATTTAACATGCAGTACTTTTATATATAACAATTAGGAAGATTATCTGATTACGCTACCATGGTTTCAACTTTTCGGTATCGTCAGACCTTAATACATTGTACCAAACTAGCCAACTATATGTTGAAATCAAAAGAAAAAAACGAGAAAATCCTAATGTGATCTGGAGTATATTAACAAAAGCGAAACCTTTTAACGGTGTTGAAATTTGCAGATTGCGAAAAAAAAAAAAGTTGGTTATTGTATCATTTCCAGAACGAAGCAGGTCTCTAAGTGCAATATCCAATATAATGTTTGGATATATACACATCAGAAAATATATTTTGGTTTCGTACAAACCTGGATTTTTTTTTTTAATCGTGTCACCGCAAGCAAGACATTCCACTGCCAATATAGCGCAGTAGGTTACATAGAGGGATTGGGTATAGGAAATGTCAGAAGGAGGGTGATAGACGACTTAGGATGTACATAGAGAGAGAGTTAGAGAGAGTGGGTGTGAGTTTGTGTGTTAGGAGGTGTCTATTGACCTTACATTTAAACTCCTGGAGGTTGTAGCCGTTGGGGAAGCAAGCATGAAGTCGGGAATTCCACAGGCGGGAAGTGCGAGGAAAGAAGATGTTGGAGTAGAAATTGCGGTTACATTTCATTGGTTTCACTATAAAAGGGTGGGATGTAGTTGCCAATCTAGTATCTCGTGCAAATTCACATCTAGGTGGCACCAGTGATTTAAGTTCATCAGAGCAGAAGCCATGATAGTATTTATAGAAGAGGCACAGGGATGCCACGTCACGCCGGTGAGAGAGATACTGCAGGCGGTCAACCAAGTCGGTATCAATCACATTACAGATTCTTCGCTGTATTTTGTCAAGAAACCCGGGGAGAATAGAAGGGGCACCCGCCCAGATGTGGCAGCAGTACTCAATACACGGGCGGATGGTGGATTTATATAATTGCAAGATAGATTCAGGCGGAAAGAATTTCCGGGCCCTGCACAGAGAGCCGACTTTCATAGCTGCGGATTTAGCGATGGATTCGACGTAGTCATTCCACTTGAGGTCCGTTGAGAGTGTCAGGCCAAGCAGGTGTAGTGATTTACTCTCTGGGAAGCAGAATATTATTTCGCTATTCTTGACTATCTCATCTCCTTATTTTAAACTTCCTGGAATGCGTTTAAAAATTCCTGTTGTGTTCAAAATAAAGCGTTAGGAAATAAGTTAATCTATAACGCCTGACGATACCGGAAGGTTGAAACCCTGGTAGCATAATTGGCAGATATTTCTAATTTTAATACATATGATAATATATAGTTTTAATATATGCTATATTGGTCATTAAAGTTCTCAATATCAGGGATACACCGTGGACATTTAGTCTCTTTTATGTTATACGCAATCGTCAGAGGATATGTACTGCCTTTTTGCTTGGTTGTTTATATATACAGGTCAGTGATGTTTTATGGGTAGCCTATCGTATTGTTCTGTTGGTAGTCGGTAATGGTTAGGGTATCAAAATATTCTCAGGGATATTGGGTGGAAATAAGTGAGGATGTGGATGCAGTTTTTGATTATTTACAATGTTCTTTGTTCTTCCATTGTTATATATATATATATATATATATATATCAATTATTTCATCTTGAGCATGAGTTTACAGAATCTGAAAGAATATGACAAAAATAAAACATTATTAAGAAGAGAGAACAATAAAAGAAGATTAATTTATTCATGCTATGAAATTAATATATAGGCCTTACCGTTTTACCGGATAAATAGATAAATGTAAGCGCCTCTTCTACTCCATCAGTTTCTTTTCTCGTACATCTCGTCAATGAAACTTCCTTCCGTATACTTGCTTCTCTGAAATCTACAATCTTCAAAAGTTTAAATGCATCGTCAACTGATATCTTCCATCCCATCTATCTCTCTACCTCCTTAAATTCTATCCATTTCTTATCCTTTCTTCGGCATTCCCTGCACGCTGTTTTTACCCTGCAAACCAGTGGCGGTCTTGCCTTGTTTAGAGTGAAATGATTACAAAAGAAATAGGTCAGCAGACTGAAGATAACGAGTAACATTACAATTTGAGGTAAATGTTTGAAATAACATCGAATAATGGCATCAATCAAATTCGATTAACCACCGTCACACATGTCTGTTTGTACATTCCGCGTTTGATTTCGTCAATATTGCAAGAATGAACACAATTTTTGTTTCTAAAGAAACGAAAACTCGATTTACGTTGTTAAATCGCCTCATCCAATGTAGACATACTTTACATCAATCACGTTCAGACATGCCTAAACTGCCAGCTATGTTTCAACTCTTTTCTCAGATCAATGATTAAAAATTCGATCCAAGTGAATGAATCTCTTGGTTTTAAAAACTGACGCTACAGAATCACAAATTAAAATATTTAATAATTTATAAATTAAAATATAAATCTATATACATAAATTTATGTATAAATATATGAAATGATTTATTTGAACATTATTTTTGATCAATACTCGTATTTAAGTTGATACTCTGTTTTATATTACGGAAATTAACGAAGATTAACGAAACTTCGTTATAAACAACCGACAATTTGAAATGATTTGTTCGAACATTATTTTTGATCGATACTCGTATTTAAGTTGATATTGTGTTTATAATCAAATAGAATATGAACATGTTACGGAAATTAATGAAAATTAACGAAACTTGGTTACAAACAACCGACAATTTGAAATTATTTGTTTCAACATTATTTTTGATCGATAACCGTATTTAAGTAAATATTCTGTTTATAATCAAACAGTATATAAACATGTTACGGAAATAAACGAAGATTAACAAAACTTGGTTATAAACAACCGACAATTTGAAATTATTTGTTTGAACATTATTTTTGATCGATAACCGAATTTAAGTAAATATTCTGTTTCCACAGACACCCGCACCTCCCTCCCATTAGTATGGAACAGGCTTGCTTCCCAGAGAGTAAATCACTAAGCCTACTTGGCCTGACACTCTCAGCGGACCTCAAAGTGGAATGACTACGCCGAATCCATTGCTAAATCCGCAGCTATGAAAGTCGGCTCTCTGTGCAGGGCCCGGAAATTCTTTCCGCCTGAATCTATCCTGCAATTATATAAATCCACCATCCGCTCGTGTATTGAGTACTGCTGCCACATCTGGTCGGGTGCCCCTTCTATTCTCTTCGGGCTTCTTGACAAAATACAGCGAAGAATCTGTCATGTGATTGATACCGACTTGGCTGACCGCCTGCAGTATCTCTCTCACCAACGTGACGTGGCTTCCCTGTGCCTCTTCTATAAATACTTTCATGGCTTCTGCTCTGATGAACTTAAATCACTGATGCCCCCTAGATGTGAATTTGCACGAGATACTAGATTGGCAACTAGGTCGCACCCTTTTACAGTGAAACCGATGAAATGTAACCGCAATTTCTACTCCAACAGCTTCTTTCCTCGCACTTCCCGCCTGTGGAATTTCCTACCGCATGCTTGCTTCCCTGACGGCTACAACCTCCAGGAGTTTAAATGTAAGGTCAATAGACACCTCCTAACACACTAACTCACACCCACTCTCTCCAACTCTCTCCCTATGTACATCCTAAGTTGTCTATCACCGTCCTTCTGAAATTTCCCATACCCAATCCCTCTATGTAGCCCCCTGCGCTATATTGGCAGTGGAATGCCTTGCTTGGGGTGACACGATTAAAAAAAAATAATCAAACAGTATATAAACATGTTACGGAAATAAACGAAGATTAACGAAACTTGGTTATAAACAACCGACAATTTGAAATTAGTTTTGTTTGAACATTATTTTTGACCGATACTCGTATTTAAGTTGATATTCTGTTTATAATCAAACATTACTATATATTTATTCTACCGGCCTGATTATATACGATAATTTTTTGTTTCGAAAATGTGTGTCATTCGGCAGGATTTGAAGTCAAAATAAGCCTATAACAAGCCTTCGTTTAAACTGATCTTCATTCGTGGTCGAGAGATCTAAGACGTGCCAGATCACTTGGTGGCTATCCCTATGTGGATAGGTTTGAAGAATATTATATTTTTCCTAAAAACCTCACTGAAATTCAAATACAGAGTGAAAAGCCAAACCTTTGTAAGAATTATTTAACTAAAAAGGAAGAGGAAGGAAGGCTTCGGAATTTGAATTGGCCCGCACAAAGCCCTGATCTCAATCCTATTGAACGTCTATGGAATATTTTGGATGAAAAAAAAAATTGATAAATCTAATTTTACTTTGCAAGGCACACTTTGGTAAAAAAAGACCAACTGCTTGGCAGGAGATAACATGAGTTACATTGAAGAAGCTTGTGATATCAATGCCTGACAGAATGAAGGCTGTGATCAAAACAAAAGGCTATTATACTAAATATTAAATTTCTTTTGTAACAAGTATCTTTTTTTTGTTAAAGCATTTGTTGAATAAATCAAATAAAATTACTTTAATTAAGTTGTTTATTTTCTGTCAATATGCCCCATAAAAGATAAAATAGTTTTTGTCCTAATACTTTTGCACAGTACTGTATGGCTGGAGTATAACTTTTTGGTTATAAATTCAGAAAATACAAGACCGATTAAGCACCAGGAACATTTTTTTTCAAATGCAATCAACTGATTTACGTGTTGTGAATTTGGTTTCGAATGTAGAGATTAGCATTTCATTTTGTATTCTTGTCACTGTTCTTCCACTATATCATCGCTCATGAACAGTCAAAATCAATCATTTTCAGATTTTTCCCTATTGCCTGTACTCACTAGGTGTTTCATAGCTTGCCACTTGGGATGGAATGACAAACCTCCTTTAATCTTCTCAGTACTTTTATCGACCCTGAAGTCTGAACATTTGAACACCTTCCTCGAAAGCCTGATTTCTGCCATTTGACTTTTAATGTTTTTGGAACTGTTCCAAAAATCAGGAAAAATGACAATACCTACCCACAAACTAACTTTCTTTCATAT
Source organism: Ascarosepion bandense (assembly GCA_037127315.1). Lineage (NCBI taxonomy): Eukaryota > Metazoa > Mollusca > Cephalopoda > Sepiida > Sepiidae > Ascarosepion > Ascarosepion bandense. The sequence goes on along the minus strand of JBBBDQ010001014.1, from coordinate 2,445,849 downwards.
ATATATATATATATATATATATATATATATATATATATATAATGTATCGAGGCAGCAGATAATTTTCTAAACATATACTGTTAAATGTAAGAGACAATGAATGGCTATTATGTTAAATCATGAGCCGTTCTAAACATCGTATTTTCGCTTTAATTTCAGTTGAAATTAAAGACAAAAATTCTCCAACATTTGTATAATATTTTATTAAGTTGATTCTAAGCATTCGGCTCACATGAGCCATCTTCAATTGTTGGAGAATTCTCCAATGTTCAAAATGTTGGAGAATTTTTGTCTTTAATTTCAACTGAAATTAAAGCCAAAATACGATGTTTAAAACGGCTCATGATTAAACATAATAGACATTCATTGTTTCATATATATATATATATATATATATATATATATATATATATATATATAACAGTGAATGTCTTAAATTTTAAGATATGAATTTTGTTTTGAAAAGCGGCTGGGACCGCGAAATACCGTATAGCCAAAGGATTTGTAAAAATATCTAATTTTTGTTTCCTAATTATATATATATATATATATATATATATATATTGTGTGTATTTTAGCAGCATTTTTTCATTAATGCAGGTTTCATTGAATAATATAGACAAGTTTTGTCTATTAATTTTGTGTAGGATCCGTTCATACCGTCTGATATACTTGATGGTGTTGTCGTTAAAAGACAACAAAAAATCACAGTATTTGTTGAATTTTTTATCGGGTCTAAGCTTTCGGCTCACATAAGCCATTATCAAAGAATAAATATTAACACACAGTAAACATAGAACATTTAAGCTATTAACAATAAAGATAACTGAATTGAAAATATAAGTCCATCCCTACCGTGGCGGATGGTCGAAGACAGTGACAAAATAGTGGTGTTGTGGTCCCTGGTCTGATTACAGACATTTGAGTACGTTGTTGGAAATATCGAAATTGATTGTATTCAAACCAGGTTTAAATTGTTTAATGTAGAGTGCTTCGAGGATTTTTAGTTTCTGCTTATTATTTTCTTGTTTGAGTATGTACGTGTTATCAACAAGCGTTTTTCTCAGAAGTGTGCGTTGATAACCGTGTTGTTCTAAATGACGGAATATATTTGAATTTTTATTTAAGTGCAACGTCAGACGCCGTGAGAGCGAATTTGTGGTGTGGCCGATGTAGATATTATTGAGGTTGTTAGAGATACATTCTCTAAATGGACATATGAATTTATATACTACATTGGTTTTTTGCAAATCACTAACGGTGGGGGAAGAGTCGTTGCGGACAAATGAATTAGATGTAGTGGATTTAGTGTAATATATAATGAACTTAATTCTTTTGTTAGAGTCTGTCGGAGAAATATTAGTATTTATGAGTTTTTTTAGGATGTTTTCATCTAGTTGGTAGTTGGAGTGCATCTGGCTACGGTATAAGAGAGTGATATGTTTAGGATTGGTTGGGTTAGTATCATGTGTTGTTTTTCCATGTTAAGCTTTTTAAGAAAGTAATGTATTTGTTCATCAACTATGTAGTTGGGAAAATTATTATTGATGAGTGTCTGTTTTATGTTTTTTAGTTCACTGTAGAAGATCTGATTTGTAGATGAATTGACTTTTGCACTGTATAATAGATTTTTTATAATGGCTATTTTGTAATAGTGGGGGCATTCACTAATATAATTGAGTGTGGAGGGATTTTTATTAGTGGGTTTTTGATACGGTGAGATAGTAAATTTATTGTTGTCAGTGTTAATTAATATATCAAGAAAAGGAATTTTGTTATCTTTGCTAAGTTCATAAGTAAATTTTAAAACTGAGTTATTTTGAAACTGTTTTTGAAGTTGTAAGATTTCATCAGTATTTTTAATTGATAGTAGGATATCATCAACATATCGTAGATATATTGATGGTTTTGTAAATTTTGCAAAGGTAGTATTTTCAAGGTTAGACATGTAGAAATTACTAAAAATCGGACCAAGCACTGAACCCATGGAGACTCCGTCACGTTGTATATATATAGTGTTGTTTGGATCGACAAAAGGCACTTCAGTAGTACAAGCTAGTAGAATTTTTCTTAGGATGTTGGGATTAATTTTGAGTGGGGGTAATGAAGGATTACTGTAAACATTTCTTATAATTATATCAATAGTTTCACTGACGGGTACATTAGTAAAAAGGTTTTCCACATCAAGTGAAGCTATGATTTCATTATTAGGTTTTACACTCTTGAGGATTTGGATTGCCTCTAGGGTTGACTTTATGCTGTATTTACTCGGAAGGTAGGGTGTGATAAGCTGGTTAATATGTTTAGTTTACTGGTGTACAGGAGTAGGAATTTGGGATATGATAGGGCGGAGAGGATAGTTAGGTTTATGAGTTTTTCTGGTTCCGTATATGTAACCAGGTTTATAGTCACCAATAATTTTAGGGAGTTTTAAGGAATTATGATCAGCGTTGTTGGCACTAATGAGTTTATTAAGTTTAGATTTTAGTTGGTGTGTCGGGTTTTTGTTAATTTTTTTAAATTTTGTGTGGTCATGGAGTATGTGGTTGAGTTTTGTGTTGTAATCTGATTTGTTAAGTACAACAAAAATGTTAGCCTTGTCAGCTTTTTTTACAATTATGTGAAGGTGGTTGCGTAGTTCGTGCGCGGCACTTTTTAGTTGTTTCGATAGAATTTTTGAGGAGCTTCTGCTTTTATCATGGCGATCTTTGATTGCCTCAGCCTTAAGTAGATCTTTCAGTTCGGGTTTAACGGTTATAAGTTTTTCATCTTGTAATTTAGTGATGCATTTATAGAGCGTTTCTATTTCAATTTTTTAGTAAGCTGGTTATACTTACGGTATATATGGCAGTTAGGTCCAAGGTTGAGTAATTCTTCTTGGTGCTTAGTTAGTTCGTGGTTGGAAAGATTTATGAATTTATCGAATTTTTTGGGAAGAGTGATCGTGCCATTGTATAGTGAATTAAGTTTTTTGACAATTTTAGCACGGTGTTCAACTTCAGATTTTGCAGTGATTTTGGATAGTCTGAGTATTATTTCTTCTAGTTGGTTTGAGGTAGTTATATCTTTCAGTTTGTTGTAGAGGTTATGTTTGTTCTTGTATAATGTGTCAAGATTTTCTTTCGCTATTTCAATTTGCCTTTTCACAAGGCACCATTTATATTTCAAAGTGGTGATGGTGTGTTGGGCTGCTGGATCATGTAATTTAAATTGTATGTATTTTGGCAGCATTTTTTCATTAATGCAGGTTTCATTGAATAATATAGACAAGTTTTGTCTATTAATTTTGTGTAGGATCCGTTCATACCGTCTGATATACTTGATGGTGATGTCGTTAAAAGACAACAAAAAATCACAGTATTTGTTGAATTTTTTATCGGGTCTAAGCTTTCGGCTCACATAAGCCATTATCAAAGAGTAAATATTAACACACAGTAAACATAGAACATTTAAGCTATTAACAATAAAGATAACTGAATTGAAAATATAAGTCCATCCCTACCATGGCGGATGGCCGAAGACAGTGACAAAATAGTGGTGTTGTGGTCCCTGGTCTGATTACAGACATTTGAGTACGTTGTTGGAAATATCGAAATTGATTGTATTCAAACCAGGTTTAAATTGTTTAATGTAGAGTGCTTCGAGGATTTTTAGTTTCTGCTTATTATTTTCTTGTTTGAGTATGTACGTGTTATCAACAAGCGTTTTTCTCAGAAGTGTGCGTTGATAACCGTGTTGTTCTAAATGACGGAATATATTTGAATTTTTATTTAAGTGCAACGTCAGACGCCGTGAGAGCAAATTTGTGGTGTGGCCGATGTAGATATTATTGAGGTTGTTAGAGATACATTCTCTAAATGGTCATATGAATTTATATACTACATTGGTTTTTTGCAAATCACTTCTGAGAAAAACGCTTGTTGATAACACGTACATACTCAAACAAGAAAATAATAAGCAGAAACTAAAAATCCTCGAAGCACTCTACATTAAACAATTTAAACCTGGTTTGAATACAATCAATTTCGATATTTCCAACAACGTACTCAAATGTCTGTAATCAGACCAGGGACCACAACACCACTATTTTGTCACTGTCTTCGGCCATCCGCCACGGTAGGGATGGACTTATATTTTCAATTCAGTTATCTTTATTGTTAATAGCTTAAATGTTCTATGTTTACTGTGTGTTAATATTTATTCTTTGATAATGGCTTATGTGAGCCGAAAGCTTAGACCCGATAAAAAATTCAACAAATACTGTGATTTTTTGTTGTCTTTTAACGACATCACCATCAAGTATATCAGACGGTATGAACGGATCCTACACAAAATTAATAGACAAAACTTGTCTATATTATTCAATGAAACCTGCATTAATATATATATATATATTCCTACAGATAGGTGTGGGTTTGTAAGCCTGGGTTTCACGGTCTTGAACAAGAGCGGGAAACCCAGGTGAAAATCGGGTGTAATGAAAGTTTTAAAACTAATTCATGATCCTGGAGCTCACACTTTTTGGACGTTGGCACGAAGACTAAAAAGCAATAGTTGTTTCCAGATAAGCGAAACCGTAGACTGAAAGAAAAATGAACGGATGTAAGTCAAATTTTGATTTCCTGATATCAATATCAAATAAGTTTTTTTTCGTCGTAAACTGAATTTTGAAGGCTAAATAAGTCCTCTGAGTCAATGGTATCATTGCTGAGACTAAGAACTACAATTATACCTAATAAGAGCCAAACCCGAAGCAAAAACTAAAATGAAAGTGCTGAAAAAATACAGACATACAGGCAGATAAACAGACACACACACACACACATCTTTATATATATATATATATATATATATATATTATCGATTTTCTGCAATTATGTAAGAACTGCAACCTTGAAATTTCTGAATATCGTTTCTTATGTCTTTGTCTATGACTGTATCAAATTTGATTAAAATCGGACCACTCCTATAACCCGATTTTTTCGATTATCGATTTTTTATATTTATCGGGGGTGCCTCGACACAAAACCTAGCTACGAACACTCGCAGACGCTTATAGTACAAGTGTGTAAAAATTCAAGAAAATCGGTTCAGCCGTTTCGGAGTTTATAGGTAACGGACACACACAGAGACACACAGACACACATACACACAGAGAGAGACTAAGTTCCATTTATAAATAAGTTTAGATTAAGCAGATTATTATTTTATGTGCCATGTTCCTCTACGACGTGGAAAACAAACTCTTCACAATTTCAGTCGCCTTGGCCTTAATATGATCCTAAACTCTCGGCTGCATACAGGCAGCTTCTCAGAGAAGTGATAAAAACGAATTTGAGTAAGTAAAACCTGAGGGTCTTGGAAAAGATTATCCTCGTTTGAACTGGCGCAACATAATCACAACTTTCTTAAATAACAGCAAACACAACTAAAATGGATGGCACTTGTAACTCGAAGAGAATATTTTTTTTTTAAATCATATCACCCCGAGCAAGGCGGTAACGCCACTGATGTGCAGGGGGCTACGTAAGAGTGACAAGATTGGAGAAGAGAAAACCGGAAACCACATCCTAAGCAGGGAACAAGGGATGAGCCTCTTGACCTGTTCAATAGACATGGGTGGAGTGTGAACCGGGCGATAGTTTAGTCTAATGACATAAGATGTTATCTCTCGATACAACCTTAAATAGAAAGATAGAAAGGAAATCCCCATGACTACTGGAAAGGGTGATAAAAGTTATTGGACTTGAGAAACTTGCATAAATTCATTAAGCAAGTTACTCACTGTTTTTTCTTGATTCTCGTACATCCATTAAGCATTATGAGTTTTAAATTCTCCAGACCTTCTTTCTTCATAACGTGCCACAGAACGTCTCTTTTATTTTCGTAAAACGTCCTCGCTGTTCGCACAATATGTTCATGCATTCGTCGGTTGATCTACATCGTTTAAAAAATGATTTATCTATACAGAGATTTTCCATCAAAGTCGTATAAGAGATTAGACTTTACATAGTTCAACATAATTACCGTGTCTCAAATAATATTTTGATATGGTCTAATTTTCTTTTTTTATGTGCCATGTCCTTTCAGGACGTAGGCGACCATGGCTTTCCACATCTCCCTATCCCTGGTGGCTCTTAGCACGCCTTCTCTGTTACACCACGCAACCCTCATTCCGTCATCTACCTGATCGGGTCCTTCAAATATGTTATCCGCTGCTTTCCTCTATCTGTTTTTCCCTCTATCTGGCCTGTTAGTATCAGGTTCTCCAAGTCCTCTTTTCTCATTACATGTCCAAGGAACTTTAGCTGTCTTTTCCTGATGCTCAGTATTAATTTTCTTTTCGTTTCCTACCTTTACAAACATCTCATCATTGCTCACATGCTCCATCCATGATATTCGCAGCATCCTTCTGTAGACCAACATTTCAGTTGCTTCAAGTTTTTCCTTCATCTTTGATGGTATTGTCCAGCATTCACTGCCATATTGAAGGACGGACAGCACGTAGCAATCCAGTACTCTCTTCTTTGTTTCTAGCGAAATCTAGAATATAAATGTATAGAAACTAGCATGGCCACAAAATGAGGGAACAGTTTATATATTGATTATAATATAGATTTGATACCCCTTTTATATCCACATTATAATTTTTTATAAACAGTTGGCATATATATTCTTCTTCTATGTGCCCTGTCATTTCATGACGTAGGCTATCATGGCTTTCCACATCTCCCTATCCCTGGTGACTCTTAGCACGCGTTCCCGTGTTATACGATGCAATCCTCGTTCCGTCATCCACCTGATTAGGTCCTTCAAATATGTTATCCGTTGCTTTCCCCTGTCTCTCTTTTCCCTCTATCTGGCCTGTTAGTATGAGATTCTCCAAGCCCTCTTTCCTCATTGCGTGTCCCAGGAACTTCAACTGTCTCTTCCTGATGCTCAGTATTAATTTCCTTTTTGTTTCCATCATTTTCAAGACCTCATCATTGCTCACATGCTCCATCCATGATATTCACAGCATCCTTCTGTAGACCCACATTTCAGTTGCTTCAAGTTTCTTCTTCTTATTGTTCAGCATCCACTGCCATATTGAAGAACCGACATTACACATCAATCTAGTATTCTCTTTTTTGTGTAACCCTATTTCCACGTAAATATACTTTTTGCTTTAATACAACGGAGTGAGAGAAATTATTATTAGTGCTATTGAAAATTGTGCAGTATATATATTCGCGATATGAGTTATGTTTAAATATATATATATATATATTTAATACTTATGTACTTGTAAAATCCGAAAAATAGAGAAATTAGCTGGAAATTGGGAAAAAAGAAAAAAATATTTTTCTCATTGTATTCGAAGTGTTTTTGTGGGGCCCAGTGGAAGTGAGAAATGGCGATAGTCACAACAAGTTGTCAAGACTTTTGATGGGGTTAGGTTGAGGTCAGACTCTTGCTTCCCACGTTTGCTGGAAACAGATTTGAAAATTTGAAAACATAAAATGATGTAATTAAGAAGAAGGGGACGAAAATTAAATGACACCGTGTGCGGTGTTGATATTTCATCCACTGAACCATAACACAACCTTGAATCGTGTAGGTGGAAAATAATCTGATTGGTCAAAGTTTTGATTGTATAGTTACCCGGTCTATCCGCCAAGAAGATTGGGGATAATTATAAAAGTCGGGACCCTGAGTAGAGTTTGGGTAGTAGTTTAAATTGCAGTCGACATGTAACGACTGAGGAAAAAGTGTTCCCAACTAGAGGCCGCTGGTCGCTTTCCATAGAGCTCCCGGAGAAACGTAGAAAAGCCTGCTGCCGATTGACTTAAAAGAGTTAAAGTCGAATAATGCGCCTCCGATAGAGTCCTAGCTGAAGATATATAGAAACAAAATGAACCGAAAAAGAGTTAAACTATCTAAAGAGAGATTTTTTTTATTGCCGAGCGAAGAAGACAAGACGAATCTACTATTATCACCAGAATGCCCAACTTCAGCCGTTTCCGTAAAGCTTCGGTATAGAGCGTGTTCTTCAGAGCTACCGAGTGACAGAGACAAAACGACCCCACCGCCGTCATCATCAGCCGCCATGTCGCTCCCATTCGGCCGTTTCCGTAAAGTTTCGGTAAAGAGCTGTGAAAAAACTTGTTTTTATTTGAAAAATTGAAAGCTCTGATTATTCTTAACGAAAACTTCGCTCCGTTATGAAAAGAATTTTTTATTTGAAAAATCGAAAGCTCTGATTACTTTCTCTCCGTTGTAAACTTTGAAATTCGGCGATTGTACATTCTGCTTTTATAATTAATTTTTATATATATATAAAGACTTTTTTCGTAACTCATCCAGGCGTCTTCGAAATTATTCATTCGTTTATTTATTTATTTTTTGGTGCCGTATTTATTTATTTTTCAACACAAGCGCACACAAGTGCCCGGTCTGGTTTGAGGTGGTAGAGAGACAGCCATCGGGTTTTCAACCTGACTTTTCTGACTTTTTCAGCGTGGGCAGAGAAGTTCACCGTTGTAATAAACGTCTTGATGACCAGCGGCTGTGACGAGGCGATCATCACGATTAGCGACCCAAGAGCGTTGTCATAATTGGTGCCGTTTCGATAGCATCAATCCACTCAGGTTCGGGTCACCATCTGGTCGTCATCATCGTAATTCGGCGTCCGTGATCGTCTACGGGCCAAGTGTCACATTTGTTTCTAGCGAAATTGTACTGTTTCTTAATACTTCTGGAATGCTTTCTTCGCCATGCCAACTCGTCTTCGGATAATACTGTTCATAATTTCTGGGAGATATCTTTTGCAGTTCAATTAAATTTCGACGTGCGAATGTAATTTATTTTAATAATTTTACCCCAAGCAAAGCGTTAATATCACCAAGACGCAAATGTTTTCAGGCAGTTTAAGAGCATGAGAATACTTTAAGGAGGATAAAGGACAATAAAAGAATAGACTTCAGGAGGACAAGATGGCAACTGATGTTGCATTTATTTTTTTTTTAAACTGTTGATAGTAGGTAAAAAGAAAATTGAAGAATTGCGATAAAAGAAACTATTAGAATAGAACATACGGTTACAGCTTTTTCATCAGTAAAACAATGAGAACTTGTAATCAATTTAGTCTGTTTAGTGCCATACGTGATACAAGCTTGGGCGATCATGTGTCGAAAGAGACATGACTGACTGGGCAGAATATTATCCCGTATTAGATTGCCATTGCTTTCTGCGGTAGACTAGTTGCCAGCCAATGCTGTAGAAGCCAATCTGTCCTGTTATTTAATCCTTAACCAGAGGCAAGAGACTGAGTAATAGATTTTCCAAGGGTATTGGTGCGTAAGTGAATACAAATTATTCAACTGGAATTAAAACTCGACATCCCGATTTCTCCTTCGAAACCAATAACCACTACACCACAACGTACATCACTATCAATTTAGTCAGTCAGTCAGTCAGTTAAGTGCCATACGTGATACACGCTTGGGAGATCATGTCTCGAAAGAGACATGACTGACTAGGCAGAAGATTATCCCGCAGTAGGTTGCCATTGCTTTTTGCGGTAGACTGGTTACAGCCAAATCTATAGAACCCAACCTGTCTAATTATTTAACCTATAACTGGAGGGAAGAGACGGAATAATACCTTTCCTAGGGGTATTTGTGCGTATGTGGATGCAAGGAATTCAACTAGAATTCGAACTTGGCTTTCCGATTTGTCGTTCCACTGCACCACAACGCACATCTGATTTAGTAGTTCGCTTAAATTCAAGCATTTGTGATACCAAGAGGGAGAGCTCATTAGAACAATTGCCATTAAAATATTTATAGAAAGGATATAAAGGAGTCCTGTCATGGTCGCGGGAAAGTGACTTAATTAAGGATAACAGGTCAGGACCGATAACATTCTATACCCTTCATCAGATTTTCTTGGGAATCTTGAAATATATTGCCGTAGTGCTAGACCAGATATGGCAGCAAAATCCAAAGGACGAATGCTAGATTTATAAAAGTGCAAAAAAATTATGACAAGAAAAATTGTCCATCACAACACAGGGAACCAACTTTTTTTAGCAGAAAATCTAAGAATTGGTTGAATATATTCAGTTCTCGTGGGGATGAAAATAATCTACATTCGACAGACAGGCCTCTGATGGTGGTTTTAATTTTTTTTTTTTTTTAATCATCTCACCCCAAGCAAAGCATTCCACTGCCACTATTGCGCATGGGGCTACATAGGGGAAGGTAAAGAGAAGGAGTGGTTAGACATAGGGAATGTCAGGAGGAAGGTGACAGATGAGTAAGGATAGCGAGGATGAGGGTTAGGCAGATGGGAAGAGTGCTAGATAGAATGGGAGCAGGTTAGTGTGTTAGGAGGTGTCTATTGATCTATCATTTAAACTCCTGGAGATTGTAGCCGTCGGGGAAGCAATCGTTTGGAAGAGAATTCCACAGTCGGGAAGTGCGAGGAAAAAATAACGTCAAAATACTTCTGAATAATTTTTTCCATAGTTCCACATAGAACTGTAATTGCAGCACATATTAGGGACCAAGCTATAGGCAATAATGAACCCCATAAACAAAAACAAAGCACCATTAAAGTATAAAAATATGTCTTTATATTAAAACTAATAACAATATATTTTTATAAAAAAGGACCAACACTACATATTTATAGGACAATAACCGGCAATACATTTTATCTTTAGTTAAAAGTATAAAATTGTGTTCAGGATATTTACTTTTCGGCATTAAATGACCAATATATATTGTTTGCCGCTAAAGAAAATCAAACATAAAAAATATTCAAGATATTAATTCATATAATATCCGACAATTCATTAAAGAGTTTGAGTTTTGTTTAATGGCATATCATCCAAAAAGGTGGGATTTTAAGGTATTCTTTTAATGTTCGGTTATAGAGAGAAGGTTGATTTAGTCAGATTTTAATGAACATTTGTTGTTCTTATTCTTTTTATTTTAGAAAATTGAAAATGTCTTCTAGTATTGTATTCAAATATGTTTTGTTGAGAATTTTTTTATCCTTCGAAAATGTGTTCTAATGTTTTCTTCAAAAATCTATTGTTGGTAATATTTTTCTTTCAAAAATGTATATTTTTCTATAAAAGTCTATTTTTATGTATATATATTTCTATAAAAGTTTATTTTTGTACTTTCATAGTGTTTTGACCTCAGTTTAGGTGTTAACCATTTACTCATAGCTGGGACCATAATAGGTGCTACTACTCCGTGTCAGGGTGGACCTGGGAACAACAGCAATTAAGAGGTGGTTCCATGCTCCACACAACCTCCCAATCAGAGGCCTTGCTGCTGGATGCAGTTTACCATCATGCTCGGGACTACATTTTATTAAAAAAAATGAATCTGTATTCCAAAATATAACTTCAACAAATCTACATTAAAACACACATATCAGCACCTCTCATAATCATGTCTACAAAAACATATTTGCGCAAAAATTGAGTATCATCTACCATCTACTCAATTATTGTTGCTGGATCTCCACTTTGTCTATCATAATGGACTCGACTTGAGTATACATATAATCCTGGCATAGACACATCGCGAGAGAACTGTAAGTTACCGAGAGATACCAGAGTTACACAGAGAATACCGCGTCAGTAGTCATTTTAGCTCTGCGCTCCACTCAGCCAGAATAGTATTACACGGATATACTAATTCCAGCACAGTTTCACTTCAAAGACTTGTATATATATATTCTTTACTAATCGTATTCCTGGATTACTAACCTACGTTCAAGTTTGTATCTTCATGTTTAATATAACCTATTTTTCTTTCTCAAATATCTGTGTTGTTTTTCATTATTTTGTGCGGTTCCTCACCCGGAATCCACAACAATTATGAAAGCATATTACATCAAATCACCCATGAAAATTCAAATTCGGCATTACATGACTGATAAGGGTTTACCGATTAGAAGAACGGATAGTACAGTGGGCGGAACGCTGGGAGTAAAACAAGAATATTAAGCATTCTCGCCCGAATAGCAAAACATATAATGACTCTGTTTGTTTCTTTTAACGTCCCAAACTGGCAGACTTATCTTAGTACATTCCACGATCATTAAACGGGAATTAACCTGCAATTAGAGGAACATTTTCAGTTATACTTAATGTTAATTCCAGAAATCAACACCACAAAATATTTAGTTAAGTATAGCGCCAAAGCCCAAGTCACGTGATGCTGCCAATTGAGAAATGCCAAACGTAAGGTGTTGCTTTTTGTGCTAAAAATATCAAGAAAACTATTCATATAATTTTTCATTCTCTATTCGACCCATATTTTTTTTTTATTAAAGTTATTATGATTAGAAGGTTCACTGGTAATCAATTTTTCTTTCTCATTCTCAATATGGCTGATCGTTTCCTAGCATGACCCTCTGCTCAAGTTTATTTGATCAACACTCACAGGACGAACGCGTACACTACTAGCCATAATTATTAGGCCACCCTATATTTGAAAAAAATTATGTGTTTCATACTATTTTTTAGTATTTATAGTCAAGTGAATAATTGTAAATGAAAATAGAATCTTTTGTTATTATTACTTTGCAAAATTTTACAAGACAAACAGCGACAATTTACCCATCGCACGCTGTACATTTGTACATTTGCTATATATATATATATATATATATATATATATATATATATATATATATACCGGCTATAATTATTAGGCCAACCCAGTGTTTTTAAAAAATGATGTATTTTTTAGTATTTATTTTCCAAATGAATAATTGTAAATGAAAATAGAATGGTTCTTTTGTTAATACTGCACAATAACATGTGCATCAAATTAATTTATAAATATTAAATAATTACTTATATTGCAGTTTCATCAATCAAAGAATGAAGAAAATTTAGGGTGATTCGGACGAATTCATCTTTGCTTCCTTGCCTTGTAAAATCTTGCAAAGTAATAATAACAAAAGAACCATTTTATTTTCATTTAAAATTATTAACTTGGCAATAAATACTAAAAATATTATAAAATACATCATTTCTTTTAAAAAAAAATTGGGTCGCCTAATAATTATGACTGGTAGTGTAGTTTACACTGCATCTATGTTTAGCAGACGGTAGTTACAATTCAACTACAATTTCTTGTTTTGTTTGTAATGGGAGAGACGACAAAATGGCCGCCATAATATTTAGATCAACACTGCGGACTAATTTTCACAAGATCAAACGTAGAAATTTACTCAGTATTTGTTTTGCTCAAGGCCAAATTGGGAGAAATAAAGAGTTGCAAAATCATACTCGTATCAATAATAAATAATCAGCAACATTACTCGACAGTAGGCTACGGTTTAATTTTTTAAAAACAGATTCAAATCTTACAATCCGGATTTTATAGATTGGATTAGGCTTTGTGTCTGATAATTTGATGTTACTTGTAAGTTAAACATATGGAGAAATATCAAGATTAGCTTAATCGGATAAAAAATCTACACAGATTTCTGGTAAGGATCAAACACGCGATAAAAACAAAATTAAGTATTGTGATATCAGTCAGTTAAGTACCGTACGTGATACACGCTTGGGCGATAATGTCACTTTCGTGACATGACGGATGGGCAGAAAGAATATCCTGCAGTAGGTTGCCATTACTTTCAGCGGTAGTCTAGTTGCCAGCCAAGGCTATAGGACCCAGTCTGTCCGGTCATATCACGTAGAATACATCGGTTCTCGCTCGATCAACGAAGTTAAACAAGGTTAAGCCTGGTCAGTACTTAATGGGTGACCGCTTGGGAATACCAGGTGCTGTAAGCGTTTAGTGACGGATGTGCGTTGTGGTGCAGTGGATATCGGCTCGGAAAGAGAAATCGGTGAGCCGAGTTCGAATTCCAGTTGAATACCCTGCATTCGCTTAAGCACTGGTACCCTTGGGAAAGGTATCAATCCGTCCCTTCCCTCCAGTTATGGGTTAAATAAAAGAGTAGGACTTGGGGACTCTGCCCTTAAAAACAAATCCTAATGAATCTTGATACTTGAAAAGAAAAAAGTATTACTTGACACAAAAAACTAATATAAAAACAAGAATAAATTCTTGAAAGAAAAAGTTATTACCAGCAATAAATAAATAAAATTTAGTTGGCAATAAATGACCCGCCGTGGCTGATGTACAATAAAACCAAAACAACCAACCAACAAATTTACCCAAGGGTATTTGTGCATAAGTGAATGCAAGGAATTTAACTGGAATTCGAACTCTGATTTCTTGTTCCGAGCCGATATCCACGGCACCACAACGTACATCCAATGCTATGAATGGCGTACATTGTAATATTATTGCTATTATACACAGCTCGATGTCCTTAACTTCAAGTTTCATTGCCCGAAAACTTGATCATGTGAACTGTTCAATATATTTCTGATCGTTTCCAAAAGATCAATCTCATAAGATAAACGGAAGATCTAAAATTATTTATAAATAGAACTTTGTCTCTCTCTCTCTCTCTCTCTCTCTCTCTGTGTGTGTGTGTGTGTGTGTGTGTGTGTGCCTGTCACCTATAGACTCCGAAACGCCTGAACCGACTTTTTTGAAAATTTACACAGTTTTACTATAAGAGTCTGCGAGTGTTCTTTGCTAGGTTTGTGTCGAGGTACCTCCGATAAATATCGAAAATCGATAATCAAAAATATCGGGTTATAGAAGGAGTGGTCTGATTTTAATCAAATTTGGTAGACTCATAGACAAAGACATAAGAAACGATATTCAGAAGTTTCAAGGTTGCAGTTCTTACATTAGTACAGAAAATTTGATATCGATACCAGGAAATCAAAATTTGACTTACATCCATTCATTTTTCTTTCAATCAATTTAGCTAGAAACAACTGTTGCGTTTTAGTCTTTCGTGCCAACGTCCAAAGAGTCTAAGCTCCAGGACCATGGATTAGTTTTAAAGCTTTCATTACACCCGTGCAACGCCGGGCTATACTGCTAGTATATATATATATATATATATATATATATATATATATATATATTAGGTGCGATTGGTAAATTGTCGCAATTATTTTATTATTTCAAATATTCTTTAGGCTGAGTCTGAGCTCCAGGACCATGGATTAGTCTTAAAGCTTTCATTACACCCGAGCAACGCCGGTCTATACTGCTAGTATCTTTTAAGCATGAGTGATTGATATCGTCTGAGTTGATTCGGTGGAGTTAGGCAAAATGCAAATAAATGGGATTTCTCATTATCAGCATAGCTGCACGTTTCCGAGCATGACCATCCGGACCATTTATATTTGCCAACACCCACATAGACATCCTGTGGTTTATAATATTACTATACTTAGTCTACTTTAGTTATATTTCAGATAGCTGCATCATCAGAACCACAAGCGGTTTATAATTCAGAATTTTTCTTCTCCTATACTGGTTGTCAGCAACGACTAAATTATACAGTCTGTACTGCTATTTAACCCATAGTTAAGGAAGAAGACATGAATTGATATCTTTCTCAAAGATGTGCGAAAGTAAATGTAGTGATCGAGACCTGAATTTATACTCGCTTTTCTGATTTCTGGTTCCTAACACATGACCTCATGCTATCATTCCCTTGATATGAAGATGAAAATAAATTCAATAATTAATCGGATTTATTTACTAATTACATAATGAAGCAAACCAAATCGTCACAATAAAATTACCTAAAAAATCTTGATTAAATAAAATATTGATTTTAAATCAACAAATAAACAAAATCGAATAATAAATTAAAAAATAAATTTAATTCAGACAAAATTAAAATCAAAACTTCGAAGGTTTTGCGTTGTGGTGCAGTGGATATCGGCTCGGAACGAGAAATCGGGGAGCCGAGTTCAAAATCCAGTTGAATTCATTGCATTCACTTACGCGCAAATACGCTTGGGAAAGGTATTAATCCGTCTCTTCCTTCCAGTTATGGGTTAAATAGCAGGACAGATTGGGTTCTATAGCCTTGGCTGGCAACTACCGCAGAAAGCAATGGCATCCTACTGCGGGATAATCCCAAATGTGTTTCACGTATGGAACTTAACTGACTGAATCTTCTGGCCAGTCAGTTATGTCTCTTTCGAGACATGATCGCCCAAAGCGTGTATTACGTATGGCACTTAACTGCCTGACTGAATATAATAGTTGAAAACAAAACTTTTACTGGGCATAAAGTTGGTGGTCGGATTTCTATTGTTATGAAGTAATAAACTGATCCCGCTTTAATTACTATTTATTGATATAATGATATATTATAATTCATCTCTTCTCACTCCAGCTATGTGATTAAAGTGAAGGATAGAAGGGTTCTATAGCCTACCACAGAAAGCAATGTCAACCTAGTGCGGGATAATCTTCTTCCCAGTCAGTCATGTCTCTTTCGAGATATGATCACCCAAGCGTCTATCACATATGGCACTTAACTGATTGACTGACTGACTGACGGGATCTGTTTTCTGTTGTTATGAAGTAATAAACTGATCCCCCACTAATTACTAGCCAGATAATCTACCACAGGATGCAATGTCAACCTACTGCGTGATAATCTTCTGCCCGGTCAGTAATGTCTCTTTCGAGACATGATCGACCAAAGCGTGTATCACGTATTGCACTTAACTGACTCAATGGCGTCTGAAAATTAAACTAATTCAAATAGAAGGCGTAAGTTTTCGATGTTAAAATGTTAAGAAAAACATATTTATTACTTTCTTAGGGAATTGAGTAGGTAAACAAGAAGAGTAGTTAATTTTTTTTTATCGTGTGCTTGATCCTTATCAGAAATGTGTGTAGTTTTTTTATCCGATTAAGCTAATCTTAATATTTCACCATTGGTTTAACGAGAAGACTGGGATTCTGTTGTTGATTTTTCATTGGATTTTAATAAGGAGCGCAAAGTAAATATCAGAGGCACCACACCATATGTGCCAGCATTATTCTTAGCATGGACGAATGGTAGTCATATAGATATGTAAGATAAATTCTGGAAAGAATAGTAGTCATATAGATGTGTAAGATAGATTTTGGAAAGAATAGTCGTCATATAGATATGTAAGATGGATTCTGAAAAGAATAGTAATCATATAGATATGTAAGATGTATTCTGGAGAGAAAAGTAGTCATATAGATATGTAAGATAGATTCTCGAAAGAATAGTAGTCATATAGACATGCAAGATGTACGCTAGAATAAATAATAGTCATATAGATATGTAAGATGTATTCTGGAAAGAATAGTAATCATATAGATATGTGAGATGTATTCTGGAGAGAATAGTAGTCATATAGATATGTAAGATAGATTCCGGTAAGAATAGTAGTCATACAGATATATAAGATAGATTCTGGAAAGAATAGTAGTCATATAGATGTGTAAGACAGATTCTGGAAAAATTGTCTCGCACATCACAGTGAACGAACTTTCTTAGCATGGATAAGTATCGGTCGATATATTGATAGATATCGATTGACTATGATCTGGATTCCTAGTTGCACGGTCGCTTGCTAATGCCAAAGATACAGAAAATGTTCAATGATGCTAACAATTTGTCTGAGAATGGCGGTGAAGAGCGGCACAAGAGACGACGAATATGAAAACGAACAAAATGTCACTGAATAAGAATCCGTCGAAAACTGAAGAGTGGACTTAAGAAATCGATAGATAGATATCTGACCGTTTAAATGGTGATTAAGTGCATATTGATATCAGCAATCGATATTGTTGATCCGTTGATAATACAATTGCACTTGATGTCGAGAGATAACAGAAAAACATCGTAACAAGCCAATTTAATGATTTGTTATATGATGTCGACAGAGATCAAAGTGTTGATTTATACCTAGATCGAATGTAGACTTAGAAAGAAAGGTAAAAACTGCAACGAAAAACTGACAGACAGGAATAGAATAGACTGAACGATATATATATATATATATATATATATATATATATATATATATATATATAAAAGTTTTGTAATTTACTTGAATCATTGTGTATATTAGGTGTATGGTTAGGACTTGAAAGCTGTCACAAGGCGTTTAGTAAAATAAAGGAAGGCAAAGAAATTTTGGGGTATTGCCTATTTATTATACATTAATAAATATTTATTATACATCAACAAATAGATAATACCCCAAAACTTCCTTACCTTACTATATTTTACTAAACGCATTGTGACAGCCTTCAAGACCTAATCACACACACACACACACACACACACACACACACACATATATATATATATATATATATATTCTGACAAATGCGTTTGGTTGAAACAGATTGTCACCTCTGAGTGTTCGCTTCAATGTTCATATATATATATATGTCAGTCATTCAGTAAAAATGAATTTGAGCACTCTAGCTATTGGGCGTGTAATATGATATGTGCTAAAAAGACTGCCTTCTTCCACCGAACGGCCCGTGGCCCAGGGGTAGAGTCGCCGACTGACGCCAAATCGGTCGGGTTTTGAGCCTGGGTTGTGTAGCAATCGGAGTCTAACCGTACTGATGAGCTGTGATACAGCGAAACAGATCTGTCTGCTGATGACAATAATATATATATATATATATATTAGCAAGCATAAAATAAAGATCAAATAAATATAAAGATGTTAAGAAAAATTTTAAATGTGAAATAACTTTTTATTTTAAAGCTTCGTAGAGCATTTTATCAAAGAAATATAAGGACATAAAGGTAAAATATATAATTCTAAAATATAAAGCTCAATAAACGTACTTGGTTAAAATTCTAAGAGTAATTATATAACATTCGAAAGAAAGAGATGATCAAAAACATCAGAACGATTAACAAAATTCATACTATTATTATGGATACATTATAATACATTTATAATTACATCCAAATGTAAATGGCGTTCATAATTCATTAGCACGTGATGTGAAAGATCTTTACTTTCAATAACAACTTGACATCTTTTGCTACATGAGTAGCAAAAGATGTCAAGTTGTCAAAAGATGTTGTCAAGATGTCAAAAGATTTTGCATTCATGAACAGATAGTTTCTCCCATTCTCCTTTTAAATTCGTCCATACGTCTTCCATACTTTGGATTCTTTTCCTTAGCTCTTTCATTTAGTAACTTCCAAGAATTCTCAGTAAGATTCATATCTGGACTTTGAGCAGGCCTCTCCATAACAGTAACATCCTCCTCAGAAAGAAATGTCTTAACAGACTTCACTGTGTGACATGGCGCGTTATCACGCATAAATACAGCTGGTTGATTAATTGCAGTTCTAAAATTAGGTACAATTTCCATCAATTATTCTTTGTATGCAGTTGCGTTAATTTTACCGTCTAGCCTAACATGAGGTCCTATACCAACAGCTGAAATCATGCCAAACCCTATCACACTTCCACCTCCAAATTTAACGCTGCTTTTAGTGCACTGGGGAAAATATCGTTCCTTAGGACTGTGTCGTACGAACCTTCTCCGGTCACAATAGAACAGGTTAAACTTTAACTCATCGCTGAAATGAACACAATCTTACTGTTCGTCTGTCCATATTAGGTGTTCAGCGGCAAATTCAATAGGCTCATTTGATTCCTTTTAGAAATGTAAGGCTTCGTAGAGGTTACTCGACTGTTCAGATTTATTTCATTAAGTCTTCGGGAAATAGTATGTCTTGATATTTTAATGCCAAGGTTAGCATTTGCTTTTTTTATTCTTTATCAATCCATCAGTCTTCCCTTGCAGTAGTTTTTCTATGCCTGTCAGGTGGTTTCTTGCTTCACATGACTCAGTTTCTTCAAGTATTCTTAAAATTCTATAAATAACACTTTTAGATTTCCCCACACACTTTGAAATATCCTCAATCGGAAGTTTATCTTCATTACCTAAATTGACTATCAGTTTTCTAAGTATCAATGACGTCACATATTTTTTCGCCGTGTTTACAATGCAAGAGCCAATAAATAGCCGGTGTAATTTAGTAAAATACCCAATTTTATATTTTTACTTTAAATTTTTTTTCAATAATGCAAAATATTATTAAATACAACTCTGCCCACTTGGTAACTCTGACCACACCGTAGTTTCCGTCAACATTTAATTCCACTCCCACCCAACCCAAGAAACACAGACAAGTAGAATATCCTACTGCTACCAAAGAACAGAGTGGGATTCGTTCCGAAACTTCCTCTGTGACGTCCCATGGAACAACGTTTTTAGTCTTCCCATCAAAGAATGTGCATCCGAGGTTTCCTCCTGGGTTAAGGCTGGTATCGATGCTTTCATCCCTGCCAGGAAATTTCAGCTTAAATCTCATTCGTCTCCATGGTTCTCGCCCGCTTGCTCGGCCGCCATTGCCCACCGGAATCATTTCTTCCGACTCTATCGTAGCTACGCATCGGAGCAAAACAGAAGCCTTTTCGCTTCAGCTCGTAATAAGTGTAAAAAGATACTTAACGAAGCTAAGATGTTATTTGCTGCCAGAATGAAGCAACGCATAGCATCCTCTAAGTTCGGCACCAAAGACTACTGGCGACTCTGTAAAATAGTACTGAACTAGAGCAAGTCCACAATACCCCCACAAATAAACAAATTTGAGGTTCTCACCTCCCCAGCGGACAAGGCTTAATGCTTTGCTCGCAGATTCTCGAATAATTCGAGATTGGACTCGTCTGGAGTTTCTACACCCGATTTCCTACCTAGAACTGAGGCTCAACTGAATGACGTCCATATTACACTCTCGCTTGTCTCTAAGATAATCTCAAAACTTGAGCGAGCGGAGGGGACGGAATCCCAATCATAGTCTTAAAGAAATGTGCCCCCGGACTTTCCTCTGTCCTTTCTAAGCTGTACAACTTCTGCCTATCTGCTTCCTGCTTTCCTGCCTGTTGGAAATCTTATTCTGTAGTTCCTATATTTAAAAACACTGGAGAACCCTCGGAACCCGCAAATTATCGAACTATCAGCCTTCTTCCGATCTTTGGCAAAGTGTTCGAAGCCATTATCAATGCCGAGGTGGTTCAGCATCTCACAGCACACAGGCTCCTCTCAGACAAGCAGTATGGTTTCCGCTTCACCAGGTCTACTGCTGATATGCTAACGACCATCACCGAGTACATATATCAGGCTCTCGACAGGAATGGTGAAGCCCGAAACGTTGCCTCGGATATCTCTAAAGCGTTCGACAGAGTTTGGCATGCTGGCCTTCTATGCAAACTTCGGAGCTATGGTATAACTGGACATTTGTTTGAACTAATCCAGCCATTCCTCTCTAACCGCACATTGAAGGTGGTATTAAACGGACATGCCTCCCAGAACTACCATAAGAACGCAGGTGTCCCTCAAGGCTCTATCCTAGGTCCTACGCTCTTTCTGATATACATTAATGATCTCCCTCATTCCATAAGATCCCAAATAAGTATGTACGCCGATGACACTACAGTTTACTCTCGCCTCGACCAAAAATCTGGTATAGACGACAAAGCTAACCTTGCAGCCGAGCTTGAAAAGTACCTCCAATCCGTAGTGGACTGGGGTAAGAAATGGCTCGTAAATTTTAATGCTTCTAAAACGAAGCAACTATCAATTAACCATCACAGACAATCGCACCTACTTCCCATTAGCATGGAGCAGGCTTGCCTCCCAGAGAGTAAAACACTACACCTCCTTGGTCTCACACTATCAGCGGACATCAAATGGAATGACTATATCGAATCCATTGCTAAATTCGCTGCTATAAAAGTCGGTTCTCTGTCCAGGGCCCGGATGTTTTTCCGTCTGAATCTATCTTGCACCTATATAAATCTACCATCCGCCCGTGCATTGAATACTGTTGCCATATCTGGTCGGGTGCCCCTGCTATTCTTTCCGGGATTCTCGACAAGGTACAGCGGAGGGTGTGTAATGTGATCGATACCAACTTGGCAAACCGCCTGCAGTCTCATTCTCACCGGCGCGACGTAGCTTCCCTGTGTCTCTTCTATAAATACTTTCACGGCTTTTGCTCCAATGAATTTAGACCGCTGCTGCCCCCTAGATATGAATTTGCACGAGAAACTAGATTAGCAACTAGATCCCACCCTTTTACAGTGAAACCGATAAAATGCAACCGTAACTTCTACTCCAACAGTTTCTTTTCTCACACTTCCCGACTGTGGAATTCCCTTCCACATGATTGCTTCCCCGACGGCTACAATCTCCAGGAGTTTAAATGTAAGGTCAATAGACACCTCCTAACACACTAACTCGCTTCCATTCTTTCAAACACTCTTCCCATCTGCCCAACCCTCATCCTCGGTATCCTTACCCATCTAACACCTTCCTTCTGACATTTCCTACACCTAACCACTCCTCCTCTTTACGTTCCCCTATGTAGCCCCATGCGCAATAGTGGCAGTGGAATGCCTTGCTTGGGGTGAAATGATTAAAAAAAATGTTTGAGACTTATTTAATCGTCCTGATGCTTTGATCATCTAGCTTTTTCGAATGTCATATAATTATTCTCATAACTTTTATCAAAATAAAATTATTGAACCTTTTATTTTGGAATTATATAATTTACTTTTATATCCTTTTTTTTCCTTGATAAAATATTCTTTGAAGCTTTAAAATAAAATGTTATTTCATATTTAGCCTTTTTCTTAACATCGTTCTGATCTTTATGCTCGCTACTATTTATATATATGTTGTGGATTCTGGTTGAGAAACCACAAAAAATTATGAGTAACAAAACGGATATGGAAATAGAATATATACGTTATATTGAACAAAAATATACAAACTGGAACACGGGTTAGTCAATTCAGGAATACTAGGAATACTGTTAGTAGGAATCAATATATACAGTCTTGTAGTGAAAGAGTATGTCCGAGTAATGAGTCTATATCCAAAACAACTCCAACTTAATATGCACCAACTTACTGACCAACTAAGCGGCTGTACAACTACTCAACTCATCAAGTATCAGTTTTTTAAGTTCCAATGACGTCACAGATTTTTTTGCCATGTTTACAATGCAAAAGCCAGTAAAGAGCCGGTGTAATTTAGTAAAATATCCAATTATATATTCTTACCCTAAAAGAATTTTCAATAATGCAAAATAATTATAAATTTTATGGATTTATTTAATCATTCTGATGTTTGTGAACATCTATTTTTTTTCGAATGTTATAATTGTTCTTATAAATTTATCAAAATAAGATTACTGAACTTTTTATTTTGGAATTATATAATTTACTTTTATATCCTTTTTTCCTTGATAAAATGTTTTTTGAAGCATTAAATTAAAAAGCTATTTCATATTTAGAGTTTTTGTAAACATCGTTCTGATTTTTATGCTCGCTACTGCGCACACACAGGCACACACACACACACACACACACATATATATATATATTTATATATATAAGTAATCAATGTTCACAGTTATATATATATGTTCACTGTCATATATATTATATATATATATATATAAGGAATCAGTGTCCACTGTTATATAAGTAATCAATGTTCACTGTTATATATATATATATATATATATATATATATATACTGAATCGATGTAAGTCAAATTTTGATTTCCTGGTATCGATATCAAATTTTCTGCACTATTGTAAGAACTGCACCCTTCTGCATATCGTTTCTTATGTCTTTGTCTATGAGTGTATCCAATTTGATTAAAATCAGACCACTCCTTCTCTAACCGGATTTTTCTTATTATCGATTTTCGATATTTATCGGGGGTACCTCGACACAAAACCTAGCTAAGAACACTCGCAGACTCATATAGTAGAACTGTGTAAATTTTCAAGAAAATTGGTTCAGCCGTTTCGGAGTCTATAAGTAACGAACACACACACACACACACACACACACACACACACACACACACACACACACACACACAGTTCCATTTATAAATAATTTTGGTATAAGAATAAAAACAAATGGCATAAAAATCCACATTCGTAACATTTACTTTTTAAATGTGCTAAATACAAACTAGAGCAATATATTTTTATAATGTTTTATTATAAGTTATTATAACAAATAATATTTTTATTTTAATCGCTTGTCATAAAAATATTATATTCCTATATATATATATATATATATATATATTTATATATATAGGAAGGCTGTTAGAAAGTTCTCAGCCTCACTCAGAAAGATGAACCATAGCTTAACATTCTTCTTGTAGCAGCATGATGCCTCTAGAAAAACTAATTCAGATGCCTGACTTAATTTCTGTTTATGTGAGGCCCATAGAAATCTAAAGATGAACAATGTAGAGGTCCGACCCGTCATAAGAGCTTCTGCAAAAAGAAAGGTATGACACCGAAAGAAATCCTTGAGAACAGAGCACAGACACTTGTTGATGTCTCCTTTTTGTATGCAACTGTAAAGAAGTGGGCTGTAGAATTCAAGTGGAACAGGGACATCACTAAAACCTTAACTACTGATAAATAAGTCCATTCCATTCGCCGCATGATTTTTGGATGGCAGACGTCTTACTGTCCAGCAGGTAACTACACCCTTGTGCAAATTACTTCAAGCAAAATCAATAATGTCTTGCTAAGATCTTTCACACTTTTCCTGATCCCGTATATGTCGTACCTTCGCTTTGTTTTTCTCTTCCGACTGCATTTTCTTTTACGTTTTGAACTGACGGATCCAGTTTATTTCTTCGCCTTGATAGCGCAACTGACAGTTGAAATGCTGACACCAACAATAACCGCAGTCTGTCTTTTGGCTTCCTCGTGTGTTTGTGCACCATTGCAGTTTTTGTACGCTTACTTGGAGCAACGTCCATCTCAGACAATAGCCATAGGACAACTAGTCGACACTTGAGACAATAGTGTCTGGGCGTGATAAAAACTTAATGCAATCACGGATTTTTTTTAATCATTTCACCCCAAGCAAGGCATTCCACTGCCACTATTGCGCTTGTGGCTACATAGTGAGAGGTAAATAGGAAGAGTAGTTAGATATAGGAAATGTCAGAAGGGGGGTGATAGATAGTTGGGTGGGTGGGAAGAGTGTTTGAAAGAATGGAAGCGAGTTAGTTTGTTAGGAGGTGTCTATTGACCTTACATTTAAACTCCTGGAGATTGTAGCCGTCGGGGAAGCAGTCATGTGGAAGAGAATTCCACAGTCGGGAAGTGTGAGAAAAGAAACTGTTGGAGTAGATGTTGCGGCTGCATTTTATCGGTTTCACTGTAAAAGGGTGGGATCTAGTTGCTAATCTAGTATCTCGTGCAAATTCGAACCTAGGGGGCACCAATGCAGTATTTTTTCAATGCCAAACAAATTTCATCATACACCCCGAAAATAGATTAATATTGCTACACATCACTGAAAATTACATAATATGAGAAAAAAAAACTGAAATCGATAACATGCAGTCACTCCAGGTGGTCTAAATTAGACTGTATTTTGAAAGAAAGGAAACTAAAGAAATTGTTTCATTTAATTTGCGCAATGATATAAGTTCATAGGCATTAGTTACAATTTTGTTCAGACTTTTTTAACGGAGATCTCTGTGATTAGTAAACTGTTTGCAAGAGAGACATACGAAAACTTACCTAAAAAGCTTGTTGGCAGAATTGGGTTTAAGAGATTCAAAATATAATATAGAAGAAAATGTGGAGAGCCATGAAACTCAACTTCCTATAACAAATGGGCTTTTAATAGTTTCTTATTTACTGATAGCGTGCTTGAAAAATCCAGACAGAAATTCCGGAGTAGAAACTCTCAAAACTAACAATCTTCGGTCGTTTTCTGCAGCCAAGCCTCTTTCCCAAGTATAATGGATTCTGTCCGTTTGGCTGAGAAGGGGTTCAGTTGGTTTGAAAAGCGCACCGCCTCAGTATACACATGAGCCCTGGAGCGGTCATTCCAGTATCACTTTACGGTAGGCGCATAGCGTGGTTTAAGGAGATGCTGACAAAAGGATTGAATATTGACCAAACACGCGGAGCACTACTATTAACTCGCTAGATAAGAGAATTTCTACTGCACACACACACACACACACACACACACACACACATATATATATATATATATATATATATATATATATATATATACTGTAATGGTTGTTATAATGTTTTCAAATTCATAGTATCACTACACAAAAAAATTCTCATGTTTCGAAGCCAGCCCATTATGTTTTGGCTTCATCCTCAGGTGATTTTTTTAGAAATAAGAATTATCCAGTTGAAAAGACCGTTTATTTGTGTTGGATTTGTTATCTTTGGGTGTTAGAGGGGTTGGTCTGTATTTTGAGTTCCGGTGACCTTTTTACTGGTCTTAGGGTCAAGTGTTTGTTTTTGGCAGAGTTCATGATAGGTTAATCTATTAATCTTGAACGGACTGGTGGTGCTGGCGCCTAGCTTGTTTGGGGTTTAGGGGTTGGTAGGTGTTGTTTTGTTTTGGGGTTGGTTTCTCCTTAATTTAATGTATGTTATTTTGTATTGGGGTGTGTGCTTTTTCTTGTTTTTTTTAATTTTCTGTTTTTTATGAAATATACCTTTTTCAAAGTATATCTTTCATAAAAAAGTATAGGGGTTGGTAGGTGTTGTTTGGTTTTGGGGTTGGTTTCTCCTTAATTTAATGTATGTTTTTTTTTTCTGTTGGGGTGTGTGCTTTTTGCTGTTTGTTTTCATTTTTTGTTTTTGATAAAAAATATTCTTTACAAAATATGTCTTTCATAAAAAATATTTTATAATATTGCATAATATTAAGCTATTTTATAATATTATAAATATAACATTTCATAATATTCAAGAAATATATTTCTTTTATAAAATCTATCCTTTATACAACATATTTTATAAATATAAAATATATTTTTTTATTTATTTATCTACTATTCTGCTGCAACTGCATTATTTTTTGTTGGTATTGTATAGGGTTTGTTTTCTTTTGGGGGGTTCTGGTTGGGATTTTTTTGTTTACTTAAATTTTAGCAAAAATATATATATTTTGAAAAAGGTATATTTTATTTTAAAAAATGCTTCCCCGAAGGCTACAACCTCCAGGAGTTTAAATGTAAGGTCAATAGACACCTCCTAACACACTAACTCACACCCACTCTCTCCAACTCTCTCCCTATGTACATCCTAAGTCGTCTATCACCCTCCTTCTGACATTTCCTGTACCCAATCTCTCCATGTAACCCTCTGCGCTATAGTGGCAGTGAAATTCCTTGCTTGGGGTGACAGGATTTAAAAACATCTCGAAATAGTTATGTTCTGGGTGCAGTTGATATCGGCTTGGAACGAGAAATCTGGGAGCGGAGTTCGAATTCCAGATGAACTCTTGGGAAAGGTATTAACCTGTTTCTTTCCTCCAGTTATGGGTTAAATAACACGCATGGCACTTAACTTACTGACTGACTAATTTTGAAAGAAAAATTTATTTTTAGGCGTATTTAAGAAGTATTTATTTTGTCATACCCGATCATGTATCATATACTTTAGTTTCTGAATATGAGAATTTTAATACCAGGTCTGGCAGAGATGTCAATGGGGTTGATGTCAGAGATTAATGGGCTTTAGCATCAAGAGTTGATGCTAAAGCCTTGAAATGTACTATTGCATTCATTTCATATCTTCTTATACATTGATTTTTTGCAGGCAAACTAAATATGATATTTCAAAGAATACCATTCATTGGTCAAACATGTGATCAGCAGCAGATATGACGTCATTATAACTGCGATAACGATTCCTAGATGATGTTTTATGGTGATGAATAGACGATAGTAAAAGCATGACCATCGACAGTTAAAAGCCAGAGGCACTCATAGCAGCCATTGAAACCATCAACTTTTGTACTAGAGCATCTTATGAATGGTGTGGCACTTTTAAAGATAGTCGATAAACACAACGTATTTTGCACCCATAAAAAGTGAGGCTATCACCTCTTCCACAAATAAAACAATATTGGCCTTCTTGAGTGCATGCGAAGAGAGATGTTTCAACTGCAGGGATTGTCTCTCCGCGTCTGGCTCAAAGTGGCAAACTCAGTGCGTATCCTGTATTAGGATGTTTTCAAGGAAAACAGCTAAATATGCCTCAAACAATGTAATACTTTCCCCTGATGTGATCAGCCTCGCGCGCTTTTGATCCAATGTCAGGAGATGGGGAAAACACCTAGCATATTCTTTCGTCAATTTTATTGCAAAGAATATTCTCAAATCTCTCACTGACCAGGCTATTTAAGAACTTAACTTGAGTATTTTAGGTTAATGTTTTATTGCCATTTGCAATATTAACTTACCTATAATTACGTCATGATATATTGTCCTATGATATAAGGCATCATTCGTCTGTTTTACTAGGGGTATTGTGTTCATAATCTTTCGTAACTGACTCAGCGAATTGGTATTGTACTCTACTTTGATGATGTGGACCTTTTGAAGACAGTCAATAAACAATGTTTTTCTTCTGAGACCGTCACCATCTGTTGCACATAATCTGTAATGTGATAGGTACTGATCTAGCGGCTCCACTGCAGCCACTTCCCCATCGTCGAAAGGTGGCCTCCCTTTGTCTGTTCTATAAATACTTTCATGGTTTCTGCTCAGACGAACTTAAGTCACTGATGCCTCCTCAACAGGTGTTTACTCGTGCAACCAGACTGGCAACTGGGTCACACCCATTCACAGTCATGTTAGCCAAATGCAGACGACAATTCTACTCCTGCAGCTTCTTCTCTCGCACTTCCGCCTGTGGAACTCGCTCCCGTATTCTTGCTTTCCTGACGGCTACAACCTCCAGAAATTTAAATGCAAAGTCAATACTCATCTACTAACCACTGGACTCTAGCTTTCTCCCCACCCCTGTATAACCTTCCCTTTCTCTCCACCTATGTATCTGTCATCGCACCTGCTTTCTCAGCTTTCTATTGTTCCTTTCTAACTAGTTTGTACTCCTCACTCTTTTCTAATTAATATTTTTACATTTATGTAGCCCCCTGCACATCAGTGGCGTTTCCGCCTTGCTCGGGGTGAAATGATTAAAAAAAAAGACTTTGGAGCAGGTGTGGAGTGGTGTTTCTACTGCATGAATTGACTCTTTGTCATCCTGGGTGAAGAAATGTTCAAGAAAACTAGCTGGATTTGCCTCAAATAATGTCAGATTTTACCGTGATGTGATGTGCGCTTTTGAGTAGGTCCCAGAAGACGTTGAACCCGCCAAACAGAAGCCTTCGTCATGACATCAAGGTGTATATGGTAGATGACTATCGTTCGGGGATCTTTTTAAAACCTGCCTTCATACTAGCTACTCATGTCACCAATGAAGCCAGTTAGGAGAACCGGTTATGCAACTAATAACTAGACTATGCGCTAGTTCATACAGTATTACATAAAATGTATGTAATACGTATACATGGTGATTGCTTCACACACACATACACACACACGCATACATATAATAACCATATAAATAATGGTTAATAACGGAAGTACATTCCACACATATATAAACTTTTAAAATGTGCTCAATTCAAAAGTAGAACATAAGGATTTTGTAATTATTATTAAAATAATAATAATAGCATACTGCAATTCAATAGCTATAAAGATTCGGTGTTAAAACACCATCATCAGGCGGTAAAATGTAGTTAATTTATTTATAGATAAGGAGAAAAAATAAAAATCAAGTAGTAAAATAACTAAATAAATTAAAACATGTAAATACGGAGGCCATCCACTGAGATGACTTAATTGGGTTGAGAGGTCATTTTAATGATGGTATCTGTACGACTCAGAGACAGTAGTGTTTCAATGTTTTGCGACTGAAAGCCAGACGTAAAAAATTTGAAAGCGGAAAAATGATAAAAATATAAAGGAAAAAAGAAAAAAAGAAAAAGAAGTGACAAGAGAGAAGAGAAAGAAAGACTAGCAAAAATAAATGGTAACGATGGAAATGATTAAATAAAATAAATAAATAAATAAAAGAACATCAATTCAAAACCAATATAAAAAATATAGAGGATAAAAATGTATCGCAAAACAAAATCAAAATTAAAATATAAATAAAAATAAACTCTTATGGATTTTTATTGTAAACAATACAAAACATATTTCATGTTACATATTCTAGGTTTAGTTAATATTTTCCATTTAACTGTAGGAATTTTATTCGTATCTTTCAATTCCAAGTAGTATTTAGAGAAAAAATTAGAATTACTATATCAGTCAGTTAAGTGCCCACACAGTCAAACATTTGCTCAGACCTAACAAGTACGTCTCGCGTTGCTTTTCCCATAGATAGATAGATAGATAGATAGATAGATAGATAGATAGATAGATAGATAGATAAGCAAGAAACAATAGAAAGATATGAAGAAACATAGATAGATAGATAGATAGATAGATAGATAGATAGATAGATAGATAGATAAGCTACGTACAATATATATGAAAAAAACATAGATAGATAGATAGATAGATAGATAGATAGATATGAAGAAACAATAGAAAGATAGGAAGAAACATAGATAGATAGATAGATAGATAGATAGATAGATAGATAGATAGATAAGCAAGAAACAATAGAAAGATAGGAAGAAACATAGATAGATAGACAGATAGATAGATAGATAGATAGATAGATAGATAGATAGATAGATAAGCAAGAAACAATAGAGAGATATGAAGAAACAGATAGATAGATAGATAGATAGATAGATAGATAGATAGATAGATAGATAAGCTACGAACAATATATATGAAAAAAGCATAGATAGATAGATAGATAGATAGATAGATAGATAGATAAATAGATAAGCAAGAAACAATAGATAGATAGATAGATAGATAGATAGATAGATAGATAGATAAGCAAGAAACAATAGAAAGATATGAAGAAACATAGATAGATAGATGGATAGATAGTAAATAATAGGCAGATGCTGACAATTATGAAACCTTATAAGAGAGGAGAGAAAGATGAACAATGAAAATTATAGACTGATGTTAATCGATATCAACTCTTCAGTATATTTAAAATAAAGTGATCAATAGCATGATTGCACAAGTCACTTGACTGTGCACAATGATGCTTTTTCCTTTTTCCTTAACTACTTTGCATTATTTAATTAAAGATAGCTCTATTGGAAATTTTATAAACCTATTACTTTGCTCTTTAATGTCGTTACTATATAATTGTTCTACGCTTAAATTAGCTCTCCCAATTCAGACAATATCGTTTGAAATGCTGAAATTGATTCTGCCAGATTACTGCAAGTATTACCTACCAATAACATTTCTGTTGTTATCGCAGTTAAGCAAGAGAACTTTCAGCCCCATTCTAGATTCGCCTAAGAAATTTAGACACGAAAGAAAACTAATCATGAACCTGATTAATCTTTGATATTTTACTGGATTTCGAGAATTCTATCATGAAGCGCTGTTTACGAATTGGAAAATTGGGATCCAAGACGCATATGTACACGAGTGGGGATCCCGTGTAAAATCACCCCGTTTCACCTTACACTTGAATTGAAATATCCACAGAACTGCTCTAATTTTCATGTCACATGAGTAAATATTTTCCTTACTTATTCATTTCTACACCTACTGGAAAATATAGTCTACATAGTATTTCGAGTCGTGAGTGATCAAGGCTCTCCACAGCTTCCTATCATTTACAGCTACTCGCAATTGTTGAGTTTTTCTATCTGAAAAGTTTGTATTTTATTTCGTCTAACGGCCTGCACATCCCAGATAACTTGAGGAAAACATGTCCTCCGTCAGAATTAGAATCGATCTTCCTCTTTGCAAGACAAACTACCACCTAGTCTGTTGCGTTTTGATCTCATGACTATGGAGATATTAACCGTCAAGCACGTTTATCTTTGCCTGAATGCACATTCACACGTTCAGATTTTCTCAAAATCGATATCTACTAAGTTTCGTATCCGAAACATTTACAAAGACATCTGTAAAGAATAAATAGATTTTTTAATCCGACATATTTGCATTATTCCAAATGTTATCTTTACTGGGATACCCGTATCTGTGCAGACGTCCCATTTTTTAACGTTTACTCAAATACGTCTATACTCTGAAAATACGTTTCATGTAATAAAAGTATGTATTATATAATATACATAGTACATAATATACATCATATATATTTATTTTTATTATTTTATTTATTTATAAGCTACCTATCCTGTACTTGTGAAGTCTTGCGTCTTTTATGATTTTCCATTAGTAAATTTTGATTATAATAAATTTAATTCTACCGCTGCATTTGTATTATAAATAAGTAAAAGAGTATTTACTTATTTATAACACTCAACCCGACTTTCACTGTAAACCTATTTCACAATCACGTTTCATGATTTTCATCTTCTTTTTAAAATGCCTGCAACAATAAACTTCCTTTTCTTCGTCAATTTCTTTTATTCTTCGTATTCTTTTTCCTCGTCAGCTTTCAATAATAAAAACCTGCAACATATAATTCGTCAGAATCTGTAAGACCAGATCCAAATCTAAATAAAATTTACAGTATATTTTATTTTATTTTATTTTTTACCAAACACAGGACATATTTTCGTAAAATGTACTGACATCTTTAATGACATGCCGTGTATTGGGAGTAAGTTCTATAGTCTGAGTTGTCAGTACCCCACACCACATCAGAGAAACTCCATTTAGCCAACCGACTTCTTCGACGATTGCATTCAGACTCAAATCCAAAACTAAAATTACTATTCAGAAATTTCTGACGGCTTGACGTCATTTCAGCTGTACTTCAGGTCCAAAGTCTCTGAATCTGGGGCATAACCTTCTCTGACCACTGTAGATAAAATAAAAACTATAAATTCGAGCATGTTTTCCCCATTTCACCTGTCTGACATTTCAACAAAACCCATGCCTTCAAATTTTAAACATTTCGTTACAAAGCGCAAATACACTTAAAAGAATCTGTGTTGCGCAAAAATATCGTACCAATGCATATTTAACATTCCTTCCTATCCATTTTTTCAAAATGTTTATCAATGGACATTTTAAGTGCCATTTTTTCTTCTTATGACCAAAAACTCTCTATCATATCCATGTCACGGTATAACAATCTGCAAAAATGACATATTTTTAGTCGTTTCACTCCAATCAAGGCGGTACCGCCACTGATGCGCAGGGGGCTACATAAGAGTAAAAGCTTAGGCATGAGGAGAGTGAAGAGAATGACGAAACAGTTACAGTGAGTGCCAAAGGAAAGGGCAAGAGATGGATGGGAATACAGGTGTGAAGACAGTTGCGAAGGTAGAGAGAAGTGAAATGAGTAAGATACACGGAGTGATTTAGAAAGGACTAGAGTCAAGTGGATAAGAGATGGGAATTGACATTGCATTTAAATTCCTGGAGGTTGTAGTCTACTGCATTTGCTTGATCTAACTGTAAATGGATGGGACCTTGTTGCCAATCTGGTTGCACGAGTAAATTCTTGTGGGAGGGGCACTAGTGACTTAAGTTCATCAGAGCAGAAGCCATGAAAATATTTGTAGAAGTGACCAAGGGAAGCCACATCTCGGCGGGGAGAAGATGGCGGGAGTCGAAATGCCAAGTTGGGACCTATCACATTGCAGATTCTCCTTTGGAGCCAGTTGAGATAAAAATCACAACAATGCATCAACAAAAAATTACATATCATATCAAAAGTGACATCCCTTTATTTTCTATTCTGTGTATCTGTCTCGTTTGTAGATTGTATTGATGTAAAAATTTTAAGTTAGTCTCCTAACTCACACATTCCAACGAACCAGGCCAAAGCACGCTTTACATAAAAAGCACGCTTTTCTTTTCTTTTTTTTAACTTCCACTAGATAGGTCGCCCGTCTACACATACTGAGACGTGTTGGCACCCCGACGTATAGTAATAGTTAGCACTAGAACAATTACACTTGAGCAGTGAGCTTTATCCTCACCAGATTCTCCACAACTTTGGCATCATGACACCTGTAAATCACATCTAGAAAACCAGCATTCCGAGACATGCGATTACATAACTTATAAACATACACTTGAATTGAAATATCCACAGAACTGCTCTAAGTTTTATCTCACATGAGTAAATATTTTCCTTACTTATTCATTTGTACACCTACTGGAAAATATAGTCTACATAGTATTTCGAGTCGTGAATGATCAAGGCTCTCCACATAATGTTCCATACCTCTGACAATTTCCAAAGTTTTCTGTACGCGTTGGACACATTATTCCCAACAACTGACCCCATAGCATTCTCTTCCAACCAGCAATAACCCTTCACCTTTATCAGTTAAACCGTTTCATTTTGTTTCTGTACTCATTTTTTTCATTTATTTATTCGTTCATTCAAGCGCCAAATACAATCCACGTAGAGGTCACTAAAGAACTGATTTACTTCAGTCATGCTTTGCTTGTTTTTTACTTTTCTTTTTCTTCTTGTAAGCTTCTTGTCAATATAGGGCAACACCCAACCACTTTATAAAACCTTGCAGAAAAAAAACTTAAAACCGCAAAAAAAAGTTAATGCACAATGCAGTTGATTGTTGGCTGGTTGTTTTGTTTTATGGCATATCAACCTCGGTGGATCATTTATTGATGGTCATACGTTTTTCTTTCAACAATTTATTGTTGTTTTTTTTATATAAGTTTTGTGTCTAGTAATACTTTTTTTCTTTTCGAGTATCAAGATTAATTGGGATTTGTTTGTTTTTTTAAGAGCAGGGTCCCCAAGTCCTACCCTTTTATTTAACTCATAACTGGAGGAAAGGGACAGATTAATACCTTTCCAAAAGGTACCAGTGCTTAAGTGAATGCAGGGTATTCAAATGGAATTCGAACTCGGCTTACCGAGTTCTCGTTCCAAGCCGATATCCACTGCACCACAACGCACATCCGTCATTAAACGCTTACACCACCTGGTATGCCCAAGCGGTCACCCATCTAAGTACTGACCAGGTTCAACGTTGCTTAACTTCGGTGATCGAGTGAGAACCGGTGTATTCAATGTGATATGATCGTAAGCAATCACATCCGTCACTAAACGCTTACAGCACCTGGTATTCCCAAGCGGTCACCCATCTAAGTACTGACCAGGCTCAACGTTGCTTAACTTCGGTGATCGACAATGCAGTTGAAAAGAAAATCAAAATAAATAAGCAGATGTTTGGCAATTAAACGGAAACTTCATTACATTTTTTATTATCCGAGATGCAGAGTTATGGAGACGCATGAGGACAGGGTTTCCTCACTCAATTATTTTATTTTTAAGTCTTATCGAAAATAAGGACAAAACTGGAAGCGACTGAAATGTGGTTCTACAGAAGGATGCTACGGATATCGTGGACTGAGCATACAAGCAACGACGAGGTGTTAGAAAGAATGGCAACAAAAAGGAAATTGATGCTGAGCATCAGGAAGAGACAACTGGGACATGCAATGAGGAAAGAGAGCCTGGAGAACCTGATACTGACTGGACAGATAGAAGGAAGGAGAGACAGAGGAAGGCAGCGGATAACATATTTGCAGGGCCTGATCAGGTGGATGAGAGAACGGGGGTTGCGAGGTGTAACAGGAGCAAACATACTAAGAGCCACAAGGGATAGGGAGACGTGGAGAGCCATGATCGCCTACGTCCTGAAGGGACAGGGCACATAGAAGAAGAAGAAATACCATATCGTAGACATTTCTCTGGCTGTATACAAAAAGATTTAATAAAAGCTTTGATTTTTCAGTTACGGAATATTAGAGTTCAAAGTTGTGTACTAAATGTAAAAAATTCTAGAATTCCTGTTTTTAACATCAAAGACAATGAACCAGGACTCCAACATTTCTAATATCGGTGCCAAATTACGGAAACGTGTCCCTATTATTTTTCTAATACATAGAATTGAAAAATCTGTCGTCACAAATTCACAAATTTTGACAGCTTTTTAAATCTCTGATAAAACAATTTTTTAGCACCCAAACCCATAGAATCAAAATTTATACTTTAAAATCTTATTGTTGCTAGTCTCTCAATATTCAATCGCTATTAATACAACAAACGTTCAAAAGAGTTACATTCGTTAGTCTTATCGGCGAAGAGCTTCACAGCTAGGTTCTAATTGATTGATATCATTTTCTACGGCATATTAAGCCATCGTAGGTTATTTAAAGCCAGAACATATTTCTAAATGAAAAAGATTGCTTTCAGTAACAGGTGGTCTGAAGCGGTTGCCCATCAAAGTAGCTGATTGTGCTTAACTTCGGTGATCGAACAATAACCGTTGTTTTTAGCGTGATTTAACAGTATGCCTTCACACCTCAGTCCCGTCATGTTGTATACGTTGGTGAATTTATTCACATTCCGGACTTGGTAAGGAACGAGTTACACTTAGCTTCTTCCTCGGAATTATCACTTTGCAGAACAGGTTCCAGAATACATATTCCCTAACCACTACTTCCTTAAACACTTGTGACAGCCATTATCGACTTAGC
This sequence comes from Ascarosepion bandense, assembly GCA_037127315.1. Taxonomy (NCBI): domain Eukaryota; kingdom Metazoa; phylum Mollusca; class Cephalopoda; order Sepiida; family Sepiidae; genus Ascarosepion; species Ascarosepion bandense. The sequence continues at coordinate 2,409,363 of JBBBDQ010001014.1, read as the reverse complement.
ATATCCTTATCATTCCTACTTCTTTCTTACTACAAAGTAGAAGAAAAAAGCTTAGTTAGGTTGGAGTTTTGTTTAACGGCATATCAACGTCTGTGGGTTATTTAATGCCAAAAGGGTGGGGTTTTAATGTATTTCGTATAATGTTCGCTTATAGTGAGAACTAGCAGTATAGCCCCGCGTTGCTCGGGTGTAATGAAAGCTTTAAAAATAATCCATGGTCTTGGAGCTCAGACTCTTTCAACGTTGGCACGAAAGACTAAAAAGCAATAGTTGTTTACAGTTAAATAGTATCATGGTTGCGACTAAAAACTACAATTATACCTACTTAGAGCCAAACCCGAAGCAAAAACTAAAATAAAATGGCTAAAATAAATACAGACATACACGCAGATAAACAGACACACACACAAAGATCTTGCCTTTTATATACATATATTATCGATTTTCTGCACTATTGTAATAACTGCAACCTTAAAACTTCTGAATATCGTTTCTTATGTCTTTGTCTATGAGTGTATCAAATTTGATTAAAATCGGATCATTCCTTCTATAACTCGATTTTTTGATTATCGATTTTCGATATTTATCGGGGGTACCTCGACACAAAACCTAGCTAAGAACACTCGCAGACGCTTATAGTACAACTATGTAAATTGTCAAGAAAATCGGTTCAGCCGTTTCGGAGTCTATAGTTAACGGACACACACACACATACACAGACACACACAGAGACAAAGTTCCATTTATTAATAAGTTTAGATATGAGTGAGTTTTGTTTAACGGCATATCAACGTCTGTGGGTTATTTAATGCCAAAGATGTGGGGTTTTAAGGTATATTTATAATGTCGCTTTTAGTGATAATATGAATTTGAGTTTTGTTTAACGGCATATCAACGTCTGAGGGTTATTTAATGCCAAAAAAGGGAGGGTTTTAAGGCATTTGTTAATGTTCGGTTAGAGTGAGAAGGTTGATTTATCACATTTCAATAAAATCTTTTTTTGTAATTTAGAAAGCTGAAGATGTCTTCTAGTTTTGTATTCAAAAATCTATTGCTGGCAATAATTTTTTTCTTCAAAAATGTATTGTTAGTAATATCTTTCCTTCAAAGTCTATATTTTCTATAAAAGTCTATTTTTTGTATATATTTCTTTAGAAGCGTATTTTTATACTTTAATAGTGTTTTGACCTCAGTTTGGGGGGTAACTATTTTCCCATAGATGAGACTGTTACAGGTGGTCCCACTCCGAGTCAGGGTGAACATGGGAACAACAGAAATTAAGAGTTGGTTCTATGCTCATCACTATCTCCCAATCAGATGCATTGCTGCCGGATGCAGTTTACCGTCATGCCCAGGACCAAGAAATGCTTAGTAAAGATATGAGTAAACCGCCCATCATAACTCCTTTTCTGTCTACGTAAGAAGCTTATAAAAATACATAAAAACAGGAAAATAATCTGAGATACAGTATATATATATATATATATATATATATATATATACAAACTGTATCTCAGATTATTTTCCTGTTTTTATGTTCACTACCGGATATAATTATTAGGCGAACCCAATGTTTTAAAAATTATGCATTTCATACTATTTATTTCCAAGTAAATAATTGAACTTATATATATATATATATATATATATATATATTAGTCATCCACATACAAGCCTGTTTCGTTGTGTCACAGCTCATCAGTGGGGCTTGCTTATAGCCGGGATCGAAACTCGACCAATTTGGTGTCAGGCAGAGTCGCTAACCCCTAAACCATAGACATATGAAATCAAAGAATAGACATTTTAGCGTCTTTTATACAAGTAGTGTATGCACATGCCAGTCACCAAAAGAACTCAATTCATTGCTGAAAAGCAGTGCTTACATCGTTGAAGTGGAAACTGTTTTTAAAATTTTACTCTCTAGAGAGCTCAATCCTAATGAGAACATTATATTATATGCTTGTTCATATCTATTTATGTATGTTTGTTCATATCCATCTATCTATCTATCTATCTATCTATCTATCTATGCTTGCTCATATCTATCTATATATATATATATATCTGTTTGTTCATATCCATGTACTACTTTATAAAAGACGGTTACGAGCGGTACGAAGAGAAAAAGCTCTTAGGCATTCGCCTGACTTTTCTATGACACTGTCAGCTCTCTGCCTTCTGGTAGAGGGCACTCTCTGCTTCCGAGCAGAGAGCACAAACCCAGTCGTGGTTCCGCCGAAGGGTAGAACCACGACTGGGGAAAAATAGAGATTTTTTGGCCCGGCTATATGGCCGGGAATACCCACTATAAAATGACCATGTGTCACATCTGGCCTTGCGTGGGAGGGCTAGTAAATACAAAAAGTTCTTAGGCGAAGGCATTCACTATTCGATAGTCTTTTCCGCTCTAACCCGTGACTTGCCTATATGTGTATTATTGTTAATTGCACCTTAGTACAATAAATATGTATTTCTTATACCTGGTGTGGAGTTCGATTATTCAACTGATCATTTTATACTGTATATCAGAAACTATCTATGAAAAATTCATAATTTTCTGTCACTTTGCCCTTTACACTTATACTAAACCAAATAAGAAGCGACTAGTTTCCTGCTTATCGAAATATTCTTTGCGCGTATCGACACATACGAATATGTTCGAAACTTATACATTTCTTTTGAATCTCGTCAACTGTAGTATAAGTGAACTGAGAAAGCGCCTTTCGCAATTTGAATTTATTTTTTAAATTCGACGCAGTTTAAAGTTATCGAAAGACTTACTCGAATCTTCTCTACTGATTAGCTTCGAAAAAGTTTTACTTTCTGACATTTTTGGAGATGATATTGCTATTCTTGTATAAATCGCGTGACAGTTTTGTAGAATGTTCCCTGTCGCGGGCCCGGACTTTGTTAATTACAACAGTTTGACTGGTTTATTGATATTTGTGCATATTAAAAATCAACACATTCCAATTTTAATTATACTTTAAAAATAATTTCAAATTAAAATCTCCCAGATAGACACTTTTATGTCTGAGATTCCTTTTCTGATAAGATTATAAAAACTACATCGGATATTTATTATACACGGATTAACATATATATATATTCAACAATACTTAAGAATTGTAATATATAAATAATTTATATTTTTATTTACTCTAGTGATTACTTTTTAAGATTATGTAAACGCTTTTGCGAGGTTTCCCGATAAGCCTTTTAGAATCTATCTATCTATCTATCTATCTATCTATCTATCTATCTATCTATCTATCTATCTATCTATCTATCTATCCATCTCTATTTCTATCTATCTATCTATCTATCTATCTATCTATCTATCTATCTCTATCTATGTATCTCTATCTGTCTGTCTATCTATCTATCTCTATCTTACGCAATTGTATCCTTTTATCTAAATATTTTAAACGCAATTGTATGCCGTTAATTAGAGATAAAATTTCTTTGGTAATTTCTCTATAAATATGTATGACTGATAATTTATTTTAACATATATTTTTTAATTATGTCACCCCAAGCAAGGCATTCCACTGCCACTATTGCGCAGGGGTTTACATAGGGGAAAGTGATGAGAAAGAGTGTTTAGATATAGGAAATGTCAGAGGAGGGTGATAGACGGGTAAAGATAACGAGGATGCGAGTTGGGTAGATGGGAAGAGTGTTTGAGAGAATAGATGCGAGTTAGTGTGTTAGGAGGTGTCTATTGACCTTACATTTAAACTCCTGGAGATTGTAGCTGTCATGGAAGCAAGAATTCCACAGGCGGGAATTGCGAGAAAAGAAGCTGTTGGGGTAGAAATTGCGTTTACATCTTATCTGTTTCACTGTAAAAGGGTGGGACCTAGTTGTTAATCTAGTATCTCGTGCAAATTCGTACCCAGGGGGCACAAGTGATCTAAGTTCATCGGAACAGAAGCCGTGAAAGTATTTATAGAAGAGACACAGGGAAGCCACGTCACGTCGGTGAGAGAGTGACTGCAGCCGGTCTGCCAAGTCGATATCGATCACATTACAGATTCTCTGTTGTATTTTGTCAAGAACCTCGAGGAGAATAGCAGTGGCACCCGACCAGATGTGGCAGAAGTATTCAATACACGGGCGGATGGTAGATTTATATATGTACAGGATAGATTCAGACTGGAAAAACTTCCGGGCCCTGCACAGAGAACCGACTTTCATAGCAGCGGATTTAGCAATGGATTCGATATAGTCATTCCACTTGAGGTCCGCTGAGAGTGAGAGGCCCGGGAGGCCTAGTGTTTTATTCTCTGGGAGACAAGCCTGTTCCATGCTAATATGAGGGAGGTGCGATTGTCTATGATGGTTAATTGATAGCAGCTTCGTTTTGGAAGCATTTGGAGCCATTTCTTACCCCAGTCTTCTACGGATTAGAGGTCCTTTTCAAGCCCGTCAACGAGGTTCGCTTTGTTGCCCACACCAGATTTATGATCGAAGTGAGCGTAAACTGTAGTGTCATCTGCGTACATGCCTATTTGGGATCTTATTGCATCGGAGAGATCATTAATACACATCAGAAAGAGCGTAGTACCTAGGATAGTGCCTTGAGGAACACCCGCGTTCGTATGGTAGTTTTGGGAGGCATGTCCGTTTAATACCACCTTCAATGTGCGGTTCGAGAGGAATGACTGAATTAGGTCAAACAAATGTCCAGTTATACCATAGCTCCACAGTTTTAGTAGAAGGACAGCATGCCAGACTCTGTCGAAAGCTTTGAAGATATCCAAGGCAACGGTTCGGGCTTCGCTATTCTTGTCGAGAGCCTGGTATATATACTCGGTGATGGTCGTTAGCATATCAGCAGTAGACCTGGTGAAGCAGAAACCATACTGTTTGTCCGAGAGGAGCATGTGGACTGTGACATAAAATGTATTGCTGATATTTTTACACTAAAATTTATTTTTATGCTTTCATAGTGTTTATTTGTTTTTTTCTTCTTGTTTTTTTTTGAGAGTCACTATTCTCCCATAGCTGGGACCCTGACAGACGCTACCACACTGGATTCGATCTGAACTGGGAACAACAGCAATTCAGATCTACACGTCAAAAACACTGTATTACATTACCAGCCTTTATTAAATCCATTCTTAAAGAATAAAGCGTATTTCTATTTACCACTATCACAGCCGGTGTTACATATAAAAGTTCCCATCAACGTTCAGGCAATCACAAACATACATATGGCTAACAAGCACTCACATATACGAATATAAATTATTATCCGAATCTAGCAAAGACAAAGAAGAATTACAACACACATATATTATAAACACAAACACTGCTTTACAAATCAAATGCCCGTGAAGAATACTTAACCAAAGGAAAATCAAATACAAAAATAAAAATAACAAAATTTATTTTTCTTCATATCTCTCTTTGATAAAGCTCTAATCAAAGAGAAACATGTAATATCTATGAACGTTTCCCATTTAATGCCAGATTCCAATGCACATTTGATCCCTATCTCGCTGTTCATCCATATTTTCCGCTTATAGGAAATGGAACTATTATATTGAATCAATTCTTAGGTTTTCTGCTAGAAAAGTTAGTTCACTGTGTCGTGCAAGACAATTTTTTCTAGCCAAACTCTACCTTACATATTTATAAATTTATTATTCGTCTATGGATTGAATATTGCACCATCTAGCATGATGCTTTGCCATGCATTTAGAAATTCTAAATTAAAAAAAGAAAAATCTGCAATGTTATTGGTACTTATCTGGCACATCTGCCGCAGTGATTTTCCACCGCTGTAATGTAACTTCGCTGTACCATTTTTATAAATATTTTCATGGTAAATTGTTCTAATGGACTTTCCTCTATGTATCTATGATTTATGAATTTAAACGCAGTACAAGATTGGCAGATAGGTCTCATCATTTTACAGTTCAGAAGGCTTGATGTTACTTTAATATTGACGATAGCGGTTTTTCTATTACATTTCAAGTTTGAGGATTCCAACTTCTTGCTTCCCACTCAGTTTTGATCTTCAAAAATATAGATGCAATATCAGTCGTTATCTTCTGTCGTCTTAATCCTTTTTCGGTTATTGTTCTCTCTCCTACATAATATTCTCTAACACTCCGTACCCACTTCATCTTGGTGGCTTTATTACCTTGCTTGAAGTAAAATGAGTAATATATATATATGTTATATTTGAGCAGCAATCCCTCTTTTACGCATGTTTCGTTAAAAACGACTCACAAGATACAGGGACTAAGCTTTTTATTTTATCTTGTGTTTGTACTCGTGTTTTATTTTCTGGCCGTAAAGTGTGTAAAAACTGTCAGAAAGTTCTGCATATGCCAGCGTTTCTATTATCTGCTGATTGTTTTCTATCAACTGTATCTACCCGAGATTTGACTCCTTGTTCAGATCAGCTAGAACTTAAAAAATTTCAAACATTTTCTTCACATAATAAAATAGTAATAAAACCGACGGCATCTTATAAGAAACAAACCTCGGAGATCAAACCACATATCAAAGTTGGTACACTACATTGGTTTTTTGTAGAGAATTTAGTCACTCCGTCCTCAAATTTACATTAGAACTTAATATTAATAACAAAATCCTATTCCTTGATGTATTCATTGATTCTAGCACACATAAATTTACTGCTTCTCTATATAGGAATCCAACTAGCATAAATTCGTGTATTCTTAATTATAATAGTGAATGCCCCCAACGATATAAGTTAGCTGTTATAAAATAATTTAGTTATAAAATATTTTATTTATAAAATAAAACTTACTTCAACGCACACAAATGATATCTTCTTCCAAATCTATCTTTTATAAAGAATTACACAACATTAAGCAAACACTAGTCAATAATGGATTTCCTAACTCCGTTATTGATCAACAAATTAAAATGTATATCAACAAAATTAACAATAGCTCTAACAATAATGATAATATTAATAATAATGGTTTACATCAAAATAAACAAAACACTATTCACTTATACTATTGCAACCAAATACATAATAATTATAAACAAGATGAAAAAACTCTCAAAAACATAATACGTAGAAATGTTAAACCAGTGGAAAGTAATAATCAAATTAAACTCATATATTATAAAAAGTTTAAAACAATTGACCTTATAGTCTATAATAACCCAACAAGCACTTAACTAAATTATCTACAAAAAACCAATGTAGTGTACCAATTTACATGCCCATTCAGAGATTGCATCTCTGATACTAATAAAAAACCTCGTACATATATTGGTTTTACTACAACCACGCTCTCCCGTAGACTTACATGTCATCTTTCTGATCAGAGTACTATTAAACAACATTTCTCTGAAAAACATAAACATGTAGGTAATATCAGACAGATTTTGGTCAACAATACGGTGATCCTTACTCATACACACAGTAAGAGGAACCTGCAGATATTGGAGGCCATGTACATCAAATCAAAACAACCAACACTCAATAAAATCAACTTTAAAACAGGAAATAACATATTACATTGCATTTGACTAGATGGTTTTGTTGTCATATCGCGCTATCCCGCGGTGTGACGTCATAAAACCGCATCGCAAACTTAAGAACTGCGTTTATTATTTTTGGTAACTATTGCCGTTGCCAAGCGGAGTTTTATGTCAACACAAAATAAAATCGTCGGTGATGGTGGATGTTATATTTCAGTTTAAACAACCTCTCTGAAGATGGCTCATGTGAGCCGAAAGCTTAGAAGAAAATCAATAAATAATTATCCAAATGTTGGAGAAATTTTGTCTTTATTTTCAACTGAAATTAAAGCAAAAATACGATATTTAGAACGGCTCATGATTAAACATAATAGACATTCATTGTCTCTTATATTTAACAGCATATGTTTAGAAAATTACTTGCTGCCTCGATATACTATATATATATATATATATATATATATCAATTCCGGAAAATTCTCGTTGAAAACACAACCTTACTTAAAGATGTAAACAATAAACAAAAAGCTAAAACTTGTTGATAATACATAAAACAGTTGAAAACTAACCTGAACATAATAAACTATGAAATCTCTACAAATATCCTTAAATTCCTAGAATTGATAACTGAAGCCATTGATTTATTCCAATGGCGTTCCAAATTTAAAACGTCTCGTTTTCATTCTCGCGTGAACATGTGTGATGTCATAAGCTGTGGTGCGATTTTCGCTTCCAGGGTCTTAAATGCACGTTGCTCGGAAATCTTCCATGTAAACAAAAACAGACTTTCGTTATTGTTCGTCCGTGAACTGTTCAATATATTATAATATAATTGTCATCTTTGATAATGGCTTCTGTAAGCCGAAAGCTTAGTTAGTATTAAAAAATATATATCAATATTGTGATTCCTTTCTTCTTTTAATAATCAGACAATATGAAAAGAATTTACATAAAATAAATAAACAAAACCTGTCTATATTATTTAATGAAACATGCATCAATGAAAAAAATGTTTTAATGCAGACACAATATATATATTTAGTCATCCGCAGATAGATCTGTTTCGCTGTATCACAGCACATCAGTACGGTTAGACAACTGATTGCTTTTTACCCAGGATTGAAACCCGGCCGAAATGGCGTCAGTCGGCGATTCTACCTCTGAGCTATGGGCGTTCGGTAGAAGGTGGCAGACGTTTTAGCGTATATATTATCATTTTACACGCCCAATAGCTGAGAGTGTTCTAATTCATTTCTGAATGAACGATGCGTATATATAGATATATATAGATATACAAAAGTACATTTTCACTATGGTTTAGCAAAACACGCACACACACACACACACACACACACACACACAAACACACACACACACACACACACACACACACACACATATGGTGCAATGGATGAATTGTCGTTTAAATTTCACAAAAAATAAAATATACAAATACACAATTTTTATCCGATTCTCACTAGACTTCACTCAAATATTCTTTAGGCTTCCGGTCAGGTCATGGGCTACTTTTTTCCGATTTCCCCCCGATATCGGAAGTCGATACCCCGATATCCGATCAGATCTGATCAAGATCAGGATTTCAGCCCTTTTATCATAGTTCTTGCTGCAGAATTTTAACTAGGTAAAATTATAGTGTTTGGTCTTATACATTAATAGATCTTTGGAGACAACTAATTTTCTCCGATATGATAAATGGATACCCCGATATTCTATCGAATCTGATCAAAAACCGATATTCAGCTATCGATATGGTTCGTTTTACTCCTACTGGATACAATAAGTTTTAATGGACTTACTTGGATATCTTATTTGACTCCAATATTGGAAATCGATCCCCCGATATCCTGTCGGGTCTGATCAAAATAAGGTTTTCAGCCCTTTTATTTTGGTTTTTGTCTTGGGTTTTGCTCTAAGTAGGTATAATTGTAGTTCTTAGACTCAGCCATGATACCATTTACTCAGAGAACTTATTTAGCCTTCAAAATTCAGTTTGCGACGGAAAACTTATTTGATATCGATACCGGAAATCAAAATTTGACTTACATCCATTCATTTTTCTTTCAATCTACGGTTTCGCTTTGACTGGAAACAACTATTGCTTTTTAGTCTTTCCTGCCAACGTCTAATGAGTCTGATCTCTAGGACTTTTGATTAGTTTTAAAGATTTCATTACACTTGATCAACGCTGGGCTGCTAATATCTGACTATGAATCAAACTCCAAACAACATTCCAGTATACTCTCTCGCTTTGTTAAAAGTTTTTTTTTCATTTATTGTTTTTAACCAGATTTCTGAGTAACTTAAATAAAAGCGAAACATGTTAGATTAATTGTACAAACCTCGATAAATGCCCCTTCTATAACATGTGTTTAACCTTGTTTAAATATGCTTTATCTCATCAGTAGAAACTCTTAGGGTTACTAAAGTTTATATTGGTAATACAATGAACTTGTTTAAAAAGCGTTTTTATAATCAACTTTCATCTTTTACTAATAATGATAAACAAAATATGGCATCACTTTCTAAAAACTTTTGGAAATTGAAAGAAGAGAATAGAATTGAAAGAAGAGAATAGAATTGAAAGAAGAGAAGAGAATTGAAAGAAGAGAATAGAATTGAAAGAAGAGAATAGAATTGAAAGAAGAGAAGAGAATTGAAAGAAGAGAATAGAATTGAAAGAAGAGAAGAGAATTGAAAGAAGATAATAGAATTGAAAGAAGAGAATAGAATTGAAAGAAGAGAAGAGAATTGAAAGAAGAGAATAGAATTGAAAGAAGAGAATAGAACACCTAAAGTTAAATGGAAAATTCTCAAACAAGCGAAAATCTCTAGATCGGTGAATGGACCATAATTCCTTTTTCTGCAAGAAAAAATGAAAATTATGAAGTAAATGAAAAGTGACATATTATTAATCAATAGCATGAAACTACAGTAAATTGTAAAAATATTAACGAATTAACCTTAAAATCCTTCTAGAATTACAAAATCCAAGGTATGACATTATAACAATTGTAAACGTTTTACAGCATTAAATTTACTATATTGAGAATTTAATTTAATTACATGACTCTTATGTTGTTTTATCTTAATTTTCTATTAGAAATTGTGATCTATTTACTGCCTTAAATTTTAATTTTCATTCTACTATTAACATTAAAATTAATTTTTTTTAAATTCTAAATTCTTTTTATTTTAAATTTTAATTTTTTATTTTATTTCTCTGATTTATTATATTAGGTTTAATGGATTTATATCTTCGTGTTATGTTTTTAAATATCCTCTCATTTACATTTTATGAATAATTTCTCTGTTTTTGGATGTGATTTCACATTATTTTTTTTAAAAAAGCCAAAGGATTTATCTTGAAACAATTTAACCGAAGTCTGTATCTGTCTGCAATTCACTTCGGGCCATAATCTGAAATTTCTCTTTCTTAAACGTTTCTATTGTCCCTTTTCTTTCTTCCATTTATATGTTTTCTCAATTTTTTTCCTTTCTTTTTTTCCTCTTCATTTTCAACTCTTTTTGCAGTTTTCCTTTTCCTCTTTCTTTCCTGTTCCTTTATAGGTGTATAATTCTTCTTTTTTTAAATGCCAAAAGATTTGAGCCCAGGCACTATATGACGAATATCAATATCACTTTTCGATTCTCTTCTGGCCTGAATAAAAAAATTCTCTCTCTTAGACGTTTCCATTAGCTCTTTCCTCTCAATACTTTCTCACTTATTTTCCTCTTTACTTTCTATTTCTTAATCATCATTCCCTTTCCTCCTTTTTTTCTGTTTCTTGATTTCTCATCGTGTTTTTACATCTTCTCTGTCCGCTTTTTTTTGCCGCTTTTTTTAATATATTTTACCTTGTACAAAAAAGAATCCAAAAATAAAAAGAAGTTGCGTGTTTTTTAGACTTATTTTCCACTAAAACGCTTATGACCATCATTATTAACTATCTGATGAGTTATTGTTCTTTCAATGTCGAAACAAAATGTATAATTTTGCAGTGGTGTGTAGTTTGGTCATATTCTAAAGTAAGAATTAATAATAAACAATTATTGCTTTATCTTTATATTGACCATTGTTTTAAATAAATGTTTTGAACGTTACTATTATTTTCTTAGTCCATTATTCATTTGCATATATATATATATATATATATATATAAACAAATGTTTGGAGGTACTAAATTTATACACTACTTTAAAAACAAGGAATTTATTTATAGTCTCTAGAGATCTTTCGTCTAACATCTCATCAGGAGAAAATCGTTGGAATCACAAATTAAACAAAAAGCAGCAACGAAAATGAAAAGCAATATATATATATATATATATATATATATATATATATAACAAGGGCAGGAGATATCGCGAGTAAATAATTATCGAGGGACAGTTAAAATAAAATATCCCCCAACAAATAAAGAGACTTCCGGCAAGTTTGAGTTTGAGTTTGAGCATATCAACACCTCTGTGGGTCATTTAATGCCAAAAAGGTGGGGTTTTAAAGTATTTTTAATGTTCGTTTATAGTGAGAATTTGAGTCTGAGTTTTGTTTAACGGCATATCAACCTTTGTGGGTTATTTAGTGTCAAAATGTTAATGTTCCGTCATCGTGAGTAGGTTGATTTAGTCAGATCGTGATGAAAAAAATTATTTTAGAAAACTGAAGATGTCTTCTAGTTTTGTATTCAAATATGTATTTCTGGTAATTTTTTTTTCTTTCACAAACGTAATATGGCAATAATTTTTTTCCTTCAAAAATGTATTGTTAATATTTTTTTCTTTAACGTATATATATATTGTTGTAAAAAGTATTTTTATATTTTCATAGTGTTTTGATCCGAGTTTGGGGATAAACTATTTGTCCATAGCTGTGACCCTAACAGGTGCTACCACTCCGGATCAGAGTGGACCTGGGAACACCAGCAATCAAGAGGTGGTTCCATGCTCCTCACAACCTCTCAATCAGGGGCCTTCCTGCTGGATGCAATTTACCAATTGACCAACCGGCAAGAAAAGCTTTCGTAAAAATATGCAGTCTGATTCCAAAATCTTTAATTGATTATTGGAATCAGCTACATGTAAAACTTTTTTTTTTTTTTAATCGTGTCACCCCAAGCAAGGCATCCCCCGGCCACTATAGCGCAAGGGTTTACATAGAGGGATTGGGTATAGGAAATGTCAGAAGGAGGATGATAGACGACTTATCATGTACATTGGAAAAGATTTGGAGAGAGTGGGAGTGAGTTAGTGTGTTAGGAGGTGTCTATTGATCTTACATTTAAACTCCTGGAGGTTGTAGCCGTCGGGGAAGCAAGCATGCGGTAGGGAATTCCACAAGGCGGGAAGTGCGAGGAAAGAAGTGGTTGGAGTAGAAATTGCGGTTACATTTCATCGGTTTCGCTGTAAAAGGGTGAGACCTAGTTGCCAATCTAGTATCTCGTGCAAATTCACATCTAGGTGGCACCAGTGATTTAAATTCGTCAGAGCAGAAGCCATGATAGTATTTATAGAAGAGACACAGGGAAGCCACGTCACGTCGGTGAGATTGATACTGCAGGCGGTCAGCCAAGTCGGTATCAATCACATGACAGATTCTTCGCTGTATTTTGTCAAGAAGCCCGAGGAGAATAGAAGGGGCACCCGACCAGATGTGGCAGCAGTACTCAATACACGAGCGGATGGTGAATTTATATAATTGCAGGATAGATTCAGGCGGAAAGAATTTCCGGGCCCTGCACAGAGAGCCGAATTTCATAGCTGCAGATTTAGCAATGGATTCGACGTAGTCATTCCACTTGAGGTCCGCTGAGAGTGTCAGGCCAAGCAGGCGTAGTGATTTACTCTCTGGGAGGCAAGCCTGTTCCATGCTAATGCTACTCTTTCTTATACGACTTAGCACATGCTATATTCTCTGCAAGGTGTTGAGCAGTAGCCTATTCCATATTGGTAGAGGGACGACAACACATGCTAACTATTTTGCCTAATCGTATATATTTTTGCAGTGACACGCATAAGTATTGGATACATGTTAATTTCTGTTATAACTCTAGTTTATGTTCGCCATTTTGCCTGATATTTGCTAAGTAATATCTCGTAAAGTTGTTTTAGTTGAATGTGGAAAGAAAATTAAAAACTCGTGGTTGAATACATTTTTTTTCAAAGTTCAAAATTAACTTATACGAAAGTATTGAATACATGACACTTGTTCAAATTTCCAATCGAAACTTTGTATTTTAAAAGACTTTAAATATTCAAATTTTCGATAGTATTGTAATGTTATCTTTGACCAATCAGAGAAGCACACAGTTGCTTACAACATAGTGCTTTTTATCATCTGATTCTTTTATGTGAATTCTGCAATTCAAGGATTAAAAATGGCAAAAACTAAAGAATTATCCAGTGATATGCGAGATAGAATCATCGAACGCCACAAAGACAAGGTTACCGAAAAATTAGCAAAGAAATTAATCTAGCACTAAGTACGGTAGGAAATATCATCAGAAAGTATCAGAAATATGGCGAAGGTACAGCAAACCTTACAAGAAATAGAAGATTAAGAAAAATAAATTAGAGAACTGATGGATCAGCAGAAATGTGCAAAAAAACCGTCATTAGTCGTTCTGAAATTAAAACTGATCTTGAGGGTGCTGGAATTAATGTAAGCAAGGATACCATTAGCAGAATTCTACATCGTACAGGCTTTCATTCAAGGTCACCAAAAATGCCTTTACTGAAAACCAAACATGTCAAAGACCGATTAAAGTTATGAAGAGAAACGTATGTCGTTTTGGGAAAAGGTAATCTGGTCGGATGAAACGAAAGTTGAACTATTCGGAAAAAACACAGCGACAAGTGTTTGGCGAAAAAATGGCACTGCCTTCAACAAGCACAATACCATCCCCACAGTTAAGTTTGGGGGTGGTTCCATTATGATATGGGGATGCTTTTCATCCAAGGTCACTGGTGAGTTACAAGTTATCCATGGTAGAATGAATGGTAGAATGTACAGGGAGATTCTAGAGAAGAACCTTCAGAAATCTGCAACTTCTTTAGGACATGGTCGGAATTTCATGCTTCAACACGACAATGATCCCAAACATACGACAAAACTTACAAAGGAATGGTTTGAAAATAATGGTATTTGTAATTCAATTAGCCAAGTCAGTCTCCTGACTTGAATCCAATTGAGAATTTGTGGAATACTTTGAAGGTTAAAGTTTATAAGCAGAATCCACAAAATAACAAGCAATTAGAGGAACTATGCAAGGAAGGATGGGGTAAAGTAACGGTGGATCAGTGTAGAAAACTTGTGGCCAACTATAGAAAGCGACTGGAAGCAGTGACACAAAACTTTAAATTGATGTATCCAATACTTTTGCATTTCTTTGAACCTCTAACCACATCTCTTTTACTTATCTCTTTTTCTCCCGTTTTTCTCTTTTTTGTCCCTTTATTGCCTCAATGTCTTTTTTAAAATCCCTCATTCTCATCTTTTCTACACCCATTGCCTCGCAAAGATTTAACAATATAAGGAAGCGACATAAAACCCATAAATCTAGAATGTAAATGTACAGAAACTAGCATGGCCACAAAATGAGGGATCAAGTTACATATTGATTATAATATAGATTTGATGCCCCATTTTATATCCACATTATAATTCCTTATAAACAGTTGGCATGTGCTTCTTCTATGTGCTTTGTCTCTTTAGGACGTAGGCGATCATGGCCTTCCACTTCTCCCTATCCCTGGTGGCTCTTAGCACGCCTTCTCCTGTTGCACCATTCAACCCTCGTTCCGTCATCCACCTCATCAGATATTTCAAATATGCTATTCGCTGCTTTTCCCTGTCTCTTTTTCCCTCTATCTGGCCTGTTAGTATCAGGTTCTCTAAGCCCTCCTTCCTCACTGCATGTCCCAGGAACTTTAACTGTCTCTTCCTGATGCTCAGTATTAATTTCCTTTTCGTTTCCATCCTTTCCAAAACCTCGTCATTGCTCACATGCTCGGTCCATGATATCCGCAGTATCCTTAATATTTATAATATTTGTATTCACTAACAGATAGACAACTTGAATCGGTATATGCATATATTTATACACATACAAACACATGTGTGCGTGTGTTTGTATGTGTAATTTTCGTGACGATTTACTCAGAATTAAGTCGTGTCTGAAAGGGTTGGACTTGATAAAATATACCGCAATGTGCTTATGATATTGCTAGAGAAAATGAATTCTCACAATATCTCTCTCATAGGTTTTGGCGTTTAGCCCCAAAATGTCTTGTTTTATTGAACGTGTCTGGAGGAGAATCATTTATATGTATATCTGACATAAGAACTCCGTGGGAAAGACGATCAATTATAAACCTTGTGGTTGGCTTTGGCTGACACAAAGTGCGACCAAATGGGGCGCCAAGGTTAAAAAACAGCAGGAAATCGTTTTATTTTTTATTTTTTATTTTTTTCAAAAATAACTGGATATGTTAACTTCTGGCTATAGTGAAAAGGATTATAGTGAGGGAAGAAGATGATAGGGACTAAAATGATTGAACTCAAGCGAGAGTGATGGCAACTGATACTGCCATGATAAAATTGGAAAAAATCTCTATCCTCTCAGCATGTTGGATAAGAAGTCTTTGTATGAAAAAGTTTCTTTCATGACATACACTTCCGGTTTCGTCACATGAAGCAAATGAAGACACTCAAAGTACACTTACCATTAAACAGGCGTTTCTATGTCAAGACACACAAATAGAGCTATATTTACCAAAATTTCACAAAACTATCTTGATGTACGCGTCACGGTGCTTGTACCATGTAAACCAGGATTATCTGCCGCATTGCCAAGTGCTACGAGAGCTACTTGTAACATCTAACTCAGCATTTCCTGACGCATATTCAAGTCAGTCAACTATAGTCATTTAAACCGTGTAACCCAGCATTACCTGCCACATGGTTATGTCACGCTACAAGAGCTACATGTACCATGTAACCCAGCATTACTTGCTGCACGGTCAATCACTGTACAACAGTTATATAGTATCATGCAACCCAGCATTATCTACCACATGATGAAGTCACTCTACAAAAGCAACTTGTAACATTTAACTCAGCATTACCTGCCACATGGTTATGTCACGCTACAAGAGCTACATGTACCATGTAACCCAGCATTACTTGCTGCACGGTCAATCACTGTACAACAGTTATATAGTATCATGCAACCCAGCATTATCTACCACATGATGAAGTCACTCTACAAAAGCAACTTGTAACATTTAACTCAGCATTACCTGCCACATGGTTATGTCACGCTACAAGAGCTACATGTACCATGTAACTCAGCATTACCTGCCACATGGTCAAGTCACTGTACCAGTGCTACTTGTACTATGTAACTCGCTTCCTTATTCATGCTTGCCTGACGGCTAGAACCTCCAGCAATTTAAATCCAAGGTCAATACTCATCTCTTAACTACTTGACCCTAGTTCTTTCCACACCGTCCTGTAGATCCTTTCCTTTCTCTCCACCTTTGCAATTGTCATCACACCTGTATTATCATCCTTTTCTTACTCCTTTCTAACTGGTTCGTCCTTCTCCTCACTCTCCTCTAATCCTTTTACTCTTATGTAGCCCCCTGCACATCAGTGGCGTTACCGCCTTGCTCGGGGTGATATGATTGAAAAAGAAGTCAGCAGTACCTATCGTATGGTCAAGTCAGTCAACTACAGTTACTTGTACCATGTAAACCCATCATTACTTGCCACATAGTCAAGTCGCTCTACCAAAGCTAGTTATAACATGTAACACAGTATTACGTGCAGTAGGTCAAGTCATTGCTGACTAAACCTTGTTCCACAACCAGCATGGTGTGACTAAACCTTGTTCTCCGACCAACCCGGTGTGAATAAACCGGTTCTCCGATAAGCCTGGCTAGATTCATCACAGCATGAAAACAAAGACTTTTAAAATGAAGAGATGAAACAGTTCTTGAGAGGTTAACTAATATATGCAGCCAGTAAGAGGATGACATACATTTTCTGGACCGAAGACTTCTTAGACTGAAGTCAACGGCCAGGACGGAATATTAGCTGACAAAAACAACGTCCACATGTACTCGATTAAGCTGCTTGAGGATACTTGCTGGTTTTACCTGGAGAGGGATTGTTCCGTTTTGCCTGTTTTCAAACATGCTGTATCTGAATGAATACACCCACCAGCTTTGAAACTAGATATGTGAAGTGAACTGGTCAGAGCCCAGTTGAAAATCTACCCTACGACCATACCCAGTCATGGATGGGATTGATCATCCTCATCATCATAGCCATCACCATAATCTGGTCATCATGAACAAAAATGTTATTGGCACAGGAATTGAAATTAGTGGGCTGCGTTCAAATTTAACGTGACTATTATTCAGTTTAGTGCTTATACGTTTTGAATAGGCATGAAACCATTTTTACTTCTCCTATCACCTATTAAGAATTAATCAGGGTAGATAGGACTCATTTTATGTTAAAAAATACGAGACATAACGTATGAGAAAGTCATGGGGAGAAATCATTTTTTTTTTTGGTAATATTACGCGCACATTGCGGTATATTTCTTTTCATATATGTAAATAGTCACACACACATACACACACACATATGCATATTTATTAATTTGTTTTATTTTTTTTTTAATCATATCACCCTTAGTAAGGTGGTAACGCCACTGATGTGCAGGGGCTACGTAAGAGTGAAAAGATTGGAAAAGAGAAAGCCGGAAACAACATCCTAAACAGGAAACAAGGGATGAGCCTCTATACCTGTTCAATAGACGTGAGTGAAGTGTGAACCGGCGATAGTTTAGTCTATCTACTCCATATATGAATAGGAACTAGGGGCAGGTAGAGTAATATATTGCAGCTCGAACTGTGGGATCAGAGAAGCGAGTTCAAATTTACTAAAACATGTTAATACTCTTGGGAAAGGTATAAATCTATAATTTTTCGCCCCACCTCCATCGCAAACAGTACGACAAACTGGGTCCTCTAACTTCGGATGACAACAGTCAAGAAGAAGGGAAACTGAATTCAAACCAGCGGATGAATATTTACGCTCTCACACTCTGATTGAGCACTCTGGAAGAATGGTAGACTTTTAAAAACAGTAGTTACTCTAGCATCTACGCATCGCTCATTCAGTAATAAATTTGAGCACTCTGGCTACTGGCGTATGATACATCATACGCTAAAAGTCTGCCTCCTTCTACCGAGCGCCCATAGCTCAGAGGTGGAATCGCCGACTGACGCCAAATCCTGGGTTAAAAGCAATCAGATGTCTAACTGTACTGCTGAGCTGTGATACAACGAAACAGATCTGTATGCGGATATATATATATGCAAAAGTACATTTTCACTATGGGTTCGCAAAACATGCAGATGCACATACATAGAGTGCAATGGATGAATTATCGTCTAAATTACACAAAATTTAAAATAAATCAAATATTTCATTTTAACAGATATTTCCCAAAATTTCACAAAAAATATCTTGAAATATTAAAGAGTAAATTTATTCAATAAAATCGACATTGGCTTCAAACAGTGCCCCAAGACGAATTTGGAATCTCGTTCATCTCTTGTTCCTCTAACTTCGGATGACTACGGTCAAGAAGAAGGGAAACTCTGAATTTAAACCAGCTTGGAGAGGTTTGGGTCCCGTCGAGCTATCCTGTTGCTGAAATACAAGTAGATCCTCTATGACGCTAATGATTTATAGAATTCATGATCACGATCTTGATGTCTCATTAACCTTGGCTGTCAACCAGTTTATGAGGAGACGAACTCTAATTTCAAAACCATGGAGAGAGTAATAGTCTTTCCCACGAACTCACGGTGAATAAAAAAAACAATATAAACCGCAGAGATGTCTATAAAATGACATAATAATTAATACACCTCTGCTTTGTTGTTCCTGCTCAGTCTCTCTACTTCTGCACATTTGTTGTTGAGCCATTCCTCTTTGGCTTGTCTGCATTTGTTCCTTATCTCCCTGTGAAGTTTTTTGTACTCTGCTCCGTGTCTTGGCGTTATTTTTTGTTCAACCTATACAGCGAGAATATTTTTGAGGACCCTAGATGACACGCCAGGATTTGTTCTTGGAGGCCACAACCTGAACAACATAAGGTATGCGGACGATACAGTGCTGATTGCGGACACGGAAAGGAAACTACAAGACCTCATACAGAAAGTAGCAGTGGAGAGTGACAAGAAGAGACTACAAATAAACTTTAAGAAAACTGAGTGCATGGTCATCAGCAAAAGATACAACCCAAAATGCCAAATACAGGTGGGGGATAACAGAATCAAACAAGTACAAGAATTTAAGTACCTAGAAAGTGTTCTAACAGGAAATGGAAAGTGCGACACGGAGATCCGAAGGCGAATTGGCATGGCAAAGGACGCGTTCCAGAAGATGAGCAAAATACTAACAGGAAAATCTCAATAGAAACGAAGAAAAGAATGCTAGACTGCTACGTGATGTCAGTTCTTCAATACGGCTGTGAATGCTGGACAATATCATCGAAAATGAGGACAAAACTTGAAGTGGCCGAAATGTGGTTCTACAGAAGGATGTTACGGATATCGTGGACTGAGCATACAAGCAACGACCAGGTGTTAGAAAGAATGGCAACAAAAAGGAAATTGATGCTGAGCATCAGGAAGAGACAACTGAAGTTCCTGGGACATGCAATGAGGAAGGAGAGCCTGGAGAACCTGATACTGACTGGTCAGATAGAAGGAAGGAGAGACAGAGAAAGGCAGCGGATAACATCTTTGCAGGGCCTGATCAGGTGGATGACGGAACGGGGGTTGCCAGGAGCAACAGGAGCAAACATACTAAGAGCCACAAGGGATAGGGAGACGTGGAGAGCCATGATCGCCTACGTCCTGAAGGGACAGGGCACATAGAAGAAGAAGAATTAATACAAAATAATTAAATACAAACAATAAGACTAAAATGGAAGGGATTGAATAATTCTTGTGTTGTGGGATATCCCCTTTTTCTACGATAATGGACTCAACTTGGGTATACATATAGTCCTACCATAATGAGAAGAGTAGAGATCCGTAAGAGAACAATAGAGATCCGTTAGCGTACCGGGACTGATCTGTATGTTACCGAGAGATACCAAAGTTTCACAGAGAATACCGCGCCAGTAGTCATAGTAGTGCTAAGCTCCACACAGCCAGAATAGTATTACACGGACATAATAATTCCAGTACGGTTTCACTTCAAAGACTTGTATATATATATTTTCCCTTACTAATCGTATTCCTGGATTACTAACCTACGTTCCAGTTTGTATCTTTACGTTTAATATAACCTATTTTTCTATCTTAAATATCTTGTTTGTTTTTCATTATTTTGTGCGGTTCCCCAAACGGAATCCACAACATTTTGTAATCTCTCAAAAAGTAAAGAGGAATTAATTCTATCGAAAGGAGAGTCGATTTGTTGAATCCGAATCAAATAGGTGAGAGCCTATCGAATTAGCGACATTGATCGCATTCTGCACACTCATTTTTTTTCATCATTTCACCCCGTGTAAGGCAGAAATGCCACTGATGTGCAGGGGCTACATAACTGTAAAAAGATTAATTAGAAAAGAGTGAGGAGTACAAACTAGTTAGAATGGGGGATTAGAAAGCTGAGAAAGCAGGTGCGATGACAGATACATAGGTGGAAAGACATGGAAGGTTATACGGGGGGTGGGGAGAGAGCTACAGACCAGTGGTTAGTCGATGAGTATTGACTTTGCATTTAAATTTCTGGAGGTTGTAGCCGTCAGGAAAGCAAGAATATGAGAGCGAGTTCCACAGGCGGGAAATGCGAGAAAAGAAGCTGCAGGAGTAGAATTGTCGTCTGCATTTGGCTAATCTGACTGTGAATGGGTGTGACCCAGTTGCCAGTCTGGTTGCACGAGTAAACACCTGTTGAGGAGGCACCAGTGACTTAAGTTCGTCCGAGCAGAAGCCATGAAAGTATTTATAGACCAGACAAAGGGAAGCCACATTTCGACGGTGGGGAAGTGGCTGCAGTCGAGCCGCCAGATCAGTACCTATCACATTACAGACTCTCCTTTGGAGTCTGTCAAGAACACTAAGGAGAACGGCAGGGGCGCCTGACCATAAATGGCAGCAGTACTCCATGCACGGACGGATGGTTGACTTGTATATATGCAGGATGGATTCAGGTGGAAAAAACATCCTGGATCGACATAGTGACCCAACCTTCTTAGCAGTAAATTTTGCTATGGATTCAATATAGTGGTGCCATTTGAGGTCTGAGGACAGGGTAAGTCCGAGGAGGCGTAGTGTATTGCTCTCCGGGAGAATCGCTTGGTACATGCTTATGGGAGGTAGGAGAGGATGCCTGTAATGGTTGACAGACAACAGCTTGGTCTTAGACGAATTGAAGTTGACAAGCAACTTCTTGCCCCAGTTCACCACAGAGTGTAGATCCCGTTCAAGGTCAGCAGCGAGATTATGTCTGTCCGCCACGACAGGTTTCTTACTGGTGCGGGAGTATATTGCTAGTGTCATCTGCGTAGATGCCTACTTGGGACTTGATCTCCTCTGGGAGGTCGTTGTTGAAAATAAGGAAGAGCGTCGGGCCCAGGATAGAGCCCTGTGGGACACCAGCATTCGTGCTGTAAGATGAAGAGGCACGCCCATTCAAAACGACCTTCATTTTGCGGTTATTTTAAAAAGATTGGATTAGGTCAAGCAGGCGACCGGTAATACCGTAACCCCGTAGTTTGCATAGGAGTCCAGAGTGCCAAACCTTGTCGAAAGCCTTGGAGATGTCCAGAGCAACCGCGCGAGCCTCGTCAGACTCATCAAGGCCCTGTATCATGTACTCCGTTACGGTTGTTAGCAGGTCGGCTGTGGACCTGGCAATGCGGAAGCCATATTGCCTGTCAGAGAAGAGTTTGTGGGCAGTGAGATGATGAACTATTTCAGCATTGATTATGGCCTCGAATACTTTCCCGAATATCGGTAGAAGACTGATAGGGCGATAGTTGGATGGGTCCGAGGGTTCACCACAATTCTTAAATACAGGAACGACTGAAGAGAAATTCCAGCATGCAGGAAAGCAGAAAGCAGAAAGGCAGTAGTTAAACAGTTTAGAGAGGACAGGGGAAAGTTCAGGGGCACACCTCTTAAGGACTATCCCCGGGATTCTATCCTCTCCACACGCCTTATGGGGGTCGAGTTTTGAAATTATTCGGGATACTACTGTCGGTGTAATATATACGTCGTGCAGTTTGGCCTCAGTTCTAATAGGGAAGTCGGGTGGATGTACTCAGGACGAGTCAAATGTGGAGTTGGATGAGAATCTGCGGGCAAAGCACTCCGCCTTGTCTGCAGATGACGTGAGAACCTCAAATTCATGGATTAAAGGAGGTATTGAGGATTTGCTATTGTTGAGCACTCGTTTGCAAATCCTCCAATAGTCCTTGGAGCCGAACTTGCGGTCAGCTATGCGCTGTTGCATTCTCTCAGCAAACAACCGTTTGGCGACATTTAGGGTTCTCTTGCACTCATTGCGAGCAGATGAACAGGCGCCTATTGTGATCAGATGACTGTCTCCGGAATAGACGGAAGTAATGGTTTCTGTGGGCAATGGCGGCTGAGCAGGCCGGAGAGAACCACGGAGAGGAATGAGGTTTTAAGCAATACTTCCTGGTGGGTATGAAGGCATCAATGCCAGCTTTCACCCATGACGAGACCTCAGCGGCACAGTCATCAACTAAACACTTTTCCCCAAGGGACGTCGCAGAGGAAATCGCGAAAGGCATCCCAGTCAGCTTTTTGGTAGAGGTAGGAGGTCCTATATGTAGGGGGTTCCTGGGGGGAGTGAGATTGGAAAGAAATACTGAGAGAGACTACTGCGTGGTCGAAGTTGCCGAGAGGGCAAAGCTGCGAGACTTGACAGGCGTCAGGCGCAGAGGTGAAATATATATCTAGTAGTGAGGAATGACCCGAGGCAGTGCTTGGGAATCGAGTGGGAAACTCTACCACTTGCGTAAGGGATTTGGAAATAGCGAAGTTCATGGCGTGAATGCCTGCTGAATCAGTAACGGCGTTTTCAAGCCACTCAGAGTGATGGGCATTGAGGTCTCCAAATACAAATATGTGGGCGAATAGATGATAGAAAATAGCCCTATCTATGTCGTCAGCAATGCTATCTAGTAGGGAGCAGTCAGGAGAGGAGGAAGAACGGTAAAGAAACAATAGGTGACTAACCGAACTGAGGAGAGACATGCGGAGACATATGTTTTGGTGGTCAGTAGATTCGAGTGAAGTCATCCTAGCTATGGGGAGGTGTTCGCTGACGTAGACACCCAGCCCATGCATGAGGACAGTGGAATCCTTCCTTAAGAGGGGAAGATAACCAGGGATGGAGAGGTCAGAGGAGGGAATATCTGAGTTGAGGTTAAGTCAGTGGAAAAAACTACAGGAATTTTATGATTTAAAGCTGGTAATAGATTTGAAAGAACAGAATATTGACGTAAACCCCCATAGACAGATTAGTGATTGTATGATTCGATTTTTTACACCTTACCAGCGTTATAAAGCCTGCAAATATTTTTAGATTCATGAATATTTTATTCAATTCTCTAGATATTTTTCGCTGTTTACATGCATCAAAACTCTTTAATAAACCGAACCAATGTCTATCTTTTTGTTTCAAATATAAACTGCATACGTTCTCTAACTCTTTGAGTCTAGATTTAGACGCACTTTAGTCTATTGTTTTGATCTTCGTGTAAATTTGACCGATGTTTACCTATTAATGAATTTATAGGAATTTTTCTCGCATAAGAAAATTAAATACGTTTAATTGTCATTCATGAAAATACTTTTCCTGTATTTTATAAACTTTCTAAATTAAACTAGAATTGAAAAATATACCTATTAAAATAAAATTAAATTGAAATTATTAAAACTAAAGGAGATTATAAAAACTTATGAGAATATTGTGTCTTACCTTTTACAAATTTTGAAAACCTTTTCCTTTACAAAATGGTGCATTCAGAATAAGAAAGAACTGATTGTCAATGGCTAAGAATTCATTTATTTTTTTCCTGACATTCGGTTGAACGTCACTAAATTAGTAATAAACAAAATCTGTAGTATTTTAATTGGTTTGTTGCTTATCTTACTGGCTTACGGCCATATCACATTGAATACACCGGTTCTCGCTCGATCACCGAAGTTAAGCAACGTTGAGTCTGGTCAGTACTTAGATGGGTGTAATGCTGTAAGAGTTTAGTGACGAATGTGCCTTGTGGTGCAGTGGATATCGGCTCGGAAAGAGAAATCGGTGAGACGAGTTCGAATTCCAGTTGAATACCATGTATATACTTAAGCACTGGTACCATTGAGAAAGGTATTATTCCGTCCCTTCCCTCCAGTTATGGGTTAAATAACAGGGTAGGACTTGGGGACCCTGCTTCTTAAAGACAAATCCCAATGAATCTGGATAGTCGAAAAGAAAAAATATTACTAGACACAAAACTTATATAAAAACAACACTAAATCGTTGAAAGAAAAAGGTATTACCAGCAATAAATAAATAAAATTTAGATGGCATTAAATGACCCGCCGAGGTTGATATACCATAAAAAAATACAGAACAACCAAACAATAAATAAACATAGCAAGAATTATTCTTTCCAATTTTAGACGACCATAATTCTTGCCATATTTTCCCGGGGACAACAGGTTAGTTTGGTAAAGTTCTTTTTTTTTATCATTTCATGACAATAAAGCCACTGCGACAAAAAGAGCTACAATGTGTAATGAGAACAGAGGCTCACATTCAACTTGTAACCTTTTTTTCTGCTTTAATTTAACATACAAGTACAAAAGGATGATTCTTGACTAGTTTTTATGTTTGTATGCGGGACTTTCCATTAGAATGGAGGTAAGGGCTCTGGGTGTAGAGATCATTTACTACGACACATATTACTCTGCTTTTTCTTTCATTTCTGGAAGGTTACTGGTAATTCACTTACTACATTGCATAATATATTTTTAATTTCAATTTCAATACAGTATTTTTCAATAGCAATCTTGATAACCTATCCGCATATCTAAATTATTTTAATGTCTGGTATTTCATTGTAAAATTGTAATTTAATAGGATGGTGTTGTAATCTAATTGATGTATACATAAGAATTCATGTTAGGTGATTTTGATGCCAAAGCACAAATTCTGCAAGTTTTTACTAGCTTTACAATGTTTTTTTTGTTGCCCAGTATTCATAGCTTCTTATGAGAGATTCTGTCCTTAAAATTCCCAGATGTCCACTATGAAATCCATCTTTTGTAATATCAGTCAGTTAAGTACCATACGTGATACACGATTGGGCGATCATGTCTCGAAAGAGACATGACTGACTGGGCAGAAGATTATCCCACAGTAGGTTGCCATTACTTTCTGTGGTAGACTGGTTGCCGACCAAGATTAGAGAACCCAAACTCTCCTGTTATTTAACCCATAACTGGAAGAAATAGACAGATTAATACCTTTTCCAAGGGTATTTGCGCGTAAGTGAATGCAATGAATTCAGCTGGAATTCGAACTCTGCTCCTCGATTTCTCTTTCCGAGCCGATATCCAATGCACTACGACGCAGATCGTTAGGTATTAAAACTTTTTCTGTGAATATCAATATTACTTAGCAAGTAAGCATTCTAGTCTGTGTTGCATATTTATTATTATTTTTCTTTCACAATAAACACATTGTAATGAGAACAGGGGCTTAGATTCAAATTCTAATAGGCTTTATTCTGCTTTAGTTGAAGGATGATTCTTGTCTAGCTTTTATGGTTGTACGCGGGACTTTCCATTAGAGTGGAGGTAGGGGCGCTGGGTGCAGAGATCATTTACTGCGACACTAGGTGTTAAAGAAAATGAAAATATATACTATTAAGGAGAGAGAATATTAAAAGAACAAGAATTTAAAAACGACAGAAGATAACGATTGATATTGCATTTAAATTTTTGATGGTCAATGTTGACTGAGAAGTAAGAAGAGAGTTCCAATACAGAAAAGTGCGAGAGAAGAAAGTGTTAGTTGAGAATTTGTTGACAATCTAGTCAGTCAGTTAAGTGCCATACGTGATACACTCTTGGGCAGTCATGTCCTGAAAGAGACATGACTGACTGGGCAGAAGATTATCCCGCAGCAGGTTGCCATTACTTTCTGCGGTAGACTGGTTGCCAGCCAAGTCTATAGAACCCGATTTGTCCTGTTATTTGACTCATAGCTAGAGGGAGAAGATATGTATTATATTATTACGTAGTAATTAGTAGGGGATCAGTACAATAAAATCATAACAATATCATAACAATAACAATATAACAATAGAAAACATAACAATAGAAAACCAATCCCCCGCTTTATGACCAGTAGAAAACTTAATCATGACCCCAACTATTATATTCAGTCAGTCAGTTAAGTGCCATATGTGATACACGCTTGGGTGATCATGTCCCGAAAGAGACAAGACTGACTGGGCAGAAGATTATCCCGCAGTAGGTTGCCATTGCTTTCTGCGGTAGACTGGTTGCCTGTCCTGTCCTGTTATTTGACAAATAACTGGAAGGAAGAGACGGATTAATACCTTTCCCAAGGGTATTTGTGCGTAAGTGAATGCAACGAATTCAACTTGAATCGAAACTCGACTCCTCAATTTCTCGTTCCGGGCCGATATCCACTGCACCACAACGCACATCCAAATCTAGTCAGTTAAGTGCCATGCGCGATACACGCTTTGGGCAATCATGTCTCGAAAGAGACATGACTGACTGGGCAGAAGATTATCCCGCAGTAGGTTGCCATTGCTTTCTGCGGTAGACTGGTTGCCGACCAAGGCTATAGAACCCAATCTGTCCTATTATTTAACCCATAACTGGAAGGAAGAGACGGATTTATTACCTTTCCCAAGGGTATTTGCGCGTAAGTGAATGCAATAAATTCAACTGGAATTCGAACTCGGCTCTCCGATTTCTCGTTCCGAGCCGATATCCACTGCACCACAACGCACATCTAGTACTGCGCTTAAATTCATAAATTCTAGGTACCGTAGCGGAAAGATCATCAGATCAATGATCATGCAAATATTTATAGATATGACACATGGAAGCTCCGTTACGTCGGTAGAAAAGAGACTGACGATGAGATGCCAGGTCAGGACTGATAATGTTGCAGATTCTTCTATAGATTTCATCAAAACTCTCTCAATGCATATTACAGTGAAACCGATGAAATGTAACCGCAATTTCTACTCCAACAGTTTCTTTTCTCGCACTTCCCGCCTGTGAAATTCCCTTCCGCATGCTTGCTTCCCCGACGGATATAACCTCCAAGATTTTAAATGTAAGGTCAATGGACACCTCCTAACACACTAACTCACACCCATTCTCTCCAACTCTCTCCCTCTGTACATCCTAACTCGTCTATCGCCCTATGTAACCCCCTGCGCTATAGTGGCAATGGAATGCCTTGCTTGGGGTGACATCATTAAAAAAAAATACGGAGCAGCAGACCAGATGTGGCAGCAATTTCCAAAGCAAGGGCGCATAGCAGATTTACAGACTCAGGCAAGAAAAATTGTCTTGTCTTATTTAATCAAAACTTTATGAATTCTACTTTGTTTATTTTAGGTTTAAATCATTCTAGAACCTTCTTTAAACTCATTTTATCTCTTCTAATTATAATTTTAATCCGTTCTGTCTTTCCTTTTTCTCCTCGACACTTAATTAGTTTCTCTAAGTTTCCTCACGGTTTAATCCTAATTATTTTATGTTTCAAATCCTCATTAGGCATTCTCATGCTGTATAATGTTGAACCAGCGTTACCACCCTGTTATAGAGTGAGATTTCAACTTTATGAACATTTTGAGGCATAGGAGAAATGGAAGAGGAATGGAGTTTAGAGCGAAGGTTGGGGGTTTGTAAGGGAGATCTTGAACAAGATTGAAATAAATTGAATTATGGGTCAACGTTGCAGAATGAGAACGGACGCCTAGTTAGGAAAACAAGAAATAATTTCCCGAAAATGGCGACGGTAATTGATGTCGAAAGAAGGGGTAGTGGTTTTGAAAAGGCCGTAGAGTTTATTGTTGCAGACAGTAAGCTCTCCCTGCTTTGAAACTATTTCGCATCACCGCCCCAGATTTTGTCTGGAATTTAATTGACAAATATTGGACAGTTTTCAACAAAAAAAAAAAAATAAGAGAGGGAAAAATGATGGTTGTCCACTCAAGTCGTTTCAGAAGGCAAAATGGAGGCGAGCAGCGGTAGTTATACCAGACGCATAAACAATATTTTCAGAATCAAACGATACGTTTGCTCTTGTGTAGCGTGATCTTTGAAATTGCCAGATGGGGAACGATGGTATAAGACAAAGGTCAAATTCTTAGAGAAAGAATTCACAACTAAACAAGTACAAAAAAGAAAAGATCAAGAGTACTAAATAAAACTGAGAGATTTATTAAATCAATTGATTTATCTGTATCTGTCTTGAAAAACTGAAGAGCCATAATTTGATAATCTAAAACATGTCTGTACATAGAGTTATATATATATATATATATATATATATATATATTTTAACGAAACTTGGTTATAAGCAACCGACAATTTGTAATGAATTATTTTGAACATTATTTTTACCGATACTCGTATATAAAGTAGATATTCTGTTTTTAATCAAACAGTATTTTATATTTATATCTACGGCCGGGTTATTGGTTATTTACGATAAATTTTTTATTACGAAATCCTGCTGGGTAGCACACATTTTCGTAATAAAAAATTTATCGTAAATAATCAGGCCGGTAGATATAAATATAAAAATACTGTTTGATTAAAAACAGAATATCTACTTAAATACGAGTATCGGTAAAAATAATGTTCAAAATAATTCATTACATATATATATATATATATATATATATATATATATATATATATATATTCAACATTCATGGTATCAGTTTTTTCTTTTGTTTCTATGGAAATAATTTTTTCTTAGATTACATTCCAATAAACCACATTTTATCCTTTTTTTTCTTTTTTCTTTTTTCTTTTTTCCTTTCTTTCTCCCTACCACTTCTATCACTCTGACATGACTAAATTTAACTTTCAAACTCTTAACTCAGGTAAGGAGGAGGGGTATGTCTTCTAATATGAGACATATATATCTATCTGTTTTCCCCTTTTTACTTTCTTGAATTCAAAAATTGTTAATCCCAGCCCATCTTGTTTTCCTGTGGATAGATGTTTTGTTTTTTTTTGGGGTTTTTTTTTTTTGGACTTCCACAGGTATAAAATCTTTTGTCATTTGAATTTGAGAAATAAAATTTTCGTTTCACCGTTGCTGAAGAAGCGAAGATTTCCTCGTAGAAATGGCTATTCAACGGATTTAAATATCGAAATTTTTGTTTTAGATTCCGTTCCAATAATCATAAACTTAGCATACGCCAGAACAACCAATATTCCCCCATAGCCCAACACTTCAATCAACCGGGACACACATTAGAAATCTGCAAATGTTTACTAATAGACTCCGATTTTAGTTCTACACACTCACGCATAAAGAAAGAAAAATACTGAATTTTAAAATTAAATAGACACAGGCTAGGGTTAAATAGAGACTTAGGTGTTTTGAATCTTTATAAATATTTCAATAGTTAAACATTTTTTAGATACAATTAAAAAGTTTTTCTCTAAAACAAAATTTATAAGTATTATTAAAGATCGGTTTACGTTTACAAATATTTAAAAAAAAATCTGTCGCTTTCTGCGTCACGTGATGTAAACAATCTCTCCACGAACGCTCTCGCGAAATATGTTTCTAATTTAAATTTTAAAATCATTTGTTTCTGATATTTTAAACTTACAACTTTTTAGTAGTTTTTCCTATATATATGTTTGAACATTATTTTTGATAGATACTCGTATTTAAGTAGATATTCTGTTTACAATCAAACAGTATTATATATTTATTTCTACCGGCCTGATTATTCACGATATCTTTTTGTTACGAAAGTGTGTGTCATTCGGCAGTATTAGAACCTGTGTGTGACCTCTATCTACATAGAGAAAGCCACAAACTGATCTGGCGCGTCTTAAACCTCTCGACCACGAATAACCAACAGTTTAAACGAAGTCAAATCAAGCCTATATCACACGATTTTTGATTTATCGTAATAACCATATCTGTTCAGAAATCTATCGTAATGTTAACAAATGTAGGCCTGTGACGGAAATTATCGAAGAATAACGAATTAGAATATCTGCTTAAATACGAGAATCGCTCAAAAATAATGTGGAAACAAATCATTTCAAGTTGTCGTTTTTTAAAGACCATTTCGTTAATCTTCATTAATTTTCATAATATATATATATAGTCATCCGTAGACAGATCTGTTTCGCTGTATCACAGCTCACCAGTACGGTTAGACTCCGATTGCTTTTTAACCCAGAATTGAAACCCGACCGAATTGGCGTCAGTCGGCGATTCTACCTCTGGGCTATAGGCGCTCGGCAGAAGAAGGCAGACTTTTTAGCGTGTATATTATCATTATACACGCCCAATAGCCAGAGTGCTGTAATTCATATATAGATAGTTAGATCCATACTAAACTGATTTCGAGATTAATAGACGAAAATGGAAATACTATGTTGCGTTAAAATTTTGAATAGTTGGTGTGAAAGCTAGCATTCGAAATTATAAACCTGGAGGCTAATCCTTGTTATCAGTCAGATATAGACAACCATCACCGGATCAGAGAACACATGACATATGAGTATAAATTTACAACGCATTTTCTTGGAATCTAAAAATTGAATATAGAGAAATATATTTATTTCGTTATGTTTGGTTTTGCCGCAAGATTTTGTAAATATAATTATACTTTGAAATGATTTGTTTGAACATTATGTTTGATCAATACTCATATTTGAGTAGGTATTCTGTTTATAATCAAACAGTATTATATAATTATTTCTACCGGCCGGATTATTTACGATAAATTTTGTTACGAAAATGTGTGTCATTCGGCAGGAATTTTCGTAACAACATTTATCGGAAATAATAAGGCCGGTAGAAATAAACATATACTGTTTGATTGTAAAGAAAATATCTACTCAAATACGAGTATCGATCAAAAATAATGTTCAAACAAATAATTTCAAATTATCAGTTGTTAATAACCATTTCGTTAATCTTCGTACATATATATATGTATTTCTTCATACGCCAAACGGTATGTTGTGGATATCCATGTTTGAGTAAACACAATTTTTTAAATAGACTTTTTTAAAATGTTGGATAACTACTCCAAGATGGGTATCCCCAAAACTACCGTTTTAAATAGTAGGAAATAATGTTTTATTAAAAAGTCCATTGATTTTTAGAAATAAGCAGAAACAGATTTTTGAGTCTGACTGAACAAGGGCATACGCATTCGTTAAATGTTGAATTGATTCCTGCTTGTCTGTGTCCACATTCTTGCCAAACGACCTAAAAAACGTCGAATCATACGCTGTTTTCCCTACGACGAGAAAAGTAGTTTCGAAATCAGTCGTCGAAAATATCTGAGTCTCACAAATACGCAAAATTTTTAAAAAACAACGAAGTAGACATCTGTTAAAATATGTCTATCCCAAAAAAATTTTCGCGTACTAGTAAGTAATGCCAGATAATCAAAAAATTATTAGAAAATCCTTAGGAGTCATACATACATACATATATATATATATATATATATATATATATATATATATATATATCAGTCAGTTTAGTACCATGCGCGATACACGCTTTGGGCGATCATGTCTCGAAAGAGGCATGACTGACTGGGCAGAAGATTATCCCGCAGTAGGTTGCCATTGTTTTTCTGCGGTAGACTGGTTGCCGACCAAGGCTATAGAACCCAATCCGTCCTATTATTTAACCCATAACTGGAGGGAAGAGTCGGATTAATACCTTTCCCAAGGGTATTTGCGCGTAAGTGAATGCAAGGAATTCAACTGGAATTCGAACTTGGTTCTCCGATTTCTCGTTCCGAGACGATATCCACTGCGTCACAATGCACATCCATATATATATATATATATATATATATATATATATATATATATATATATGTCTTCTAAAACGACGTAACATATATAATGATGTACTTACTACTATCTTACATGAAAAAATAAGAAAAAACAACGAATTAATACAAACCTCTATACGCAAGGAATATATATATATATATATATATATATATATACATATATCCAAGTGAACAAAGAACGAAGAAAGTATTAACAACGTTCAAAACATAAATTTAAAACAGTACTCAATATACAAATAGACCAATCAATGTTTATTATTAGTTATAGTTTAGAACATGAACAAATTATAATTTATTACAAAAGTGTACATTTTGTCTGACATCGAAAAAACAATGTCTCATCTGGTAGTTAATCATACCATCATGATTAACTACCTAAATAGTTTACGGGGAGCCGAGTTCGAATTCCAGTTGATGTCCTTGCATTTACTTACGCACAAATACTCTTCGGAAAGGTATTAATCCGTCTCTTCCCTCCAGTTATGGCTTAAATAATGGAACAGATTGAGATCTATAGCCTTGGCTGGCAATCAGTCTCCCGCAGAAAGCAATGGCAACCTTCTGCGGGACAATCTTCTGTCCAGTCAGTCATGTCTCTTTAGAGACATGATCGCCTAAAGCGTGTCTCACGTATGGTACTTAACTGACTGACTGAATATAACAGTTGCAAACAATTAAAACGTCTACTGGGCATAAAGTGGGGGATCTGTTTTCTATTGTCATGACATAATAAATTGATTCCTTACTAATTACTACTTATTAATATAATGATATATTTCATCTCTTCTCACTCCAGCTATGGGCTAAATGGCAGCACAGTTTGGGCTCTATAGCCTTGGCTGGCAACCAGTCTACCGCAGAAAGTAATGGCAACCTACTACGGGATAGCGCTGTGGTACAATGGATATCGGCTCGGAACGAGAAACCGGGGAGCCGAGTTCGAATTCCAGTTGAATCCATTGCATACACTTACGCGCAAATACCCTTGAGAAAGGTATGAATCCGTCTCTTCCTTTCAGTTATGGGTTAAATAGCAGGACAGACTGGGTTCTATAGCCTTGGACGGCAACCTGTCTACCGCAGATAGCTATGCCAACCTACTGCGGGATAATCTTTTGCCCAGTCAGTCATGTCTCTTTCGAGACATGATCGCCCAAGCGTGTATCACGTATGGCATTTAACTGACTGACTGTAAAATAAACTTGATTCCTCACTTTATATCTACATCACAATTACATGTTTGTTTATGAAATTCTGATCAGGTATGTATTCAGCTCTTCTCCACGACTGTATAGGTTAATTGATAAGATATGTATCACTAAATCATTATCTCTCTCTCAGAAAATTCCAAAAAATTTATAAATATTTTCTGGCTTTACATAATCTGAAAATGGCTGATAGATCATACAAGATGAATCAGATTACAATCCATCCTCTCATCTGGGTTTTCTTCTTTAATGTGCCCTGTCCCTTGAGGACGTAGGCGATCATAGCTTTCCACGTTTCCCTATCCCTGGTGGCTCTGAGCACGCCTTCTCCTGTTACATTATCCAATTCCTCGTTCCATCATCCACCTGATTAGGTCCTTCAAATATATTATCCGTTGCTTTCCCCTGACTCGTTTTCCTTCTATCTGGCCTGTTAGTATCAGATTTTCCAAGCCCTCCTTCCTCATTGCGTATCCCAGGAACTTCAGCTGTCTCTTCCTGATGCTCAGAATTAATTTCCTTTTTGTTTCCATCATTTCCAAGACCTCCTGAGCACCTGACTGTAAAATTTTACAATCAAATTCGAAGTAGTTTTCACAAAACTCTTATGTGAACATACATTTTTATTTATTACTATATACTATAATATTACTATTAGAAATATATATATGTATCTATCTAAACTTATTTATAAATGGAACTTTGTCTCTGTGTGTGTCTCTGTGTGTGTGTGTGTATCCGTTACCCATACACTCCGAAACAGCTGAACCGATTTTCTTGAACGTTTACACAGTTATACTATAAGCGTCTGCGAGTGTTATAGCTAGGTTTTGTGTCGAGGTACCCCCGATAAATATTGAAAATCGATAATCAAAAATAAATTGGGTTATAGAAGGAGTGGTCCAATTTTAATCAAATTTGATACACTCATAGACAAAGACATAAGAAACGATATTCAGAAGTTTCAAGGTTGCAGTTCTTACAATAGTGCAGAAAATTTGATATCGATACCAGGAAATCAAAATTTAACTTACATCCATTCATTTTTCTTTCGGTCTACGGTTTCGCTTTAACTGGAAAGGACTATTGCTTTTTAGTCTTTCGTGCCAACGTCCAAAGAGTCTGAGCTCCAAGACTATGGATTAGTTTTAAAGATTCCATTACACCCTAGCAACGCCGGGCTATACTGCTAGTATTAATATGTATAAGAACGAAGAATATAATTTCAGCCTTCAAAACATTAATTTAAAACTGTGCTCAATATAAAAATAGAACATTAAATATGTATTAATAAGTATTACTTTGGAACATGAACAAACTACAAACTACAACAAAATTGTACATTTTGTTTAAAAAACAGTTACCTTTATTTTGGGATTTTTTTTTTTGTACTTGGTAAAAAGATATTAAAAGGAAAAAGAGGGAAGAAAAGATCAGAAAATAAGATTAGAAGTCAAGAAAAGAAAGAGATAGATTTAAGGGAAAGATAGAGAGGAAATAGAAAGTAAAGAGGAAAATGAGTGAGAAATTATAGACAGAAAAGAGCGAATGAAAAGAAAGAAAAAACAATTCCAAAAATCGAGAAAATTTGTTTTTTCAATAAAACGTTTAATACCATCATTATTAACTACCTGATGAGACATTGTTCTTTCAAAGTCGAAACAAGCTGTAAAATTTTATAGCAGTTAGTAGTTTGCACATGTTCTAAAATAATAATAATAATAATAATAATAATAATAAAAACTGAAGCAAATAGGCCAGACATTATTGTTAAAAACCAGAAAGAGAAAACTTTTCAATTAATTGATATGGCTTGTCCGTCGGATTGTAACATAGCAACCAAGGAATTTGAAAAACTGTCAAAATATAAAGACTTCGAAATTGAAATAGAAAAAATGTGGAAATTGAAAACAAGAGTCGTGCCAGTGATAGTAGGTGCACTTGGAATGATAAAAAATGGAACAAAACAACACATTGAAAGAATCCCTGGAAACCCCAGCTTGGGAGATTAAAAAAATTGTCTTATTAAGTACAGCCCACACACTTAGGAGAACTTTGTCTATGTAACGCTAGGACTGAAATGGAGCCATAACAACACGCCACGACCTGCCTTAGGTCTCCCCGCGGACTTGCTTGGTAGTGCGACCATAGCAGAAATCGCAATATGATGAAAAATGACATAATAATAATAATAATAATAATAATAATAATAATATATTACACGAAGTTTCATGCTTTAGACAATCATCAGGTGCATATTCCAAACTGACAGTTTCGTAGATTTTAATTTAAGTTCACTCGATGTTTATAAAAGTTAAATCTGACAAAGTTAGGTTGCTACGTTTTACTGTCAAGAGTAAAAATTTAAATATGCAAAACTACAAATAGATAAAAAATAAATTAAATTAAAATTTGTAAAGTAAAATAATTTTAAAATTAAGAAATATCAAAAACTGTTAAAGTGCAGGGAAACGAAATGAAAGGGGCGTAAATCACAATTATTAATAGTAACATTTGCGGTGGAAAGAAAGAAAGAAAGAAAGAAAGAAAGAAAGTGGGGAAGTAAGAGGAAAATGTACAGAAAAATCTGTATAAATCGGGATCTAATCATTTTAGTATTTTTTGTGGCACCTTTGGTCATTAAATCGCTTTATTTTTACTTACTTATTTTTTTTTTCTTAAATAGTTTAGGGTTATTCATAAAGTTTAAGATGATAAGTTTTACTTTTATATGGTTAAGGTATATACAAGAAAGAGAGAGTGAATAAGAGAGGTGTGAGTGAGTCATATCTGTTAAGAAAAACTATGACTCAGATCAATATTCAATGCTGAACTACAAGATGAATATCCAGGGGTTAAGTTTCGCGTTCTTACGTTTCCATCAAGGAAGGACGTTTTCTTTAGCTCATCTCTCTTCATATATGAGAGACATTCGTTTGGAGAGAGCATCGTTTTTAGGGGAAAGTAGGAGTGGGATGCTCAAAGCAATGCATGCCACCTTCTTGGGTTAGCATTTCACCATAAACTGTCTAGCCTCAGTAAGCTTGCAGAGTTACCGAAATAATATTAACATAAAAACAAATTTAAGCAAATAAGCCTAAAATATTATAGAATAAGCAGTGCATAGAAAGAGTTAAAATTCTGGAAGACGTTTTTATACAAGTGAAGAAGTGAATATTTTCTATATATATAAAAGGCAAGATGTTTGTGTGTGTGTCTGTCTATGTCTGTTTGTCTGTCTGTCTGTCTGTATGTATGTATGTATGTATGTCCTTTATACAAATCAACATTTTTTATCCAATTCTCACCAAACTTCACACAAATATTTTTCGACTTCCAGTCAGGTTATGTGTTAACTATTTTTCCCGATTTCCCCCCGATATCGGAATTCGATACCCCGATATCCGATCAGGTCTGGTCAAGATCAGGATTTTAACCCTTTTATCGTGGTTCTTGCTGCAGAATTTGCCTAAACTTGGTAAAATTATAGTTTTTAGTCTCAGACATTAGTAGATCTTCTCAGACAACTCATTTTCCTCGATATCGAAAATAGTTACTCCGATATTCTATCGAATTTGACCAAAAACCGATATTCAGCCATCAATATGGCTCATTTTCTTCAATTTTACTCCCGATGGGTACGATAAGCTTTCATGGACTTACTTAGGTTAGTTTTTCCTTGGATGACTTGATTCCGATATTGGAAATCGATACTCCAATATCCTATCGGGTCTGTTCAAGGTTTTCAGCCCTTTTATTTTGGTTTTTGCTTCGGATTTTGTTTTAAGTAGGTATAATTGTAGTTCTTAATCTCAACCATGATACCATTTAGTCAGAGGACTTATTTAGCCTTCAAAATTCAGTTTGCTACGGAAACCCGATTTGACATCGAAAGCGGAAATCAGAATTTGACTTACATCCATTAATTCTTTTTTTCAGTCTACGGTTTCGCTTTGACTGTAAACAACTATTGCTTTTTAGTGTTTCGTGCCAACGTCCAAAGAGTCTATGGAATAGTTTTAAAGCTTTCACTACACCCGAGCAACGCCGGGCTATACTGCTAGTATAAGATACATTTCTCTGTCGGGGATCGTGTATTGAAATGCGTATGAAAAAACAAAATAGACGCAACATTTAAGTTTGGCTTTCATATATGACGTCACCCTGAAATTAGTTCTAGTAAACGAGAATGTAAAATGGTGGAATTAGTCAAAAACACTTACATATACAAAAAACGAAATACTTGAAAACGAATGTAGCAATATTCGAAAGCACTCGGGGTAAACACACAAAATAAAAATGAAATTTGATTAATTAACGGATTATATAAAAAAAACTCATTTGGATATTTGAAAAATTTAATAAAAAAGACGACAGAACTTGTCAATATTAACAAACGTTTGAAAAAAAATCGATTACATAAAGCAGAAAACAGACTGTCGACTCTGGGTATTGACGTCAATGTCTACTTTTATATTTATATAAGTGTTGTTGCGGACCTACCCATTAACATAGTAATGGACTAACTCAACCTAAATAAATACCATGTGACTAGTAGTCACCGGGAGAGCACCAGTCTGGTATGAGTCAGACACCCGTAGAGTGACTTACCAAACAGAGACTCTGATATTGAACACCGCTTGCTTGTCAGCAAGACGAACAAGCTGGCATATTGTACCTTATTTTGTTAATACAATTGTTTAAACTTATCCCGTGTTCCTGTTTTTATTTGTGATCCCTTAAACAGGGTTACAACAATAATCTTTATCCCTGATATTAACTCTTTAATAAATAACTATGACATACCTTAAAACTATCTTATATCATATATATAGCCAGAAAGAGCGGGAGAGAGAGAGAGAGATAAAAGGTACCAGTGTTGCCTTGTGATAAATTAAACACAAATTATATTCCTATAAAAGTTGGCAATCTTTCTGTGAAGTCTTCCAAGTCTACTTGCTCTTTATCGATTTTGCCTGTATACTTTTTGAGAATGTGACTTGCAAAGTAATAATTTCTTCAAACGACTCTTGTATTTATGGTCTGTAGTCCGCCGCTGAGCGAAATAACAGGGGTCCGTCAGCGGCATGACCCGTGAAGAAAGAGAAATAACACGTCTGTATAATGTAATAAGGAAGACACATGACAGTTCCATGTGGCCTGAAAGTTAACCAAGGACTCTAAATGAGGGCCTAAAATACATCACTATGCTAACAGCTCTTATAAATAGAACGCGTTAAATTTTAATGTCTATTATATATTAGGACCCTAAATAAGTTCTAGCTGTTTTCCAAATGATAACGTTCCCAGAACTGCTTGCGTGTAGTTTCAGATGGTCAGTCAGTCAGTTAAATGCCATACGCGATACAAGATTGAGCGATCATGTCTCGAAAGAGACATGACTGACAGGGCAGAAGATTATTCCGCAGTAGGTTGCCATTGCTTTCTGTGATAGACTGGTTGTCGACCAAGGCTATAGAACCCAATCTATCCTGTCCATAGTTGGAGTGAGAATAGATAAATTATAATATATCATTATATTAATAAGTGGTAATTAGTGGGGGATCAGTTTATTACTTCATAACAATAAAATACCGATCCCCCACTTTATGCCCAGTAGAAGTTTTAATTATTTTCAACTATTATATTCAGCCAGTCAGTTAAGTGCCATACGTGATACACGCTTTGGGCAGAATATTATCCCGCAGTAGATTGCCATTACTTTCTGTGGTAGACTGGTTGACAGCTATGGTTATAGAACCCAATCTGTTCTATTATTTAACCCATAACTGAAAGGAAGAGACTGATTAATACCTTTTCCAATGGTATTTGTGCATAAGTAAATGAAAGAAATTTAACTGGAACTCGAACTCGGCACCCCGATTTGTCGTTCCGATTCGATATCCACTGCACGACAAATGGTAACGTATCTGTACGGAAGAACTACAAGCAAGCTTGAAATTGAGTGTATTTCATTTCGCCGAAGTGTAAATAACTTTGTTTTTTATCGTATTAAACATGTCAAATTTCGAGCCAAATGTATTTTCGGAGAATTTTACTGCACTACTGCACTACTTTATTCAAAGACGATGTTTCTAGCAATGGACAATACTTTCAGTGACATGTTCCATAGTAATTTTTTAAAATAAAATATAACTTTTCATGAACAATCAGTGAAAACATATTCAAGGTCCCAATAAAAAAATCAAATTTTTTAAAATTTTGTTCATCAGTGTTGTTCACCCTTGAGCAAGAGATATGTGATTTTTTTAATGTCATGTATATTTAAAACGGAAACGATTAGGTCTCTTCAAAGGTTTTGGTTTATTTTCTGTGAAATTCCTTGATTTATTGAAAACGATAATGAAGCACATGTGGGATGAAGTTGGTGACTGAATCATTTATTGAAATTATCCGATGCTTCTTAAATAAATTTTCGAAATTTACGCCTGATGACACGGAGAATTATTCAGCCAGTATAACTCAAAATAGTTTGAGAATAAAGTCATTAATTTTGAGGCCTCCAAACATTGTAACGCTTCAGGGAGTTACCAAAATTTTTCACAACGCTCATGCGATAAATGGGGTTATCTCAGAGATATCCTGTGCCGTGTGACCTGAATTATTTTTAATCAGCATTTAGATATGGCTATCATCAATAACTATAGGCCTACAAGAACATTCTTAGTCTTTGTTATGGTGAAACATACCTATTCCTCTTATTTATAAGAGTTAACAGGAAGTTAACTCGAGAAGTTCTTGGGAAGTTCATAAGAGTTCTTAGAAGTTTACAGAGTTCTTTAGAGTTCTAGTGGAGTTCAGCCGAATACTAAGGAGTCAGCTTACAGTGGAAGATTATCAAGTTCCTAACATTTTGGGGCGTTAAGTTGATTAGCAGCCAACATAGCACGTTTATTACCTTCAGTGCGAAAACTACTACACATTAGTCTTACAAATGAAAATTACAGGAAATAGTTATGAAACAAAGAATGCAGTGATTTGTTGATGGGACCAGCGAGCCCCTCATACCACATACATAATCCTCTTATAATTATGAAACGATTATCAGCGTTCATGGTGTCTTGTTAATAACTAGGGTTTGCGCCATAGCCAAATTTTAACGCATAGCTAGTGAGAAGAGACGTATTAATATCTTTTTCTGTGGTATTTGTGCAACATTTAAAACAACATACTGCTTAAAAATTTGAAGTCGATCCACCAATTCCAATTTCTACGCCGACTTTACTTTGGCCGCAAGTCTTGTTTATGTTGCTAAACTTGGAAGATATGCGTTGTGGTGCAGTGGATATCGGCTCACAACGAGAAATCGTTGTGTCGAGTTCGAATTCCAGTTGAATTTCTTGCATTCACATACGCGCAAATACTTTTTGGAAATGCATTAATCTGCCCCTTTTCTCCAGTTATGGGTTGAATAACAGGACAGATTGGGTCCTATAGTCTTGGTTGGCAAGCAGTCTACCGCAGAAAGTAATTGCCACCTACCGCGGGAAAATATTCTCCTCAGTCAGTCATGTCTCTTTCTAGACATGATCGCCGAAGAGTGTATCACGTATGCATTTAGCTGACTGAACATTAGTTTTTCGAAGGCATATTTTTTTTTAATCTCTGTATGTCATTGGATTTCGATGCCATACTTTCGGAACATTGTTAACAGACTTCTCAGATATTTTAACTTTTGTAATTCTTTGATTTTGAAATCTGGCATTTTGGCGTTTTAACCAAATGCTGACAAGCAATTCTTCCAATAGATCCTCCATACTTGTGCTAAACTATAATATATTTTCTTAATAACAACGCAGAGATCTATAATTTAGGAAGTATATATCCCCAAGTCGGCCATGAAGCTAAAATGCAAACATATTTAGATTCTTTGCTGATTCATACAACTTTTCTTCCGTCATATTCAGAATCAGAAAACTATTCTTCAATTATTGATACAAATTGTCATACAATTAAAATTCTTCCTTAAATCATGGCTTATATTCATAATTCTTATTGTCATTGCGATATTTTATTTAAATTGTTAAGCTCTTATTTAACGGCGATACGCAACTAATATATATATATATATATATTTATATATAATTATAAAGTTATGTATCAATTGTATATTGCGACACGGAAATTCCGATGTTTCGAGATAGATTCTCATCATCAGGCAATGTTGATGTTAGTTGTGCAGATGATTTACATTTAAATGACAAAAAGAAAGCAGGATTTAGTATGCACTTTTTTTTAATCTCCACTCTGATTAGCCACAAGGAACACCCACATACATACACAGCAAACCAAAGGTTTTTGTCTTTTAAATGTAAATCATCTGCACAACGAACATCAGCATTGCCTGATGATGAGAATCTATCTCGAAACAGATTTTCCGAGTCGCAATGTACAATTGAAA
This sequence comes from Ascarosepion bandense, assembly GCA_037127315.1. Taxonomy (NCBI): domain Eukaryota; kingdom Metazoa; phylum Mollusca; class Cephalopoda; order Sepiida; family Sepiidae; genus Ascarosepion; species Ascarosepion bandense. The sequence continues at coordinate 2,367,028 of JBBBDQ010001014.1, read as the reverse complement.
CATAACTATATATATATATATATATATATATATATATATATATATATATACTGTCCAATCTCGGTGGCACGATTCGGAGTTTTACGCGTTCTGCAATCATAAGGTACATTTTTCAAACTCACGTTCCTATATATATATATATATATATATATATATATATATATATATATATATATGATTAGTAAGCCCGTGTTACCAAAATGCTCTGCTGTCGGATACTGCGGTGCAATGTTTGGAGCAAAATATGGCGCTGACCTGGTATAGGCTTTACTCATGGAGGCTGATTAAAAGTGTGTGTTGCCGGATTTGACTATATATATATATATATACGCATCGCTCATTCAGTAAAATAAATTAGAGCACTCTGGCTATTGGGCGCGTATAATGATAATATATGCTCTAAACAGTCTGCCTTCTTCCACCGAACGCCCATAGACCAGAGGTAGAATTGCCGACTGACGCCAATTCGGTCGGGTTTCAATCTTGGGTTAAAAAGCATTCGGTGTCTAACCGTACTGATGAGCTGTGATACAGCAGAAACAGATCTGTCTGCGGATGACAATATATATATATATATATATATATATACGTTTTAGCCTGTTAGGGCCATCAAGAAAGACACTGAAAGAAGAAGGTAGGTTGAACCATTGTTTTTGAATAACGAATATATAAACAGAATAAGAGTGTTATTAGTCAGCAGATAGAAGTGTCCGTCCGAACTATCAAGTTACACTGCGTCTCGACTGCCTTTTAGGAAGTTTCGCGGGTTAGTATTTATGAAGGAGGAACAGTTCATTACAATATAGATATGCCACCATAAATATATATATATATATATATATATATATATATGTTTCATTAAAAGGAATGTCAATGTACTGACGTTAAGTTTTTTGTCTCCTTGTGTTCTTATAATCTGTGTTAATGATCAGTCCGAATCCATAAATAATTACATTGGATATACTACAACATGCTTAACAAGAATACTCTCATAGCGTCTCTATCTGATCATCGCTCTATTAGATCTCATTTAAATACACACGGAAACCGACGAAACAGTATTCGCAACGTACACGTTGATAATACAAATATCATAGCTTTTATCATATATTGTTTATATGGACAACAATCTTTCTTTATACAGTTTTCATTATATATGTTTGTGTAAAAACTTCTCTGTTATAATTTGAGGTAAGGAACAGTATGATTTATGTTGTGGCTTCCGGGCATATGTGTGTGTGTGTCCATTACCTATAGACTCCAAAACGGCTGAACCGATTTTCTTGAAAATTTACACAGTTGTACTATAAATGTCTGCGAGTGTTCTTAGCTAGGGTTTGTGTTGAAGTACCCCCGATAAATATCAAAAATCGATAATCGAAAAATTGATAATCGAAAAAATCGGGTTATAGAAGATGTGGTCTAATTTTAATCAAATTTGGCACACACATAGACAAAGAAATAAGAAACGATATTCAGAAATTTCAAGGTTGCAGTTCTTACAATAGTGCAGAAAATCGACAATATATGTATATATAAAAGGCAAGATGTTTGCGTGTGTGTCTGTTTATTTGTCTGTATGTCCTTTATACAATTTTTACCCGATTCTCAGCAAACTTCACACAAATATTCTTTAGGCTGTGTCTGAGCTCCAGGACCATGGATTAATTTTAAAGCTTTCATTACACCCGAGCAACGCCGGGCTATACTGCTGGTTGTTTATAAAAGTAATTATACTGCTAGTATAAAATCAGTGCCAAAAAGTTTTCTTTAGTAACAAGGAAGAGAGTTCTAGATTTCTATGTGATGTCTGTCCTTCAATACGGCAGTGAATGTTGGACAATATCATCGAAGATGAACGAAAAACTTGAAGCAACCGAAATGTGGTTCTACAGAAGCATACTGGATATAAAGTGGGGGATCAATTCTATATTATAATACCATCAATATTTAAACTAACACCTAACTTTGGGGTCAAATCAGCTTCTATACATTCTTATTCCTGAGATCGAAAAACACAAGTATGCATTCCAGGAACTGAATACAGTATTAAGGGACCGGAAAATTTTGCTAGAACCAAAGAAGGTAATACTAGATTGTTGTGTGATGTCTGTCCTTCAATATGGCAGCGAATTCTGAAAAATCTTATCAAAAATGAAGGAAAGACTTGAAAAAACCGAAATATGGTTCTACAGATATCAGCGGATATCATGGACCGAGCATGTGAGCAATGATGATGTTTTGGAATGGATGGAAACAAAGATACCTGGAAACTATAGAAGACTGGATGATGACTTTATCAAAAACATGAAAAAATAAATTTTATTCAGCAATAAAAGACAACAAATCGAAAACGGAATTTTAAGTAGGCGAAGAGGAGCAAATAAAACGCAATATACCTACTGCAACGACAAAGCACTTAAAACAGAAAGCAACACGTAAATGCAATTTAATAAATGCAGAAATAATGACACAATAAGCATCTTCAATTAGTCAATATCCTTCCCGTACTAAACATGGGGGTGTAAACAAACACCGTACCTATCGCTATGTGATGTCAGTTCTTCAATACGGCAGTAAATGTTGGACAATATCATCGAAGATGAACGAAAAAATTGAAGAAGTGAAAAAGGGTTTCTACAGAAAGATGCTGTGGATATCCGGAACCGAGTATGTGAGCAATGATGAGGTGTTGCAAAGAATGGCAACGAAAAGAAAATTAATATTGAGCATCAGAAAGGGACAACTGAAGTTCCTGGGACATGCAAAGATCGTCTTTCCCACGGAGTTCTTATGTCAGATATACATATAAATGATTCTCCTCCAGACACGTTCAATAAAACAAGACATTTTGGGGCTAAACGCCAAAACCTATGAGAGAGATATTGTGAGAATTCATTTTCTCTAGCAATATCATAAGCACATTGCGGTATATTTTATCAAGTCCAACCCTTTTAGACACGACTTAATTCTGAGTAAATCGTCACGAAAATTACACATACAAACACACGCACACATGTGTTTGTATGTGTATAAATATATGCATATACCGATTCAAGTTGTCTATCTGTTAGTGAATACAAATATTATAAATATTAAGGATACTGCGGATATCATGGACCGAGCATGTGAGCAATGACGAGGTTTTGGAAAGGATGAAAACGAAAAGGAAATTAATACTGAGCATCAGAAAAAGACAGTTAAAGTTCCTGGGACATGCAGTGAGGAAGGAGGGCTTAGAGAACCTGATACTGACAGGCCAGATAGAGTGAAAAAAAGACAGAGGAAGGCAGCGGATAATATATTTGAAGGGCCTGATGACAAAACGGTAGTTGCGTGGTGTAACAGGAGAAAGCGTGCTAAGAGCCACTAGGGATAAGGAGATGTGGAGAGCCATGATCGCCTACGTCCTGAAAGGACAGAACACATAGAAGAAGAGTATATATGCAAACTGTTTATAAGAAATTATAATGTGGACATATAAAATGGAGGATTAATTCTATATTATAATCAGTACATAAACTGATCCCTCATTTTTGTGGCCATGCTAGTTTCTATACATTTTTATTCTAAATGTATGGGCTTGAGCTAATGGATGGCAGAACGGGGTTTCAGTGGTTTAACAGGAGAAAGCGTGCTAAGAGCCACCAGGGATAGGGAGACGTGGAAAGCCATGATCGCCTACGTCCTGAAAGAACAGAGCACATAGAAGAATATATATGCCAAATTATAATGTGGATATAAAATGTGAGATCAAATCTATATTATAATTAATATGTAAATTGATCCCTCATTTTGTGGCCATGCTAGTTTCTATATATTTAGATTTATGGGCTTGAGCTAGTGGATGATTGACCGAGGGTTGCATGGTTTCACAGGAGAAAGTGTGCTAGGAGCTACCAGGGATAGGGAGACGTGGAAATCCATAATCGCCTACGTCCTGAAAGGGCAGGGCACATAGAAGAAGAAGAAGAAGAAGAAGAAGAAGACATGCAGATAAAAAAAAAACGTCTCTATGAACACAAAAGAGGCCATACGAATAAGAATTTAACCAATGCACTGGTCATAAAAGAAATACATTTGGTCACTATTTCCATCTAAAAAGCGCCATGCTTATCAAAAGAGAAAATAATTTAGTCAGAAGGAAAATCCTCGAGAATTCCGCCAACAAATATTACGAAAATATTATTCTACGACCCGGTTTTTTCCCAATCTCACCGTTCCTAATAGAACCAACGCTTTCCCAAGCTAACATATGCAAACAACATATACAAAAAACTATTAATTTCCATCACTTTATAACAACAACATACTATACATAAATAATTATCTTCCTGTATATAATATGATGTTTTTAAAATGTATAATAACTTCAAGTGATTTTATCAATATTTTATGAGTTTTTACAGTAACGAACTACTTGTTCTTTATAGTTATCGTATTTAAAATAAAATTCATTTGATTTCTTTGGCTTAATAAAAGCCGTCAGTAGACGAAAGGCGTAGGCAAAAATATACTTTTCCTTTTGTCATTTTTAATTATATATATTCAATTTCTTCCCCACCCTCTCATATATATATATATATGAGAGAGAGAGAGAGAGAGAGAGAGAGAGAGAGAGGAGGAGGAGGAGGAGGAAAGACATTGGATGGAAAACCAGTGAAAACAATGAACCAATAAACCAATATAAATGATCTTATTTTACTACCTTGAGAGAGATTTCGGATTTGATTTCAATATGTGATAAATGTTTTCATGCGTTGTTTAAATTTTTCAATTTCATAATTTTTATCAATTTTAGTTTTTTAAATTTTATCTAAAATTAATAATTTTTTTATATCAAAAGTTATGAAAACAAATATGAAATCTGGAAAGAACCTAAGATTTGATAAACGCAAGAACTACTGCAAAGAAATGTCTGCACGTTATTTTAACATAAAATCTTCGTTTTGAAAAATTACCACAAAATTTGTTGCAGATTGTATGGATTTAATTATTTTCTAGTATTTTTAATAAACTAATGCTGATTCTCAAAACTTTATTTCTAATATATATATATATATATATAGTACTGGGCAAAAGTATTAGGACAAGAACTATTTTATCTTTTATGAGGCATCAAAATGAAGTTTAAAATCACCCCTGTCTTAACACTTTTGCACACAACCGATAGTATGCAAAAGTATTAGGGCAGAGGTGATTTTCTTAAAAACCTCACTGAAATTCAAATACAGGGTGAAAAGACAAGTAAATTGCTAATAAATATTATTTCAAACTAGGTGTAAAAGAAATGTATTAAAAAGAAGTTATGATTATATTTTCCTATTTTCTATTAAACAAGTGATTTTGAAACTACTCATTATTCTATTATCCTTGGATATGACTGACTTTTTCTTATTCCCCCCACCTCTCAATTTGATAGATATTAAGTTACTTCGTAAGATACACTTTGGGAACAAATACAAGCTGCTTGACATGAAATACCATTAGATACATTGAAGAAGCTTGTGATGACAGACTGAAGGCTGTGATCAACGCAAAAGGCTATTGTACTAAGTATTAAATTAATTTTGTAACAAGTATTTTTTTTGTAAAAGCATTTGTTGAGTAAATCAAATAAAATTACTTTAATTAAATTGTTTATTTTCTGTCAATATGCCTCATAAAATATAAAATAGTTCTTATCCTAATACTTTTGCACAGTACTGCATATATATATATAATTACATTTCTTATAAATTTCTGTGCTTCGAGAGTTCTATCTCGTCCTCAGGCAATGTTAGATGTTAGTTGTGAAAATAATTTTCATTTAAATATAAAATGCAATACGTTTGTTACTTATACATGTGGAAAGACATAAAGCTTATATATGTGTTTCATTTAACGAAGCAGGATAGAGATTCACTTTTTGTAGTTTCTATGTTTAAGTAATAGATGCTTTTTCCTTCCTCCTTAAAAGTCAAAGTGTCAACCTAATTTTAGCCTATTTTTATTTTAATATATATATATATATATATATATATATATATATATATATTAATTTTCTTTCTCTCCTGTTCTCCTGTTTGCTTTTTATTTCCCGTGTGTCCACATTTTGTTTTCTCTGTGTCCCTTTTATTTTATGTATCAAGCTCTTTATTTCCAGATATTTTTAAATTTTCTCTTTTCAAAAATAACGTTTATTTCTATCATTATTAACTACCTGATGAGACATTGTTCTTTTCATGGCGAAACAAAATGCACACTTTTGTAGTAAATTATAATTTGTACATGTTCCGAACTATAATTCATAATAAATATTCATAGCTCTATTTCTATATTGAGCACTGTTTTAAATTAATGTTTTGAACGTTGTTAATATTTTCTTCGTTCTTTATATATATATATATATATATATATATATATATATATAATCCTATCTTGTTTTGTCTTTGAATGCAACATTAGTACCATGATATCTGCATTCAAAAATTAACATTGTATATTTGAATTCCTTTCAACAAAATGTTTTCCTTATTCCTCTTCCATCAACTATTCCTTCCGTTTGAAAAAGTCGGTCTGATGAATTGAATGTTTTTAAGATGTCCCAGAAATAAATTTTCACTGATGGAATTATAAATTTGTCCAATTATTTGCATTATATATATATATATATATATATATATATATATATATATATATATATATATCTTTCTCTGCCGTGCACCGATAGCTTCGGGGTAACATCTCTGACTGGTGACAATTCGATAGAGTTCCAATCCCGGCTTGATGCAATCAGTTGTCTAGCCGCACAAATGAGCTGTGATGCAGTGAAATAAACCTGTATGCAGATAACATACTCTCTCTCTCTCTCTCTCTCTCTCTCTCTCTCTCTCTCTCTCTCTTTCAAGCTAGGGACGTGCCGCATGTTGTGAACAAACACACCACGTGATGTAAACACAAAAAAATATTCGGACGCTATCGTGAAATACGTTTCTAATTCAAATTTAAAAATCAATCGTTTCTGATGAAGGACCGAGGGCGGTCTGAAATATAAAATACAATAATAAAAATAAACAAATACTGTCCAAAAAAAGTACATTTTTAAATTCAAAACTTTTTTTTATTAATATTCTTTCATATATATATATATATATATATATATATATATATATACTATGGAAGGTATAAAGTCATATTATCAAGTGCTTTCAAGCAAAGTGCAGCATTTTACTGTTTTACAGCGGGAGCTGCACTCAGATACAATAAGATTCATAGAAAATGGATCAATCGGTAAAAAGAATATAAAAATTCATACAAGCGAATAATGTCGTAAATTCATATATTTTTCAACCAGAAATCGGTTTTCCGAGAATAACAATAAAGTAATCTCCAAATTATCCATTTATCATTTGAACATTTAAGACTATATATATATACCAGAGACTTTAAGAAAATGTTTTCGTTCCAAACAATAATTCCATTAGGCAATATAAGGTTTACAGACATTTTCCGGGGCCATTTCAATAAACATATCTCTTAACTATGTAGGATTCTATTGTTCGATACTAATATGTTTTCAGTCATACTTTCAAAATATTAAAAACGCACAAATTAACATTTCAGTTCCAAATCCTTTCAATTTAAACTAAATTTTGATTCAATTTCCAGGGGAGTACCTGATTTGGAGAGGAGTATCAAGTTGTGTACAATATGTAGCACAGCCTACTGCGGAATAATCTTCTGCCCAGTCAGTCATGTCTTTTTCGAGACATGATCGCCCAAAGCATGTATCATGTATGACACTTAACTGATATAACTCACGAAATGTAAATCAAGCAAAGAATAATCTACCTTTCATACTTTCTCTGCCAAACAAAGTTCGGCTTCTTTTTCAAACCTTACTGATGGCTATTTTATTAAATATTTATAACAATTCAATTATAATTTTTTAAAATATTTCATCTGACATCCCTCAAATACAAATTTTAGAAAAGGATTTTAATGAAAGTTATTGCCTTTTTCTAAAGCAGATTTAAAATTCGTATTTTCTCGATTTTGGTTAAATTTTGGAAATTTTGCAATATATTTCAGAAAAATTTTTAATTGAAAAGTTATAGGTTATAAAATTGCAACGAAATATGCTGTAATTTTTTCCAAAATTTAACTAACATCGAGAAACTTCGAATTTTAAGCAAAATGATCTCACTATATGGGGAAAAGGCGCTAAGACTCGCACTAGGTGGTTGTGATTTAAATACAATTAAACTAAAACTTTACGAGAAACAGGAATTTGACTCAGATTCCTTATCATCAGTTTAAAATATTTTTCCTTATATCTAAACTACTTTCATAAATTATAATTTAAAAAGTAAAAAATTAATTGAAATATGTTAAAACTATATATGTTTTCATCTGAAATTAAAAAAATATGAACTTTAAACAGAACTATTGCAATTTATCGAAAAAAAAGGCTTTTTTTAAAAAATCATTTCACCCCGAGCAAGACGGAAACGCCACTGATGTGCAGGGGGCTACATAAATGTAAAAAGATTAATTAGAAAAGAGTGAGGAGTACAAACTAGTTAGAAAGGAACAATAGAAAGCTGAGAAAGCAGGTGCGATGACAGATACATAGGTGGAGAGAAAGGGAAGGTTATACGTGGGTGGGAAGAGCTAGAGTCCAGTGGTTAGTAGATGAGTATTGACTTTGCATTTAAATTGCTGGAGGTTGTAGCCGTCAGGAAAACAACAATACGGGAGCGAGTTCCACAGGCGGGAAGTGCGAGAGAAGAAGCTGCAGGAGTAGAACTGTCGTCTGCATTTGGCTAACCTGACTGTGAATGGGTGGGACCCAGTTGCCAGTCTGGTTGCACGAGTAAACACCTGTTGAGGAGGCATCAGTGACTTCAGTTCGTCTGGGCAGAAGCCATGAAAGTATTTATAGAACAGACAAAGGGAGGCCACATTTCGACGATGGGGAAGTGGCTGCAGTCGAGCCGCCAGATCAGTACCTATCACATTACAGACTCTCCTTTGGAGCCTGTCAAGAACACTGAGGAGAACGGCAGGGGCACCTGACCATAAATGGCAGCAGTACTCCATGCACAGACGGATGGTTGACTTGTATATATGCAGGATGGATTCAGGCGGAAAAAACATCCTGGATCGACATAGTGACCCAACCTTCTTAGCAGTAGATTTTGCTATGGATTCAATATAGTGGTTCCATTTGAGGTCTGAGGACAGGGTAAGTCCGAGGAGGCGTAGTGTATTACTCTCCGGGAGAATCGCTTGGTCCGTGCTTATGGGAGGCAGGAGAGGTTGCCTGTAATGGTTGACAGACAAGAGCTTGGTCTTAGATGAATTTCCGATAATAATGGTGTCAGTTCTTGATAATGTTTACTAAAGTAATTAGAAGTCAGTTTTTCAGTTATTCTCTTTTATCGTAATAAGCATCACTGAAACTTTAGAGAAAAATGAAAACTTTGTCCTGAAGTTAGTAACTTTACAAATCGAAATGCGTTTCAGACCTGAAATATGTTATGGGTTTTTTTTTTAAAAAAAACTTACTATTTTGATGCATAAATAAAAATACGGTTGGAAACAATGGAAATAAGTGAGTGCCGACCAATGAATCGAGACGAAAGGTATTTATATTTAGCAGGTGATGAAAAATGGATTAAATCCGAAAATGTTCACTTCAAATGTGCCTTTTCTTTTCAGAACGTAGGCGATCATGGCTTTCCCCGTCTCTATATCCCTAGTGGCTCTTATCACGCTTTCTTCTGTTGCTCCATCCAAACCCCGCTCTGCCATCGACTTGCTCAGGCTCATCAAGTATGTTACACGCCGTTTTCGCTCTACTAGCTTTCTCTCTATGTGACCTGTGAGTATTAGATTCTTCAAGCCCTCATTCCTTATTATATGTCCCATGAACTTTAACTGTATTTTCCTGATGTATTAATTTCCTTTTCGTTTCCATCCTTTCCTAAGCTTCATCAGTGCTCACATGCTCGGTCCATGATATCCGCAGCATCCTTCTGTAGAACCATATTTCGGTTGTTTCAAGTCTTTCCTTCATTTTTGATAACATTTTTCAGAATTTGCTCTCATATTGAAGGACAGACATCACACAACAATCTAGTATTACCTTCTTTGGTTCTAGCGAAATTTTCCGGTCCCTTAATACTCTATTCAGTTCCTGGAATGCATACTTGTGCTTTTGGATCTCAGGAATATAAATCTATAGAAACTGCTGTGACCACAAAGTGAGGGGCCAGTTTATATATTGATTGTAATATAGAATTGATCCCCCACTTGATATATCAAGTATGCTTCTGTAGAACCACATTTCGATTGCTTCAAGTCTTTCTTTTATCTTTGATGATATTGTTCAGCATTCACTGCCTTATTGAAGGACAGACATCACATAACAGATCGAAAACTCTCGTCTTTGTTTCGAGCAAAATTTTCCTGTCTCTTAATACTCTACGCAGCTCCTAGAATGCATCCTTTTGCTTTTGGATCTCAGGAAGATAAATATATAGAAACTGCTTTGACTACAAAGTGAGGGGTCTGTTTATATATTGATTGTAATATGGAACTGATCCCCCACTTTATGTCTAGTCTGGTTCTATAGAACCACATTTGGGTTCCTTCAACTCTATCCTTCATCATTGATAAGATTGTCTAGCATATACTGCGATATTGAAGTACAGACATCACAAAACATATACTGCGATATTGAAGTACAGACATCACAAAACATATACTGCGATATTGAAGTACAGACATCACAAAACATATACTGCGATATTGAAGTACAGACATCACAAAACAAAACATATCGAAAACTCTCTTCTTTGTTTCAAGAAAAATTTTCCTGTCTCTTAATACTCTACTCAGCTTCTCGAATGCATCCTTGTGCTTTTGGATCTCAGGAATATAAATGTATAGAAACTGCTGTGACCACAAAGTGAGGCGGTCTGTTCATAAATTGATTTTAATATGAAATTGATCCCCCACTTTATATCCAGTTTGTTCTATAGAACTACATTTCAGTTGCTTCAAGTTTTCCTTCATGTTTCATGAGATTGTTAAGCATTCACTGTCGTAGTCGATGAGTTAGGACAAATCTCTACAAAAGCTGTGATCCATGGAATAAAATGAATGCTGTGGACATGCTTGGATTGTCAAGGTTATATTCATTTAGGGTTCTGAAAAAATAACCGAACAACAAATGGCGTTAATCAGCTACAACATGTCTGCACAGATGGTAAAAAACGCCCTGTTCTCGTCAATAAGAAAAAAATATATCCTCCACTATGACAAAACAAGGTCACGTTGCAGTAAGAGTAACATAGAAAAAATATTTTCAAATTCGGTTGTTCTGATTTTTCCTGTCCTATTCACCCTGCGACAATCAACTATTGTCTTTTTCGATTGCTGTATAATATTTTTTTATTCACAACTGGATTTAAGAATTCATCAAAATGAAAATCGTCGGGATTTTATTCAAAAGCTTTCGACGCACAACCAAATAAATAGCAATAAGGCATTGCAAATAACGAAAAAATATTTCATTGAATAAAATATAACAATAATAAATACGCCTATCAACAGCTTTACAGTATTTAAATTATTCGGACTAGTGTCCGCAACATTGTTGCCATTTGTACGACGTTGCCATTTGTACCACTGGGATATAGACGTTGGTTAGTTCCTGACTTGACTCTTAGAGTTGTGAGCTCAATACCAGGCTACAGCAGTGATGAACAAGTAAATTGTAGGGTTAGATGGAGATAACTCATGACTTCTAATCGGAGCTTTACGAGAGGAATGAGGATGATATACCTCAATGATTGTAATAATGAGTTCAGTTCAAAATTCCTAGCACCTGAAGTAGGCCGGGGAGTACAACGGCCAAAACGTCGTACAAATGGCAACAAAGAAGAAGACAATATTCCTAATCATGTAAATACTGTAAACACTTCTTCATCTCAGAAATATAGAATTATCACCAGTTTTACATTCCTCCCAGGTCTTTTAGACAAGAGTAAATGGTTATTCTGTGTTTCGTGTGTAGGATTAGTTTTCTGGTTTCTTTTAAAGTTTATTTCAACGTGATATTGTTAACGGCACTGCCAAAACTATTGTTCTGTATGTTTCTCCTCAATAGGAAGTGAAATGCTTGCCTATACTCCTCCCCAATATTTTGAAAACGAGTAGAGTTTTATCACTTGTTTCATTTCTATGATTAAGTTTTCAAATCCTTCTAAATTAAATCCTTCAAATATTCACTGAAAATGAATTTACAAGTTGGAAAAATGCCCCTAACTTGAGAAAAATAAATTATCGTCAAACTCTGCAAGCTTACCGAGGCTAGACAGCTTATGGTGAAATGCTAACCCAAGAGGGTGTCATGCATTTCTTTGAGCATCCCACTCCTACTTTCCCCTAAGTTAGAGCAAATTTTGCAGCAAGAACCACGATAAAAGGGCTGAAATCCTGATCTTTATCGGGTCAAAATCGGAAAAAATAAGTAACCCATAATCTGACCGGAAGCCGAGAGAATATCTGTGTGAAGTTTGGTGAGAATTTGATAAAAATTGTGGATTTGTATAAAGAACATACAGACAGATAGACAGACGCGCACACAAATATCTTGGCTTTTATATATACAGATTTACATTAGTTTGATGCTTATATTACTGCTTAGAGAATTTAAATCAATTTTGTGAAATCTGCCTTGAATCGTAAGATAAAAATTGCAATAAAACTAACACATTATTTAGTTAGAAAAGCATTTCATTAGTTTTTATGAATAAAGATATATTATGAAAACTATTGTCGAAAGCAAAAACATTTTACAAGAATTGTTTTCTTTTTTTATTTTAATTGGAATAATCTATAAAGTTTTAAATCTTTTAAAATTCTTTATATACGTTTAGTAGCTTGGTGAGATTAAGTAAAATCGATTTTTACCAAAATATCAAAAAAATCTTTCTACAGTTTAACAACCCGTTGTTTTTTTTAAAAAAGTATTTTCAGCTTTGAGCGCCTGTGTGCATAAAATGTGCCGATTTTTGTAAATGCTCGACATTATCGGAAAATAAAACCGGTAAGTTTAGTAAAAATAAAGCCGAAGTCCCTAAGATTTAATAAATCATTAGATTACTGGGTAGTTAAAAATTATATAAAATGGCACTATCGATATATCTGTCAAGTAATTTTAACCATTTAGTTCAATTCCCATTTGTCAATAAAGCTGTCAGGTTGTCAATACAAGTTCAGTTATCTCATAAAAACACCCATCTTCGCGATTTTCTGCGATATATTAAACTAAAAATATTTGTTTCAAATCAGATTAATTAAACTCTAAATCAGGTAATTTTCCTGAAATAAAGTGCCAGAAAATTATCTAAACTTATTTATAAATGGAACTTTGTCTGTGTGTGTGTGTCCGTTACCTATAGACTCCGAAACGGCTGAACTGATTTTCTTGTACTATAAGCGTCTGCGAGTGTTTTTAGCTAGGTTTTGTGTCAAAGTACCCCGATAAATATAGCAAATCGATAATCGAAAAAATCGGGTTATAAAAGGAATGGTCCGATTTTAATCAAATTTGATACCCTCATAGACAAAGACATAAGAAACGATATTCAGAAGTTTCAAGGTTGCAGTTCTTGCAATAATGCAGAAAATCGATAATACACATATATAAAAGGCAAGATGTTTGTGTGTGTGTCTGTTTATCTGCCTGTATGTCTGTATATTTTCAGCCATTTTATTTTAGTTTTTGCTTCGGGTTTGGCTCTAAGTAGGTACAATTGTAGTTCTTAGTCTCAGCCATGATACCATTTACTCAGAGGACTTATTTAGCCTTCAAAATTCAGTTTACGACGAAAAAAACATATTTGATATCAATACCAGGAAATCAAAATTTGACTTACATCCATTCATTTTTCTTTCAGTCTACGGTTTCGCTTTAACTGGAAACAACTATTGCTTTTTAGTCTTTCGTGCTAACGTCCAAAGAGTCTGAGCTCCAGGACCATGGATTAGTTTTTAAGCTTTCATTACACCCGAGCAACGCCAGGCTATACTGCTAGAACTTTATATTTGAACGATTTTTAATGAAGAGAATTATATTGTACCAAAGGGATTGTAAATATGACTAAAATCAGCTATTGTTAGAAATTCGAAAATCTCATTCCAATCAATTTAAATTAGTTTTGAAATTCGGCAATTTATCTTGCTTATTGAACACAATAAATATAATCTATTAGCTTGAAAAAAAATCTATAATAAAAACTTTAAGATTTTTCATTGTCGAAATTCATTTTGAATCATAGGTATCTCTGTTTTTATTTGAAGGTATCTAATTTAAAGGTTTCTCATTCTCTTTCACAAACAGTCCAGTAACTCACTTTCATCTCAGTGGAATTATTGCTTTGCTTGGAATGAATTATTTTTTTTTAATTTACTTTATTTTCTGAAGATTAAAGTTAAATAAAAGCCTATTAATTATTGCTCAAACTCATAACAGGTGAATCAAAGTGAATAATTTCACCAATATTAGTTAAGATTAGCAATTCTAAATTGAAAAGCAAAAACTCTTCAGCCATTTTGAATTTTCTGTTCCTTATAAATTCTGCTTCAACTCGACATGCCTAACGTCTACTTCTGAACCCTTAAATTCTATTCACTAATTATATTTCGCCCGCTACACACACTCTCCAAGGCTTTTAAACAAGAGTTGAGGTTTATCCCTTGTTTCCTATTTAGGATTTTGTTCTCTATTTCCGGTTCCTTCAAAATGTTTTCTTTCTTTTTCCCTTTCAGTAGCTTCTTGAGTCATAGTGGTACCACCACCTTGATTGGGGTGAAGTGATAAAAAAAAAAGGAGAACAAAAAGGAAGTTTGATTCTTTACCATTTGGTCAATTTATTTCCATATTCTCTTATATATTTTTTAGGTTTACCTATGAAGTTGGCATCGTTGGCAGATAGCGTAACACTGCGCCTCCTCGGCCTTACACTCTCTTCCGACCTCAAGTGGAATTATTACATTGAATCAATAACAAAATGCACTGCTAGGAAGGCAGTGTCACTGTGCCAGGATAGGAAGTTTTTTTCTGCCTGAATCCATCTTGCACATTTACAAATCAACCATCCAACCGTGCATGGAATACTGTTGTCATATATGGTCAGGCGCCCCTGCTGTTCGTCACAGTGTTCTCGACAGGCTCCAAAAGAGAATCTGTAATGTAATTGGTCCTGACCTGACAGATCGACTCCTGCCACTTAGTCACAGTCGGGATGTGGCGTCCCTCTGTCTCTTCTACAAATATTTTCATGGCTTCTGCTCTGAGGAACTTAGGTCACTGGTGCCCCCTTAATAAAAATTTACTTGGGCAAACAGACTGGCAAAAAGGTCCCACCCTTTTACAGTTAGATCAACCAAATGCATCCGACAATTCTACTCCATCAGTTTCTTTTCTCGCGCTTCCCGCCTTTGAAGCTCGCTTCCATATACTTGGTTTTCTTGACGGCTACAAACTCCAGGAATTTAAATGCAAATCGATTCCCATCTTTTATCCACTTAACTCAAACCCTTTCTACATCACCCCGTGTATCTCGTTCTTTTCCTTTCTCTCTACCTTCGTAACAGTCTTCACCTTTGTGTTCACATCCTTCTATTGCCCTTTCTCTTTCACCCCCTGTAACTGGTTCGTCTTTCTTTTCATTCTCCTCCTGCCTAAAACTTTAACTCTCTTATGTAACTCTCTGCATATCAGTGGCGGTACCGCTTTGCTTGGGGTGAAATGATTAAAAAAAATATAATACTTTGAATCAGCCTAAATCATTTTCCTGCATTATTTAATATAGATGAGAAGGTTTATATATATATATATATATATATATATATATATATATATATAGTCCACCTATCTGGTAGGATAATATATATATACATATATATATATATAGTCCACCTATCTGGTAGGATAATGGTTATGCAGAAGCCGTGAACTACGAGACTTATACCTAGCCCGAGTCTATTCTGTTAAATTTAAACAGGCATTGTAAAATTGAGCCAGGTTGAACGCTAAGATTTAGTGATCGGCTGCCACTGTTTGTACTTAGCATATCTATGATGCTGTACAAATAAATGTAAAATTGGTGCCCGGCTATATTTGAATTTACTTGAGTCTCAAAATTAGCAAACCGGTCCCACACTTTTACTGTGAAACCGATAAAATGTAAACGCTTCTTTTCTTGCACTTCCCGCCTATGGAATTTCCTTCCGTTTACTTGATTCCCCAACGGCTACAAGCACTAAGAATTGAAATGTACTCAATAGTCATCTCCTATCCTCACTAACCTTCCTCCTCCTCTCTCTCATGCTCTTTTCTCCGTCCACTCCAATTTCATCAGTATTCTCATCCTTCTCTTACCCACTTCCTGACACCCCCTATAACCTGTCACTCTTTCTCATAACTTTCTCTCATGCTCCTTTCTCAGTCCACTCCACTCTTATCAATATTCTCATCCTTCTCTTACCCACTTCCTGACACCCCCTATAACCTGCCACTCTTTCTTATAACTTTCCTCCGATGTAACACCCTGCAAAACAGTGGCAGTAAATTGACTTGCATGGGGCAATATGGTTATAAAAAAAAGTAGGAGAAATTAAGTGGTGGGTCCATCCTCCACACAATCTTCCAATTAGAGGCCTTGCTGTCAGATGCAGTTTACCGCCATGACCAGGTCCAGAAAGAAAGGAATTAAACAAGTAATAATTATGATATATAAGAAAAGAATAGAATATGCTCCATATATATATATTTACTTTATTACTTATTCTAGAGCCATTTTTTATGTTTCTAGTGTTTTCACATTACTCCTAACTGTGGTGCAATAGTCAATGTGCTAGTTTAGCGACTACTATGTACTAAATTTGATCCAAAGTTAACTTATTGTTTTGAGATCAAGTAATTATCATATATAACATAAGAATATAATATGCTCCATATATATATTTATTTTATTATTATTCTAGAGACATTTATTGGAGTAGATAGACTAAATTATCGCCCGGTTCACACTCCATCCACGGCTCATCCCTTGTTTCCTGTTTAGGATGTGGTTTCCGGCTTTCTTTCTTTCTTCCAATCTTTTCACTCTTACGTAGCCCCCTGCACATCAGTAGCGTTACCGCCTTGCTCGGGGTGATATGATTTTTAAAAAATTTTTTTATGCTTCTAGCGTTTTCTATTACTCCCAACTGTGGTGCAATAGTCAATGTGCTAGTTTAGCGACTACTATGTACTAAAATTCAAGTTAAATTATTGTTTTGAGATCAAGTAAAAAATCTTTACTAAATTATTAGTAAATAACAGTTACAATAGCCACCATTAGTATCTTCTTGTCTAAACAAAATAAATATAAGCATTTTTGTTTTTTGGTGTTTTTTTTTTTTTTTGTTTTTTTTTTTTCAGAAATCGTCGCAGTATGCTTTCAGCGACCTAGAATATTGATCGGGGGGGATGGATTTATGACTTTCGGAAGACTATTAACCTTTACGTGACACGAGGAGAAACCACCTCGTATGCGGCCTGTGAATTGTTTTCCAATCATGTACAATAACGACCTTTAAGAACATGACATCTAATCACTCGACTAGAGACAAATTGACCTAATTCATCAGGTTCTTCTCGACGTCGGTTTTCTAAGTAACATGTATACGTGATTACCTGCATATTTTTTGTGGGGGGATTTTCGATTTTCGATCACTACAAATGAATATATGAAACTAAAAGCCTAATCCTAAATCTGATTTAAACTGGATTTAAGAAAAATAGACACTATATCCAGTTAATCAAAGCGTGTTGCTTCACGTGTTACAGCCACAAGAATCAACTTGTAATTTTCGGAGGTAATAATTACGCCAGCAGGTTATCACAAACTTGTTCTAAGTATCCCCTTTCCTTAAAAAACGAAAACAATCTCTGATATTTCACTCTTGATTGGATCTTCTTCTATGTGCCCTGTCCTTTCAGGACGTAGGCGACCATGACTTTCCACGTCTCCCTATCCGTGGTGGCTCTTAGCACGCTTTCTCCTGTTAAACCATGCAACCCTCGTTCCATCATCCACCTGCTCAAGCCCATAAATCTAGAACATAAATGTATAGAAACTAGCATGGCCACAAAATGAGGGATCAGGTTACATATTGATTATAATATAGATTTGATCCCCCATTTTATATCCACATTATAATTTCTTATAAACAGTTGGCATATATATTCTGCTATGTGCGCTGTCCTTTCAGGACGTAGGCGATCATGGCTTTCCACGTTTCCCTATCCCTGATGGCTCTTAGTATGTTTTCTCCTGTTACACCTCGCAACCCACCTGATCAGGCCCTTCAAATACGTCATTCGCTGCCTTCCTCTGTCTCTCTTTCCTTCTATCGGGCCTGTCAGTATCAGGTTTTCCAAGCCCTCCTTCCTTAATGCATGCCCCAGGAAATTCAGTTGTCTCTTCCTGATGCTCCTTATTAATTGTCTTTTCGTTGCCATTCTTTCCAAAACCTCGTCATTGCTCACGTGCTCAGTCCATAATATTCGCAGCATCCTTCTGTAGAACCACATTTCATTTTCTTCAAGTTTTTTCTTCATCTTTGATTATATAGTCCAGCATTTGCAGTCGTATTGAAGAACGGACATCACATAGCAATCTAGCACTCTATTCTTTGTTTCTAGTGAAATTTTCCTGTGTCTTAGTACTTTACTCAACTTCTGGAACGCGTCCTTCCCCAGTTGAATTCCTTGCATTCACTTATGCACAAATACTCTTGGGAAAGGTATCAATCTTTCTCTTCCCTCCAGTTATGGGTTAAATAATAGGACAGATTCGGTTCTATAGCCTTCGTTGGCAAACAGTCTATTGCAGAAAGCAATGGCAACCTACTGCGGGATAATCTTCTGCCCAGTCAGTCATGTCTCTTTCGAGACATGATCGCCTAAAATGTGTATCATGTATGACACTTAACTGACCGACAATTACTTTATAATTCACCCCAGAAAATGATCTTGGAGAAGGTCAAAAGTATTTGGGTAAAAAAAACTAAGTCGCCTTTCTTAATGAATTTCATCTTTACAACAAAAAACTGATTAACTGATTAGTAAAACGGAAAAGAATCCTTATTAAATAAATATACATAATGTATCTATATTATTTAGTAAAAACATGTTCGAATGGAACTGCATATATATATATATATATTGAAATAAAATTTTAATAAATACTTTTTATATACTTTGTAATACGATCGCTACTTCAATGCTAAGCTGAATAATTTTCTACCCTCTACCTAACCTCAATATTATTTCTCTATGTTAATATATATAAGTATGTTAGCCATCCACATACAACCCTGTTTTGCTGTATCACAGCTCATCAGTGTGGCTAGACACACCCACTTGCTTCAGGCTGGGATCGAAACTCGACCGATTTGGTGTCAGTCGGAGTCGCTAGCCCCCTAAGCTATATGCGCATGAAATCAGGAAAAGGAAATTTTAACGTGTTGTATATAAGCAATGTATACACACGCCACTCACCGAAAGAACTCGATTCATTTCTGAAGAGTAACGCATATATAGCAGAATTGAGAACTTTTAAAAAAGTTTTCTTCTCTAAAGAGCACAATTGTAATGAGAGCAAAAATATATATATTAATATATTAGTCATCCCCATACATAAATCTTCTGAATTGAATGAAAATATTTGATATTTCTGGTTTGACGAGATAATGGTGCTTTATACGGCAACTGAAATAAATTCGCATTTACAACCTTTTGTGTCACGTTTTCTTATATATAATAATGTTCATATATATATATATATATATATGAACATTACTTTTAATAAAAACTCGTATTTGAGTAGATACTCTGTTTTTTTTAATCAAACAATATATTTATTTCTACCGGCCTGGTGATTTACGAAAAACTGTGTCCGAAAATATGCGTCATTCGGCAAAATTCAAACCTCTGTCCCCTATCAACATAGAGAAAGTTGACAACTGAGTCGGTGCGTCTTAGACCACTCGACTACAAACGATACAGCAGTCTAAAAGAAGTCAAATCAAGCCTATATAACACAATTTTCTATTCTACGCAAATAACCATATCTGCTCTGAAATCTATCGTAATGTCAACAACTGTAAACATACAATGTTGCGGAAAATCCCGAAGATTAACGAAATAGTTTAACAACCGACATATTGAAATTATTTATTCGAACAATATTTTTAATCGATATTCGTATTTGAGTAAATATTCAGTAGTTTTTTATCAAACTGTCTATTTATTTATTTATTCCTACCGGCCTGATTATTTACGATAAATTTTGTATAAAAATTTGCTTTATTCTGCATGATTCCAACCTAGAACCCCAATCAACATAGAGGACCACGAATGATGCTATAGTCTAAACGATTGCCCTAAGATGCGCCAAATCAATATTTGCAAGATATCTCCACTAAGGTTTCAAAAATCAAAATGATCCAAATTTTTAAAGCTCGTATAGAGGTTGGAGACATCGTCTTGTAAAAGTTAGTCTTCTTCCCTGACTTGGAACCACTTTACATCACCCACACAGATGCTGGCGCTTACAGCGTATCATGTTGAATACACAGGTTCTCGCTCGATCAGTGAAGTTAAGCAACCTTGAGCCTGGTCAGTACTTAGATGGGTGACTGCTTGGGAATACCAGGTGCTGTAAGCTTTTAGTGACAGATGAGCGTGCTTACGGCCATATCACGTTGAATACACCGGTTCTCGCTCGATCACCGAAGTTAAGCAACGTTGAGCCTGGTCAGTACTTAGATGGATGACCGCTTGGGAATACCAGGTGCTGTAAGCGTTTATGGACGGATGTACGTTGCGTTGTGGTGCGGTGGATATCGATATGGAAAGAGAAATCGGTGAGCCGAGTTCGAATTCCAGTTGAATACCCTGCATTCACTTAAGCACTGGTACTCTTGAGTAAGGTATTAATCCGTTCCTTCCCTCGAGTTATGGGTTAAATAACAAGTATAGGACTTGGGGACCCTACCCTTAAAAACAAATCCCAATGAATCCGGCAAAACGAAAACAATAAACTAAATAAAACAAATCAAAAACGATTTTCAGCATTATATGACCTAATGAAGGTTGATATGCTGGTTAAATGAACCAACCAACTAACAACAGATGTTGGTTAAATTGTTGCTATGCTTGGAAATTCCATTACCACTGGAAAGCAAGGTTAGTATGAAGGACCGTTAATTGTCTGCCAAAAGATTTGTTCAGTTCATGTTTCAATAGTGATGCTTGTGAATTCCATGCAGAGGTATAAATCTCACAGAAGGGTAATTCTCTTTATTTCATCTATCACACTCATGCAGACCAAAACTTTATCTACCTTTTTGATTCACATGCAAATCAAAACTCTTTTTTTATTATTATTGATGACTACCTTTATAAATGTGCGTTGTGGGGCAGTTGCTAAGTCGGAGAGCCGAGTTCGAATTCTAGTTTGATTCGTTGTATTCACTGATGCGCAAATCCCCATGTGAAAGATTTTAATCCGTCTCATCGCATTAGCTGTGGGGTAAATAGAAGGACAGATTGAGTTCTGACTAATTTTTATCAAAATGACAGAATTCAGTATTAAATCATCTGGAAAGTCTCTTCATGCCGTGATTCTGTGTATGACGGTGAAAACCACCCAACAGCAAAGGTCTCTGATTGGTAGGTTGTGGAACCACCTCTTAATTGCTGTTGTTTCCAGGTTCCCCTTGACCCTGAGTGGTAGCATCTGTTAGAGTCCCAGATATCGACATGATAGTTAACCCCCAAACTATATATATATATATATATATATATATATGTTAACATACAGAAGGAATACTGAGGTTAGATGAAGGGTAGAAAATTATACAGCTTAGCATTGAAGTAGCGATCGTACCGGAAATTCCCCAACAGTTGGATATTTTTTATTACATAAAATCATCTTTGATGGTGGATGTCTTTATGTTAACGTCCCTGTAAACTCTCTGAAGATGTGTTATATGTATCCTTGAAGAAGATAACTATATAGCATCCGAAAGTGGTATTGCACATTGAATGAGAATTATATATATCCAAGTAATCGATATAAAAGCTTCGGTTCAAAATTTCTTAGTACCTGAAGAAGGCCGTAGCGTACAACGACTGAAACGTCTTAAAGATGACAAAAACTATGAGGACAATAGTCTGAATAGTGCAAATAATGCCAACACTAGCTCATCACAGAAGTATAGACAAATCTATCTCGGGGTTTTCATGTGCAAACGATTTTGTTTAAAGTTCCTTCTACCTTCTGCTTTTATCATGGACGAACGACCTCGAGTGAGGTCTTTCCAGTCTTGATGAAATCGTTGTAGCCAAACACCACAGACAATCGCTCCTACCCACTATTAGCATGGATCACGCTAGTCTCCCTGAAAGTAAAACACTGCACCTCCTCGGGTTAACTCTCACAACAGATCTTAAGTGGAATGACTATAAAGAATCCATAGCTAAATCCGCTGTAAAGAGCGTCGGAAGTTTGTTCCGCCTGAAACAACCCTGCACACATATAAATCTACCATCCGCCCGTGCATTGAATACTGCTCCCACATCTGGTCGCATGCTCCTGCTATCCACCTAGGGTTCCTTGACAAAATCTGTAATATGATCGATCTCGACTTGGCAGCTCGGATACAGTCACTTTCTCATCGGCGCAACGTGGCTTCCCTGTGTCTTTTCTACAAATACTTTCTTGGCTTCTGTTCAGATAAATTTAGCTCACTGGTACCCCCCATACATGGATTTGCTCGAGCCACAAGATTAGCAACTAGGTCCCACCCTTTTACTGTGAAACCAATAAAATGTAAACTCAAATTCTACTCCATCAGCTTCTTCTCTCGCACTTCCCGCATGTGGAATTCACTTCTGTTTACTTGCTTTCCCGACAGATACAATCTTCAAGAATTCAAATGTAAAGTCGACAGTCATCTCCTATCTCACTTACTTGCATCCTCTCTCTCTCTCTCTCTCTCTCTCTCACCCATGCTTCTTTCTTAGTTCACTCCACTCCCATCAGTATTCTTATCCTTCTGCTACCCTATTCCGCACCCCCCTGTATCCTGTAACTCTGTCTCATAAATTACCTCCTATGTTACCCCCTGTGAAACAGTGGCAGTAAAATGCCTTGTTTGGAGCGACACGATTATAAAAAAAAAACAATTCCGGCTTATGCACTGGTATTTCGCCAATTCACTGTAAAGAAACTGCTTATCGCCTTTTATTCTAACCTCATGACTAATCCATTGCAACCGATGCCGAAGTACTTGTAGACTGACGGCGTTCAAGCATATCAACATTACCAGCCCATATTTCCAAACGGTTATTCAGTCTACATCGGGTCGGAGATATTTATATTTACGGATGTACCTTATTCTTTAAAATGGCATTTTTGGTTTGTTCTGCCATCACTGTTTAAATTGATTCGGATCTATAAACGTGCGTCTTCTCTTCTTCATGTGCCGTGTCCCTTCAGGACGTAGGCGATCATGTACTTCCACTTGGTTCTGTCTTTTATCGCTCTCTACATTTTTTCTCTTGGTATCTCTCCTAATCCCCGCTCCACCATCCATTTGACTACGCCTATCAAGTATTACATGCGCTACTTCCCCCAGTGTTTTTTCTTCTCTTTGTCCTGTCAGTATTAAATTCTCCAGGCCCTCTTTCCACATTACGTTCCCCAGGAACCTCGTCTGTCTCTTCCTAATGTTTATGAGTTTTTTCTCGTTTGCATCTTTTCCAACACTCTACAGTTGCTCACATACTCAGTCAATGTTATCTTCATCATCCTTATGTAAAACCACGTTTCAGCTCCTCAAGTCCCTTCTTCATCATTAAAGAGATAATCCAGATTCGATACTATACAGAAGAACAGCTATCACATAGCAATCAATCAATTACTTACAATTTTGTATTATTTACGCATTTGTTTTTTCAAAATTTATATTGGTATGCTAATTTCGAAATCTGTGTAGACCAGAAAAATATTCTATAAAATGCGCTATATAATAACATTGATTTTACTTTTCTTACTGTTGTCCT
This sequence comes from Ascarosepion bandense, assembly GCA_037127315.1. Taxonomy (NCBI): domain Eukaryota; kingdom Metazoa; phylum Mollusca; class Cephalopoda; order Sepiida; family Sepiidae; genus Ascarosepion; species Ascarosepion bandense. Next base: position 2,342,847 of record JBBBDQ010001014.1, on the reverse strand, counting down.
CATCTTTATTGCCATGTTTACGACGTTTCGGTCGTTGTACGCTCCGGACTTCTTCAGATGCTAGAAATTTTGGACAGAACCCATTATTTCAATCATTGGGGTATATACATTTCCAGCCATAATTATTAGACCACCCCAGTTTTAAGAAAGTTGTTTCCAATGAGATTTTTCTGTTTCTCAGTAGCCTGGTTAGCTTCTGAAATGCGTCATTGGACGTGCCAATGCGACTTTGGATATCAATGTCACACTTTTCATTCTCTGTCAGAACATTTCCAAGGTTTTTAAATTTCTTTGCTTGTATTTTATTTTCTCCGACTCATAATTGGGATTTTGGGGTTTTCTTTTGCTGGTGACCATCGTACAAAGTACATAAAATTGGCTGTTCTCTTTTTGATTGGGGAAAAGGTAGGTTGTCACATCTATTCGTAATTGTTGACTCTTATAAATTATCCGATGGCTAAGTTAATATAATTACGCGTTTACCCATCGGTGAAAGATTTCACGCAATCGATGCTAATCTCTTTGCTTCCTCGACCTACTGACGCAAAGTTCAATACTTTTACTTCTCTGATAGCAGCTTTTTTATTTAACAGGCGAAGAAAAATGCTTTTAATTTATTCTCCTACTTATATAACCTTCCTATATTTAACTTATATTTTGTATTATTTACGCATATTTTTTTAAATTTATATTGGTATGCTAATTTCGAAGTCTGAGTAGATAAGAAAAATATTCTGTAAAATGCACTATATAATTACATTATTTTACTTTTCTGACTGTTGTCCTCATCTTTATTGCCATGTTTACGACGTTTCGGTCGTTGTAGACGCCGGACTTCTTCAGATGCTAAAAATTTTGAACCGAACCCATTATTTCAATCATTGGGGTATATACACTACCGGCCATGATTATTAGACCACCCCAGTTTTTAAAAAAATATGTATAGCCAAGTGGATAATTCTAAATGGAAATTGTAATGGTTCTTTTCTTATTATTACTTTGCAAAATTTTACAAGGCAGCCAGAAAGCCTTTGCTTTGGCGAGCCAATAAGAAGAAGAGACTATCATGGGGAAGAGATCACAAAAACTGGACACCAGAACAATACATTTAATGCCCATATTATTGTGCGGTATTAAAAAAAGTTCCATTCTATTTTCATTTAAAATTATCCACTTGGCAATAAATACTAAAAATAGTATGAAATACATAATTTCTTTAAAAAAACTGTGGTTGCCTAATAATTATGACCGGTAGTATATATATGTGTGTGTGTGTGTGTGTGTGTGCGTGTGCGTATATATATATATATATATATATATATATAATCTACAATGTGCGATGGGTAAATTGTCGCTATTTGCTTTGTAAAATTTTGCAAAGTAATAATAAGAAAGGTACCATTCTATTTTCATTTAGAATTATCCACTTGCCAATAAATACTAAAAATGATATGAAATACATCATTTCTTTTAAAAGAAACTGGGGTGGCCTAATAATTATGACCGGTAGTGTAGTTCTGATACCATGTGCGGCGCCACTTCCGGATGACCTGTAGTTATCTCCCTTTCCCTCAATTCACAAAGTTATTTATTTACCGCCGCTCTACCCAGATACTGAAGGACATTAAACAAGGGGCTATATGCGCTGATTAGTTACAGTGACTTGACCTAAAAAGTTTTGAGTTCAACACCTGGCTACAGCAGTGGGAAACAAATAACTTACAGAGTTACGTTAATAGAAAATAACTACATGACACCCCGAAGTCTCATTGCATATGGAATGAAAATTATACAACCCAGTGATCGAAATAAAGAGATCGGTTCAGAAGATGACCGGATCGTACAACGGCCGAAACGTCGTAAACATGGCAATAAAGATGAGGAGAATAGTTCGAACAATGTAAATAATGTAAATACTACCTCATCTCAGAAGTATAATAGACAAAGCGTTCAAAGGCCGAAACATCGTAAACATGGCAATAAAGATGAGGACAACAGTCCGAACAATGTAAATATGTAACTGCCTCATCTCAGAAGTATAGACAAATACACAATTGTATTTTCAACGCACGGTAACAGTGTCGATAGACTATTTCAAGATATTTATAAAGCCGAATGAAGAAAAGGTAAACTCCTTGACGTTTAGTAAGTTTAGGCGCAGCCGTTTAGACATTGACACGCCTGGTTAGGGCAAGACCCGTCAAAGACCTATATATTTTACTCACATTCTTGTATTCAAAACTGCATTTCATGTGTAAGTCAAAATAAAAGAAAATGCTTTCCTTATGATTTCACTTTGGATTTACAATATTTTGTTTAGTTATCTCCATACTAAAACAAAAACAAGCAAATGCGGTACCAAAGTTTAAAATGCAATTAAAAATAAGAAAGTTTTTCTTGATGCTTTAATGTTAGTTTTAATTCTCAGCTTGCAGATTAAATGTAATATTTTCAATTACCAGCATACATTGGTGTATTTCAAACCGAATTTAAATGGATTAGAATGTTTGTTTTTCTCTCCTTTTCAGTAAAAATTATAAAGTCGTCCATCAACACATTATTCTTGTTTTGTTTTCGTTTTAACTTTCAAAAACAAAATATGTTTTTCTGAAATGTTTCATGAAGAACATAAACTGATTTAGTGTGTAATTAATTTGAATGGAAACAAATATTACTTACACTACCGGTCATAATTATTAGGCCACCCCAGTGTTTAACAAAAAAAAAACGATGTATTTCATACTACTTTAGAGGGAAAAACAGACAGGGGAAAGCAACGGATAACATATTTGAAGGACTTAATCAGATGGATGATGGAACGAGGGTTGCATGCAGTAACAAGAAGGTGTGCTAAGAGCCACCAGGTATAGGGAGACGTGGAAAGCCATGATCGCCTACGTCCTGAAAGAACAGGGCACATAGCAGAATATATATGCCAACTGTTTATAAGAAATTATAATGTGGATATAAAATGTGGTATCAAATCTATATTATAACCAATATGCAAACTGATCCCTCATTTTGTGTCCATGCTAGTTTCTATACATTTATATTCTAGATTTATCAGCTTGAGCAGGTGGATGAAGGAACGAGGGTTGCATGGTTTAACAGGAGAAAGCGTGCTAAGAGCCACCAGGGATAGGGAGACTTGAAAGGCCATGCTCGCCTACGTCCTGAAGAAGAAGAAGAAGAAGAATTGTAAATGAAAATAGAATGGTTCTTTTGTTAATACTGCACAATAATATGTGCATCAAATGAATTCATAAATATTTAATAATTATCTATATTGCAGTTTCATCAATGAAAGAATGAAAAACATTTAAGATGATTCAGACGAGTTCATCTTTGCTTCCTTGCCTTGTAAAATGTTGCAAATTATTAATAACAAAAGAACCATTCTATTTTCATTTAGAATTATTCACTTAACAATAAATACTAAAAATAGTATGAAATACATCATTGTTTAAAAAAACTGGGGTAGCCTAATTATAATGGCCGGTATTATATATATATATATAGCAAATCCAAAGTGTGCGATGAGTAAATTGTCACTATTTGCCTTGCAAAATTTTGCAAATTAATAATAACAAAAGAACCATTGTATAAATCCATTGCAATTTTATACTAGTACAATTTTCAAACTATAAACTCGGCTTCATTAGTGAACGAAACAGGACATTAAGAAAAATAATTAATAATAATTATAATTCAAATTGAGACCCAGGTTGTCGCCAGAAAACTGCCATTCTTTACACCACGAGGTTTTTCCAGAATGTTCTTTAGTTGTGTGATATTTGCAAGAAAATAATTTCTATTGACTATGACAATGTCCTGCACCAACATAATAAGAACATCTTCATAAAGTATTCAGACATATTCAAAGAATTGGTGATAAGTTATTCTTCATAAACATTTGTAAAGTAAACATAGGTCAAGGCAAATTTGCGTGATCGAAAGAGTGTGTTGCATCAATCATTCTAGAAGATTAAGTTGAAAGCCAAATAATAAGAGTTTGAGTTTGAGTTTTGTTTAATGGCATATCAACCTCTGTCGGGTATTTAAATCCAAAACAGTATTTTTTTTAATGTTAGGTTATAGTAAGAAGGTTGATTTAGTTAGATTTTAATGGCAATTTATTTTATTCTTTTTTATTTTAGAAAACTGAAAATGCCTTCTAGTTTTGTATTCAAAAATGTTTTATGGAGAATATTTTTTTTTCTTCAAAAATGTGTTATGGTAATAATTTTTTCTTCAAAAATGCATTGTTGCTAATATTTTTCCTTCGAAAATATATATATTTTTTATAAAAGTCAATTTTTATGTATATATTGCTATAAAAGTGTATTTTTATACTTTCATAGTATTTTGACCCCAGTTTGGGGTTTCACTATTTTTCCATAGCTGGGACCCTAACAGGTGCTACCACTCTGAGTCAGGGTGGACCTGAGAACAACAGCAACTAAGATGTGGTTCCATGCTTTTCACAACCTCCCAATCAGAGGCCTTGCTGCCGAATGCAGTTCACCGTCATGCCCAGGATCCCAGATAGTAAGAAAACAATTGTCAAGAAAATATCGACGTACAGAACAAAACAGAATGAAGTGCCAAAAAAAAAATAAAATAAATAAATGAGCACAAACGTGGTGATAATAAAAAAAAATAAAGGATGAAGATGAGGAAATTAATCAAAATAAACGAAAATATGTTTTGATTAAAAGACATTCTGATAAATTCTGGCAGATTGAGATGAGGAAATTAAGAGAAATAAATAGAAATTCAATGATATAAAAAAAACGGTTTACAATATTCAGAAAAGCTGAAATGTTATTGTTGAGATAAAAAATAGAAAAGATTAAATATTTGCCAAAGTAAATTAACGCACAAGAATTACAATACCACGTGAAATAAATTAAAAGTGTCTGAAATCCTACGCTCGAATGTAGAAAAAGATATGAAAATTCACCAAACGGAACTAAAATACAACATTTACAATACCTCATCGGAAAAATTGAAAGTGGCTTAAATACTACGCCCGTATATAGAAAGAATGTGAAAATTCACCAAACGGAACTAAAATACAAAGTTTACAATATGTCATCGGATAAATTGAAAGTGGCTTAAATACTACAACCGTATATAGAAAGAATGTGAAAATTCACCAAACGGAACTAAAATACAACGTTTACAATATCTCATCGGATATTATTAAAAGTGGCTTAAATACTACGCCCGTATATAGAAAAAATGTGAAAATTCACCAAACGGAACAAAAATACAACGTTTACAATTATGTCATCGGATCAATTGAAAGTGGCTTAAATACTACGCCCGTATATAGAAAGAATGTGAAAATTCACCAAACGGAACTAAAATACAACGTTTACAATTATGTCATCGGATCAATTGAAAGTGGCTTAAATACTACGCCCGTATATAGAAAGAATGTGAAAATTCACCAAACGGAACTAAAATACAACGTTTACAATATCTCATCGGATAAATTAAAAGTGGCTTAAATACTACGCCCGTATATAGAAAAAATGTGAAAATTCACCAAACGGAACTAAAATACAACGTTTACAATATGTCATCGGATAAATTGAAAGTGGCTTAAATACTACGCCCGTATATAGAAAGAATGTGAAAATTCCCCGAACTGAACTAACATACAACGTTTACAATATGTCATCGGATAAATTGAAAGTGGCTTAAATACTACGCCCGTATATAGAAAGAATGTGAAAATTCACCAAACGGAACTAAAATACAACGTTTACAATATCTCCTCGGATAAATTAAAAGTGGCTTAAATACTACAACCGTATATAGAAAGAATGTGAAAATTCACCAAACGGAACTAAAATACAACGTTTACAATATCTCATCGGATAAATTGAAAGTGGCTTAAATACTACGCCCGTATATAGAAAGAATGTGAAAATTCCCCGAACTGAACTAAAATACAACGTTTACAATATCTCATCGGATAAATTGAAAGTGGCTTAAATACTACGCCCGTATATAGAAAGAATGTGAAAATTCACCAAACGGAACTAAAATACAACGTTTACAATATCTCATCGGATAAATTAAAAGTGGCTTAAATACTACGCCCGTATATAGAAAAAATGTGAAAATTCACCAAACGGAACTAAAATACAACGTTTACAATATGTCATCGGATAAATTGAAAGTGGCTTAAATACTACGCCCGTATATAGAAAGAATGTGAAAATTCCCCGAACTGAACTAAAATACAACGTTTACAATATGTCATCGGATAAATTGAAAGTGGCTTAAATACTACGCCCGTATATAGAAAGAATGTGAAAATTCACCAAACGGAACTAAAATACAACGTTTACAATATCTCATCGGATAAATTAAAAGTGGCTTAAATACTACAACCGTATATAGAAAGAATGTGAAAATTCACCAAACGGAACTAAAATACAACGTTTACAATATGTCATCGGATAAATTGAAAGTGGCTTAAATACTACGCCCGTATATAGAAAGAATGTGAAAATTCCCCGAACTGAACTAAAATACAACGTTTACAATATCTCATCGGATAAATTGAAAGTGGCTTAAATACTACGCCCGTATATAGAAAGAATGTGAAAATTCACCAAACGGAACTAAAATACAACGTTTACAATATCTCATCGGATAAATTAAAAGTGGCTTAAATACTACGCCCGTATATAGAAAAAATGTGAAAATTCACCAAACGGAACTAAAATACAACGTTTACAATATGTCATCGGATAAATTGAAAGTGGCTTAAATACTACGCCCGTATATAGAAAGAATGTGAAAATTCCCCGAACTGAACTAAAATAAACGTTTACAATATGTCATCGGATAAATTGAAAGTGGCTTAAATACTACGCCCGTATATAGAAAGAATGTGAAAATTCACCAAACGGAACTAAAATACAACGTTTACAATATCTCATCGGATAAATTAAAAGTGGCTTAAATACTACAACCGTATATAGAAAGAATGTGAAAATTTACCAAACGGAACTAAAATACAACGTTTACAATATGTCATCGGATAAATTGAAAGTGGCTTAAATACTACGCCCGTATATAGAAAGAATGTGAAAATTCCCCGAACTGAACTAAAATACAACGTTTACAATATCTCATCGGATAAATTGAAAGTGGCTTAAATACTACGCCCGTATATAGAAAAAATATGAAAATTCACCAAACGGAACTAAAATACAACGTTTACAATATCTCATCGGATAAATTAAAAGTGGCTTAAATACTACAACCGTATATAGAAAAAATGTGAGAATTCACCAAACGGAACTAAAATACAACGTTTACAATATGTCATCGGATAAATTGAAAGTGGCTTAAATACTACGCCCGTATATAGAAAGAATGTGAAAATTCACCAAACGGAACTAAAATACAACGTTTACAATATCTCATCGGATAAATTAAAAGTGGCTTAAATACTACAACCGTATATAGAAAGAATGTGAAAATTCACCAAACGGAACTAAAATACAACGTTTACAATATGTCATCGGATAAATTGAAAGTGGCTTAAATACTACGCCCGTATATAGAAAGAATGTGAAAATTCCCCGAACTGAACTAAAATACAACGTTTACAATATCTCATCGGATAAATTGAAAGTGGCTTAAATACTACGCCCGTATATAGAAAGAATGTGAAAATTCACCAAACGGAACTAAAATACAACGTTTACAATATGTCATCGGATAAATTGAAAGTGGCTTAAATACTACGCCCGTATATAGAAAGAATGTGAAAATTCACCAAACGGAACTAAAATACAAAGTTTACAATATGTCATCGGATAAATTGAAAGTGGCTTAAATACTACAACCGTATATAGAAAGAATGTGAAAATTCACCAAACGGAACTAAAATACAACGTTTACAATATCTCATCGGATAAATTAAAAGTGGCTTAAATACTACGCCCGTATATAGAAAAAATGTGAAAATTCACCAAACGGAACTAAAATACAACGTTTACAATATGTCATCGGATAAATTGAAAGTGGCTTAAATACTACAACCGTATATAGAAAAAATGTGAAAATTCACCAAACGGAACTAAAATACAACGTTTACAATATGTCATCGGATAAATTGAAAGTGGCTTAAATACTACAACCGTATATAGAAAAAATGTGAAAATTCACCAAACGGAACTAAAATACAACGTTTACAATATGTCATCGGATAAATTGAAAGTGGCTTAAATACTACACCCGTATATAGAAAAAATGTGAAAATTCCCCGAACTGAACTAAAGTACAACGGTTATAACACCTCGACAGATTAACTCAAAGTGGCTTAAATCCTATGCCATAATATAGGAAAGATGTAAATATTCCCTAATCTGAACTGAAATACAATGATTATTGTTCTGCTGCCCTATCTACGTTGGAATGAACTCTTCCTTCTTTATAAATACTAACCTGCGTGATTTCCTGAGAAGCAGTGTAACTTGACAGTTCGGCCGGACACTTTTATCTGCTGACTAATAACACTCTTATTTTGTATATATGTTCTGCTATTCCAATACACTGGTTCAACCTACCTTCTTGTTTTTCGTGTCTTTCTTCCTGAAACTTAAAAGGCCACAATAATTATTGCAACACCGCGTTGGATAAATTGAAAGTTGCTTAATTCCCACGCACGAACATAGAAAAGATGCCAAAATTCGTCAAACTTAACTAAAATACAATGATTACAACACCTAGACTGATTAATTGAAAGTGGCTTAAATTTTACACCCGATATGAAAAAAGATATGAAAATTCACCAAACTGAACTAAGATTCAATGGTTATAACACTTTGTCGGATAACTTTAAAGTGGCTTAAATCCTACCCAACTATTATAAGAAATATGTAAATATTCGCCAAACTTAACTACAAGCCAAAAATTACAATATCTCTTCGTATAAATTGAAAGTGGCTTAAATTTTACGCCGTATATAAAAAAAAAGTGAAAATTCACCAAACTGAAATCAAATACAATGATTACAACACCTAGACTGATGAATTGAAAGTGGCTTAAATTTTACTTCCGTATATAGAAAGGATGTGAAAATTCACCAAACTGAATAAAATTCAATGATTACAACGCTTTGTCGAATAAGTTTAAAGGGGCTGAAATTCTACCCACAAATAATAAGAAATATGTAAATATTGACCAAACTGAACTAAAAGCCAAAAATTACAATAACCTCGCCGGATAAGTTGAATGTTGCTTATATTCAACGCACGAACATAGGAAAGATATGAAAATTCGCTAAAATTAACTAAACTACGATGACTGCAACAACTCCTCGATTAGATTATAAGGTAGTTTAAGTTGTTTGTGCAAAAATATAAAAGACGATAGAGTTTGACAAAATGAACAAAATAACCATGATTACAACACGTCATCTAATAAATTGAAAGTGGTTTCAATCCTACTATCAAAAATATAAAAGACTAGCAGTATAGCCCGGCGTTGCTCGGGTGTTATGAAAGCTTTAAAACTAATCCATGGTCGTGGAGCTCAGACTCAGCCTAAAGAATATTTATGTGAAGTTTGGTGAGAATCGGATAAAAATTATGGATTTGTATAAAGGACATACAGACAAATAAACAGACACACACACACAAACATCTAGCCTTTTATATATATATTATCGATTTTCTGCACCACTGTAAGAACTGCAACCTTGAAACTTCTAAATATCGTTTCTTATGTCTTTGTCTATGAGCGTATCAAATTTGATTAAAATCGGATCACTACTTCTATTACCCGATTTTTTCGATTATCGATTTTCGATATTTATCGGGGGTACCTCGACACAAAAATAGCTAAGAACACTCGCAGACGCTTATAGTACAACTATATAAATTTTCAAGAAAATCGGTTCAGCCGTTTCGGAGTCTATAGGTAAACGGACACACACAGAGACACAGACAAAGTTCCAATTATAAATAAGTTTAGATATGAACATCAAGCTAGGATTACAACACCACTTCTAAAAACTTCAAAATGGTTTTAACATTTTATAAGAAACATCCATGATGAAGAAATTAGTCGAAGTGAATGATTGCTCCACTGAGTCGAATTAATTTTTAGCACTAACGTTAGGCATGATCACAAGCATCGTTGCCAGTGTGAAAATGGTAATCGTTCATCTACCAGACTGGTTGTGGTGCTTTAGCAGAAGCTGTGAGTAAATTATTAAACTGCGATAGTCATATGAAGTGAAATATTAACTAAACGACTGGCCGCCGACTTGTTTGATTTGTTTATTTTGCGAAAGTTAATTCTTTAATCTCAATAGGATAGAAGATGTATCAGTCTCTTTTGCATATCGAATGTCACTGTTGGGGTTATTGGCATTCGCAAAAGCTCAAGGAAAAGAAAAGTGGAATCCGAAAGGGAAAACAAACACAAATAACATTTCGAAAGAAATGACAATAAATCAATTATCAGAAACACGCGTCTGTTGTTAAAAGAAATGGGCGTGAGAGTTACATGCGTAGTAAGAACGAAGGAGATCTATAGTTGATGAAAAAAAAAAAGAAAACTGAGATCAATTATTGATTTATGCAAGCAACATTATCAAAATAAAATCGCTTTTTCATTTACTTAATCTGGAAGTTGACTCCGAACTGGACTAGCATCGGCGGAAACGAATTCACTGACCATTTTCTTTAATCATTTCACTGCAAGCAAGGCAATAAAGCCAGTAGAACGCAAGGCAATAAAGCCACTAGAACGTAAAGGGGCTGGGTTCAGAACTTACTCAAAACATCCGTCTAAGCATCGGGACAACTCAGTACCAGATAATCATGATTTATTCAAAACCAAATAAAAGTAAATCGTAAAGAAATTTATTTTTAATTGTCGGAAGTAATAAGGACTTACCAGGGTGAGGCAACCTTGTCTTTAGCTTGGCGTGGGGGGTGGGGTGGAGGTTAAGGTACGAATGCCCCATTTGTCTCTGCAATTATAGTCACCTTTCAGGAGTGGCAAGATGAGATGGAGGTTACATGATAAAAGACCTTCCCCTCGTCAGTAGCAGCAGCATTTTTTTGATCGTGATCTATTTTGTTACCTGACCTAAGAAGAAGAGGGTGGCAAAGGAAGGATACTTTCTTTTGCAACCCGGCTCACTCTGATAGATCGCCTTAATTTTTGACAGGTCATCCGTGTTGTATCTTTACACACTTCCTATCGGGCATTTCCTGTGTTTCTTTTTAATTTTCGAAAAGTAAAAAAAAAACACCAAGAACGATGGTAAATGATGCCAGTGTTACTTTTATTTTTGCGTAAGACAGACGGCAATTCATACTTCTCATTCTATATATATATATATATATATATATATATATATATATATGGTTAGGTCTTGAAAGCTGTCACAATACACATTGGGACAGCCTTCAAGACCTAACCATACACCTAATACACACAATGCTTCAAGCAAATTACAAAACTTTACTATATATATATATATACATATATATATATATATATATATATATTCACTACGGCCATAATTATTAGGCAACCCCTGTTTTTTAAAAGAATGAGGTATTTCATAATATTTTTAGTATTTATTGCCAAGTGGATAATTATGAATGAAAATAGAATGGTCTTTTGTTAATACTGCACAATAACATTTACATGAAATGAACTGTTCTGGTGTCCAGTTTTTGTGCTCTCTTCCCCATGCTAGTCTCTTCTTCTTATTGGCTGGCCAAAGCAAAGGCTTCCTGGCTGCTTTGTAATATTTTGCAAAGTAATAATAACAAAAGAACCAAACTTTAGTAAACTTGTTTTCTTTATTCTTTTTTAAACTGGAATAGAAAGCCCTTAATATCGCCAGATTCATACTCTTCCTCCTTCTTTTAAGCAGGAGTAGAGGGTTGTTTCCTGTTCAGAAAAGGGTTCGCGGTTTCTTTTCTCACATCAGCTTTTAATAGTGGTGCTGCCGAAAGGTTTTTATAATGTTTATGGTGGCATCGTCTCTTCATATTGAGGGTACTGGGTTGGCAGTTTTCTGGTTACTTCTTCCGACTGAAAGTTAGAAGCCCAAATTCTCGCATGGCGTCTCGAGAGGCTGCTCTGATCGAGAGTTGAATACTATCGGTGTTTCTTGTAGTGCCATGTTGCGCATGGTGAGTTACTCTGTACGTACCACTGGTTGGGAACCCTGAGGCCGCATTATGGTGCAATCTGCGTCAATTTCCTTTACTTTAACGATCAAATGATACTACTACTCGGGGATTTTTTTTTACCAAAATCACTCTAAATCATGACAACACACAATCAACAATATAAAACTAAACAAACCAAACAAACACCTAAACTCTACAACAACTCTTTCTCTACCGTCTGTTGTATCCGTACCAACTTTCTAGATAGAATCCTTTCCTCACTGAAGGATTTGAGACATCCTAACTCTCTGTGAAACTAACCTTAACCCTTCAATACCTTCCTCTGATTTCTCTATCTCTGGTTACCTTCCCATCTTTAAGAAGAACTTCAATGCCCATATGCATGGCCTTGGCGCTTATATCAGCAAACCTGTCCATCTAGCTTGAGTGATTTTATTTAACTCTCACAACTCTTGCCATGCCATGCAAATCTGCTCTCCTGGCAACTCTAATCATTCCGTCGTTTCTGTTTATATTTCATTCCACTTCCCCATCTTCTAGAAACCTCCTACCAGCAGAATATAACTGTTATCAAAGAGCGGACTGGGATGCCTTCCCCGATTTTCTTTGTGATGTCCCTTGGAACAAAGCTTTTCGTCTACCGGTTGAAGAATGCGCATACGAGGTCTCCTCCTGGGTGAAAGCCGGCATCGATGAATTCATCCCATACAGGAAGATGCGACTTAAGCCTAATTGTTCCTCTCGGTTCTCTCCTGCTTACTCGGCTGCCATTACTCGACAAATGCGTCTAATAGGCGCTTTTTTCTGCGTTCGCAATGCATGTAAGCGTGTTCTAAATTATGCTAAGCTATTAGAATGAAGCAGCGTATAGCATCCCGCATGTTTGGCTCTAAGTGTTATATAGCAATATACAACAAACAGACAACACGGGTATATATAAAAATATATGAGTATTTTTATTAACGACGATGAACCGTGTAGCCTAGGGAACAGAGAGTGAGAGAGCGCGCCTCTAAGGGTTGACGGGGGGGTCGTATCTGTTGCTCCTCTGGTCTGGTCTGGCTCTCTCGTCTGCCTCTGTCTCTCTGCCCGACTGGTGAAATCCGTGCCCCGAGGTCTTTTTATAATCTCCAAACCGGTACTTCCGGATTTTGCCTCGCCCACGCACGCCCACGTAATTCTCAGAGACACCTGTTCTGTCTGCCTCTTGTAGCCATTTCCGCTACTACCGGAAATAAGGTCAAACAACCATCCGTTCCTTTCAACGACCGGAAAACACCCCCGCTTGCATCAGCCTTTCCTCGGGTGGGGCGGGATTGTTATATTACATTCCTCGCCCACCCATTTTCCAAAATGTTCACCTAAGAACATTTTAAGCGCAACACCCTCACTCTCCTCCCCATGCCACACAAGCCCGACAATTATATAAAACATGTGTCGAAACAAACAAAACAACAAAACAAAAAAAAAAAATATAGGGGAGCCTACATCGGCAACCCAACAATGTTCGTGTCCCTCTTGAAAATTGTTCTACCAACTCGATGTTTCATTGTTCTTTTTTTTTTTTTTTTTTTAATATCCATTTTTTCTTAAAAATGTTCATTTTCTTTCTCGACTCTGTCCATAAGCGTAGACACCCCGATGTATAACCACGTGATTATAAGCGGTAATCGCGCCCCAGTTTCCAAACTAACATCGAGTAAATGACCTTTGACCAACACCATGCGTGCTTCTGCTCGAGTTTATTGTTACACATGTAACCTCATTTAATTTAATTTAATTTCAAACATACTATGTTTGAACACAGAAAAAATGGCCATTATCTGCCGTACATATCATTCATAGTCTGACCGAGAAATGTTCAATAGAAAATGAAGAAAATTACCCCGATTCCAACGTTAATCCGCATGCAATTTACTTGTGGAGGATATTAATTTAGTCTAAAAAAAAATGGACCCGTGACTCGTAGTTCCTTAGTTTGTACAATGCTTTCCATTCCCTGAACTACTTCCTCTGGATTCGAAACCAAGCATATCTGATTTGTTGACATCTCTCTGTTTAACGCAGAGACATTTGAGTGTTGAACACCCGTTGACCCCGGAGTACTATTCACAACGGATAACTCAATTTCCTTTTCCGAAGCACTGTTGCTTCTTTTACACTTAAAAATCCGCTTCCTGGCTATTATTCCCAGGATTATTATTACGCCGACCACGCCAGCAATGACTCCTATTGTCAACTTCTTCGGGAGTTGTTCATATCCTTCACTAAATCTCTCCATATTTATCTGTTCCAAGGTATTTACTAGTTTTCAGAAATTAATATATCTTCAAAAGATATTTCCCAAGTCACATAAATGAAAATTCACAGAGGATGTTGAATTGATGGGAACCTGCACAAAAGCATAATTCACAACCATAGAAATGTAAATCATTTTGTAGTATACAGTCATTGAAAAGAAATAAATAAAAAAAACTAACACTGCACAACCCAACGAAAACATTGTTATCAACAAGTTAATCCAATTATCCACTTTAAAGAGTAGAAGAAACTTCCTTTACTTACTCAATAAAAGTACGATTAATTAAGCAACATACCAATAAACTCACTTCACATATATGGTAAATATTAACAACAAAAATAAATCATTAACTCAGATGTTTTGTACTTACAGATAGGTAAATATCTCAACTCCAATCCTCCCGTCAACTTTAACACTCCTGTGAACTTTAACACCCCTGACAATTTTAACACCCCCGTCAACCCGTCAACCTATGCGTTACTCCCTACATATATTCCTGACCCCCTATCTCTCTACCGAACAATCCATTTTTCTCAATGGCAAAAGCATGCATTTTTTTTTTTTAACTGGACTTATTATAAACACGAGCAGAGAACACACACACTAGCAAATCAATGAGTCACTTACCTTGGCTGATTGTCTTTGGTCACACTGCTATATATTTTCGTCTTCTTTTTTCTTTTTCTTCCTTCCTCGCTGTCGTCCGGTTGTTTACTATTTTCGTCTTCTATCCGGTAGTTTTAAGTCCGTTGAATTTTCAATCGTTGCCGTGGTAACCCTCGTATCAATCTGTTTTGTTGTCTCAAAACAGCAAGTCACTAGCACCAAAAAGACATTTGTTATATAGCAATATACAACAAACAGACAACACGGGTATATATAAAAATATATGAGTATTTTTATTAACGACGATGAACCGTGTAGCCTAGGGAACAGAGAGTGAGAGAGCGCGCCTCTAAGGGTTGACGGGGGGGTCGTATCTGTTGCTCCTCTGGTCTGGTCTGGCTCTCTCGTCTGCCTCTGTCTCTCTGCCCGACTGGTGAAATCCGTGCCCCGAGGTCTTTTTATAATCTCCAAACCGGTACTTCCGGATTTTGCCTCGCCCACGCACGCCCACGTAATTCTCAGAGACACCTGTTCTGTCTGCCTCTTGTGGCCATTTCCGCTACTGCCGGAAATAAGGTCAAACAAACATCCGTTCCTTTCAACGACCGGAAAACACCCCCGCTTGCATCAGCCTTTCCTCGGGTGGGGCGGGATTGTTATATTACATAAGGACTACTAGTGACTCTGTAAAAGTGTGCTAAAAAACAGCAAACCTTCGATCCCTCAACTAGTAAATATCTTTGAAATCCTTACATCCACAGAGGATAAGGCTGAGTTCTTTGATCGTAAATTCTCTTACAACTTCACACATGACTCCTCTGGAGTATGCACACGTGACTTTCCTCCTAGAACTGAGGCCCAACTGAGTGATGTATACATAAACCCCGTTTCTGGTCTCTAACATTATTTATAAGCTTGACTCCCTTAAAGCAAGTGGGTTTGATGGAATTCCAGTTATCGTCTTTAAGAAATGTGACCCTAAACTCTCACCTCTCCTTTCCAAACCTATAACTATTGCCTCGCTGCTTCTTGCTTCCCCGCTTGTTGGGAGTCCTCGTCTGTAGCTTCTGTTTTTAAAAATTCTGGAGAACTTTCTAATCCCTCTAACTATCACCCTATCAGCCTCTTACTGTTTTTTGACAAAGTGTTCGAGGCTATTATAATGCTGTAATGATTCAACATCTCACATTCAACAACTTATTCTCTGACAAGCAATATGGCTGTTGCTTTGCCAGAGCTACTGCTGATGAGCTAACGACGATCACCGAATACATAAGAAGGGCGATACTCGAGCGGTTCACCTGGATATCTCGAAAGCGTTTGATAGGGTTTGGAATATTGGCCTGCTATGAAAGCTACAAAATTACTGCATGACTTGATTATTCGATTTAGTCCAATCGTTTCTGTCAAATCATAAAATGATAGGCGTTCTAAATGGGCATACTTCCAAATTCTTTTCATGTGAACGCGGGTGTCCCTCAAGGCTCTATCCTAAGTCCTATTCATTCCCTAATATTCATCAATGATCTTCCTGATATAATCAGTTCACAAGTAGATATCAATTCTGATAACACCAACATCTATTTCCGTATTTATTTATATTTCTGAGGTGAGGTGGTATTTACGCTATTTACATTATTATGATTATTGTCCTCATCTTAGTTGCCATTTGTAAGACGTTTCGGCCGTTGTATGCTCCGGCCTTCTTCGGGAGTTAGAAATTTCCAACCGAACCCTCTATTGTGATCACTGGGGTACACCATTCTCATTCTTTGTGTGAAGCCTCGTTTTGATAGTCATGAGTTACCACCCTCTAACCCGCTACTTATACACCACTGCTGTAGCCTGGTATCGGTAAGTCGCTGGAACTAACCAACGTCTATATCTACTGGACCATGTTTACAAATGGTAACCAAAATGAGGATAATAGTCCGAAAAATGTAAATAATGTATCTACTCCCGTTTCGGTATGAAATCTTCCAAGACTGACAAAATAAGCCTCGCTTCTGCAGGTGGAAAGAACCTGCCATTTGTGATAACTTATAGTAAGAAATGGATCGTAAATTGCAATGCTTCCAAAATGAAGCTGCTTATCTTTAACCCCATAGAGAAGATTTCCTCCCTTCTATTAATATGAATCACACTAGTCTCCCTGAAACCAATTCATTGCGCCTCCTCGGCCTCACTCTCTCAACCGATCTCAAGAGGAATGAATACATTGAATTAATGCCTACATCTACTGCTAAGAATATTAGGTCGCTGTGCCGAGCCAGGAAGCTTTTCTCGTCCGAATCTATTTTGCTCATTTATAAATCTACCATTCATCTGTGTACTGAATAATATTGACATATATAGTCACGTGACCCTGCTATTTATCTCTACAAATTCACAAGGAGGATCTGCAATGTAACCAGTCCCGATCTGGCAGCTCGTCTTCAGTCACATATTCACCGATGAAATGTGGCTTCCCTCTGTCTTTTCTATAAGATATTTTATGGTATCTGCTCTAACGGGATCCATAGTAATCCACCCTCGTGAATTTACTCCTGAAACTAGATTGGTAACTAGGTAACACCCTTTTACCGCCATAATAAGCAAATGCAACCGCCGCTTCTTCTCCTACGGTTTCTTTTCTGGCACATCCCGCCCGTGTAACTCTTTTACCCATGTTTACTACTCTGATAACTACAATCTCCAAAGGTTTGAATGCGACGTCAATTGCCATCTTCTATCTCCAGGGCTCCCAGCGCTATCTTGCCATTTCTTCAGCATCCCCTGTACCATTTTTTCCTTTTCTTTTCTATCTTCCCTTTCGTCTAACTATTACAGTACCTCCTTGCTTGGGGTGTAACGATTATAAAAAATAATGATCACACACATTTTACATAGTGTTGTGAGATTCTCCCTTTTCATAAAGATGGACTCGTGCAGAGTATACTTATACTACTCCAATAGAAGCGAGACGAGAGAATATCACGTAGCTCTGTGCTCCACTCATCGAGAAGATTATTACGCTGTACCTGTCAGCTTTCGACGCGGACATACTTAATATACTACGGCTTCACACCCAGAGACTTGTACATGTACTTTTGACTAACTCGTATTCCTGGACTATTAATTTTCATTCAAGTCTGTATCCTTACGTTAATACGCTTATATACTATCTCAATTACTGGTCGCTGTTCCTTTGTTTGTGCGGACCCCATTCTCGGGATCCACAACACCTGGACTACTAATCTTCATTCAAGTCTGTATCCTTACGTTAATACACTTATTTTCTATCTCAATTACTGGTCGTTGTTCATTTATTTATGCGGACACCCTTTCCGGGATCCACAACACCTGGACTACTAATCTTCATTCAAGTCTCTATCATTACGTTAATACGCTTATATACTATCTCAATTACTGGTCGTTGTTCATTTCTTTTTGCGGACCCCATTCTCGGGATTCACAACACGTGGACTACTAATCTTCATTCAAGTCTGTATCCTTAGGTTAATACACTTATATACTATCTCAATTACTGGTCGTTGTTCATTTGTCTGTGCGGTCGTTTGATCATTCTCGGGATCCACAAAACATAAAGACACTTATATGTAAAGTATAATCGTGAGTACAGTTTTTTTGTATTTCTTTACTGGCTGGGTTAACATCGAAAACTTTTCCAATCAATCGGAGGGATAGAACTGCAAATGAAATTAATGATGTTCTCATGTGCTAAATTTCATAAATTTCCACATCACGATATTTGTATTTTGTTAGTTTTTTGAAGATCTTCAAATGTACAATGCAGTTTTCACAGACTGTCATGTCAATAAAAAAGCACATTTTTTGTGGATTTGGTCATGATCTTTGGGCGAATAGATTTGATTGTTTTGCCTGTGTATATTATAAAGTCCCATAAAATTGTTCCAAGTCCTGTTTCAGTCTCGGGTCTGGCAGATTTTCATACTAATTTTGTGCATTTTCTTTTTTTAAAGTTGGTAATATTCCAGTGCCGATAGTGATCCACTCTGTCATGCCAAGTGTTTTATTCAGCAAGTGTCATCAGATATATGATTGTTTTTCGATGTATATCATGGAATTTCCATTTGCGGCTGACACCATTTTCCAGTAAGTGTACTCGGTAATTTCTAGTTAACAAGAATTGGTTCAGTGCAGTAAAAATAAATCCTTCAGTGCCGTTAAAATAAAATGTTTAATACAGCAAAATAAACCATTTGGTGTGGTAAGTATAAAACCTTCATTGCCGTAAGAATAAAACCTTCAGTGCAGCAAGAATAAAACCTTCAGTACCTTAAGAATAAAACCTTCAGTGCCGTTAGAATAAAATTTTCAATGCAGTAAAAATAAAGCCTTCGGTGCAGCAAGAATAAAACCTTCAGTATCTTAAGAATGAAACATTCAATGCCTTTAGAATAAAATATTCAGTGCAGTAAAAATAAAGCCTTCGGTGCCGTAAGAATGAAACTTTCATTGCCGTAAGAATAAGGCTTTCATTGCAGCAAGAATAAAAACTTAAACGCCCTAAGAATGATACTTTCAGTGCCGTAACAATAAAACCTTCAGTAAAAAAAAACATTGGAATAGATCTTTTCACCTCGTATTACGTAACCACTGGTAAGTATCTGATTTGTCTACATCTGCTTGTTTGATACGGGGGGAGTATTTACCATGAAGAGACTTATCTCTCCATCGATTTTGCTTTTTGTTAGCATTGCATTTTTGTCTGCTGCAGTATGAATATTATGGTTTTCCTGCGTTTCTTCATCCAATTGAAATTCTATTCTGAATTTGTTGTTTGCTTTTATAATTGGATACAATTTCTTATTTATTATATTTTCTCTGTCACAGTTCATCATTCAATCATCTGTAGTTTCCGGACATCACTACAGACCGTTTTTTGCGATTTTCTAAGAAAGTTCTACTTGAACTAATCCACTGCGTCCATCGACAAACGTTCAACAACAGCCACAGGATCCTACATACGGTAGCAAGTTAGAAGCTTTCTTGTTTTTAGAGCTTAGTATAAGATATGGATGTGCGTTGTGGTGCAATGGATATCGCCTTGGAACTTGAAGTCGAGGAGCCGAGTTCGAATTCCAGTTGAATTCCTTCCATTCACTTGCACACAAATACCCTTGAGGAAGGTATTAATTCGTCGCTTCCTTCCAATTATGGATTAAATAACAGGACTTTTTGGGTTCTATAGCCTTGGCTGAAAACCAGTCTACCACAGAAAGCAATGGCAACCTACTGCGGGATAATCTTCTGCCCAGTCAGTCATATCTCTTTCGAGACATGATCGCCCAAAGCGTGTATCACGTATGGCACTTAACTGACTGACTAATAATATATGGTCCAGCTAAGGATGTCGAAAATGGCTTACTTAAATGTTTATTATTACTATTGTTATTATTATTATTTTATAAAAATAACTATGTTACATAATCATGACAGTTACCTCAACTTCTTTGGGATTCGAAAGGAAAAATTATCATTTTTCTCATATGTTAATAATGAAAGAATATATAAACACTACCTGCCATAATTATTAGGCAACCCCAGTTTGTTTTTAAAGAAATGATGTATTTCACACTATTTTTAGGATTTATTGCCAAGTCAATAATTGTAAATGAAAATAGAATTTTTTTTTATTATTATTTTGTAAAATTTCACAAGGCAATGAAGCAAAGACGAAATCGTCCGAATCACCTTAAATTTTCTTCATTCTTTCATTCATGAAACTGCGATATAGGTAATTATTAAATATTTATAAATTCATTTGATGTACATCTTATTGTGCATTATTAACAAAAGAACCATTTTATTTTCATTTACAATTTTTCACTTGGCAATAAATACTAAAAAATAGTATGAAATTCATCTTCTTTTTAAAATACTGGGGTGGCTTAATAATTATGGCCGGTAGTGTATATATAGCTCTTCGTACAGTATGTCACTATTAAAATGATAAAAATAATAATTGCCATATATATATATATATATATATATGGCAATTATTATTTTTATCATTTTAATTTTAATTATGGCCGGTAGTGTATATATAGCTCTTCGTACAGTATGTCACTATTAAAATGATGCAAATAACAATTGCCATATATATATGCGGCATATATATATATGCCATATATATATATATATATATATGCCATATATATATATATGCCATATATATATATATATATATATATACCATATATATATATGTACATATATATATATATATGGCATATATATATATATATATATATATATATATATATATATATATATATATATATATATATATATATATATATATATATATATATATAAGTACAGAATTGAAATATATATTCTTTTGTTATTATTAGATGGAAAAAATGATAACATTTTATATATTTTCTACTTCTATGTTCCGTATCTCTTCAGGACGTAGACCAAAAATGCCATTATGTTTCTCTACTTCGAGTGGCTCTTAGCAAGCTTTCTCCTGTCATCCCTCTCAAACCATGCACTGTCATCCATTTGCTCAAGCCCATCAAGTATGTTACGCGTTGCTTTCCTCTTTCAACCTTTCTTTCTCTCTGACCTGTTAGTATCAAATTCTCCAAGCCCTTTTTCCTCATTACACGTTGTAGGAACTTTAGCTGTCGTTTTCCTTTTAAATTTATTAGTGACCTTTTTGTTTCCATCCTCTCGAAAATTTCGTCGTTGCTCACATATTCAATCCATTGTATCCTCAGCTTCCTTCAGTAGAACCACATTTGGATTGCCTCAAATCTCTCCTTCGTCTTTGATGAGATTGTCCAGCATTCACTTTTATATTGAAGGACATACATCACATAGAAGTAGGTACCTCCGCACATTTTCCAAAGCTAAATTTAAATTAAATTTTTAAAAGTAAAAATTTTTCTTGGAGCTTTAATTTTAGCTTTAATTGAAAGCTAGGAGATTAAGTTTAGTATTTCCAGTAAGCAAAATATCCTGGTGTATTTCAAACCAAAACTATATTGATTGCAATCTAATGTATTTTTATTTTAAAAAATTACAATTTTTTTTGCTATTTTTTCCTTCATCGACACATTTTGTACATAGAAGCCAATTCTCGGTTTTAAAAATCTTGCAAAAAAGGCACCTCGCTGACACATTATTTTAATCAGATTACCGAATTTAACCTAACTTTAATCTGGCTTGAAACAAGAATTAACTGCTTACTGCCTGAAATATACTATAAAAACCTTTCTTAATTACGGTATCTTTGTTATCGGGGTTATCATCGCCTCATCAGAGGCGATAATTGACATGACATACAGTAAAATGCTTGTTATAATCTTTGAAACACGTGACCTTTTAATGATACGTATCATGTATGACCACCCGTAACAAGAAAATACGGGTAATGGCATGCACACAAAATGCTTTAATTATTTAAAAATCCATTGGCTAAAATATTTGTATTAAACTTTTTCAATTTTCGATTAGTAAATGTAGTCTTCATGCATTAATTTCACACTCTAGCGTTAACTAAGTAAAAGGAAAGTTAAAAAAAAACTTCATAAATTATTATAAAACAATCCTTGTAAAAAATAATTATTCATTGATTTTTTTCCTTTCAGACATTTTTATAAAAAGTAATTAAATGTTTATCTAAATAAAAACAAATTGCATAGTTTTATTGCAGTTTTGTTTTCGAAATTCGGAGCAGATTTTCTAAAAAATGAAGAAAAAATGACAGTTGATCAGCATTTTCCAGTGACTCCTAAATTTAATTACTATTAGGAATAACGATGGCGAATTTCTAGACATTTCTGGAAATTAATTGTGGGTGTGTAACATATGTAAAACATTTTAACCAATATTTTCTAGAAATAATTATTTCAACGATGATTTCAGTCAATTATAAATAAGTTCTGAAATTTTCATCAATATTCAAGCAATTGATTTTTGCAAGTATTTCCAAATTAATGTGTCTTTCACCGGCAAAAGTGCCACGCGTAATATTTCCTTTGCCGTAATAAACCCTTGTAAAAATTACGTCGCTCACAGACGAAAGAAAAACATGAATTTCTACCAAACTTTCGAGCGTTTTAGAAATAATTCATTTTTTTTTAAACAATTAAAAAATACTTTTATCTATCCTCTTGATAATAACATACACATTTTGCCGATAAAACTGTTTTTATTTAGTTTGGGGGCTTTTTCTTTCATACTGTTTTAGAACGAGTTTTTGGAGGCACCTACATAGAAGCCAAGCAGTTTCTTCTTTGTTTATATCAACATTTTTCTGTCTCTCAGCTTCTGGAATGCATCCTTGGCCATGTCAATTTGCCTTTGACAAAAGTGAAAAACTGTATCGTGCGACGGATTCAAATGAGGTTAACATTAACGTAACTGCATTTTTTTTTATTGTTTCACCCCAAGCAAGGCGGTAACGCCACTGGTGCGGAGTGGGCTACATAAAATAAAAAGTTTAGATAGGAGAAGTGTAAAAAGAAAGATGAACCAGTGACAGGGGGTTTCAGTGAAAGGAGCAATAGAAGGATGGGAATACAGATGTGATGACAGTTGCAAAGGTAGAGAGAAAGGAAAAAATATGCAGAGTGATGTAGAAAGAATTGGAGTCAAGTGGTTAAGAGATGGGTATTGACATTGCATTTAAATTTCTGGAGGTTGTTGCTGTCAGGAAAGCAAGAATATGGAAGTGAGTTTAACAGGTAGGAAATGCGAGAAAAGAAGCTGTTGGAGTAGATTTATCGGCTGCATTTGGTTGATCTGTTAATAAGCGGTACCCAGTTGCCAGTGCGTGGGCCCAAAGGAGCAAGACGATGAAATTTTTATCTCTTATTTTTTTTTTTAATACCCGTTTGGGTATATGGACTAGATAATGTCCTGTAAAAGAAATTAAAAATTAAATTATTAAAAAGTTAAATATAAATATAAATGGATAATAGAATACCGAACCTATACGACGGAAGTTTTCTTTTAAAATTAATAAAGTCCTCCGAAAAACTAAATTTCAAATTTGTATTTTTACTTGCAAGTAATTCTACAATGTGGATTTAAAATTTTGTCTCCATGTACTAAGATAAACTTATTCGGTCAGACAGGCAGTTTCAACTTTCACCTCATGAACGAGTCAAAAGAATATATTAATTTACATATTCAGTTCACAAGAATCCGTGCCGATAAAAAAATTAATTCTATATAAAAGAAACTGTTTTAACTTCGTGTTCAAATCTAGTAGTTGTACGCATCAATAATCGATGCAAGAAATCGATGAGAATGAGAAGTGAAATGCTGACGTCATCATGCAGACCAAACATGATAAAATTGTAATACTGTAATGCACATTACAGACTTACGGTAAAATGATGTGGAATTAGTAAGAAAGGAGGCTTTGTTCATGAAAATTATAG
This sequence comes from Ascarosepion bandense, assembly GCA_037127315.1. Lineage (NCBI taxonomy): Eukaryota > Metazoa > Mollusca > Cephalopoda > Sepiida > Sepiidae > Ascarosepion > Ascarosepion bandense. Next base: position 2,318,320 of record JBBBDQ010001014.1, on the reverse strand, counting down.
GTCTTTACAATGGACAGGCAAATTATCTATTCGACTATCGATCTGTCTCTTCCGGTGTGCTTGTACTAGGATGTTCTTCCAGATATTTGTCTCTTCTGTTGTATTTTAGTGTATAAGATAAAGGAAAAGCTTGAAGCAGCAGAAATGTGGTTCTACAGAAAGATGCTGAGAATACCATGGACTGAACATGTGAGCAATGATGAATTCAGCACAGATGAAGGAGAGACTTGAATCAACAGAGATATGGTTCTATAGAAAGATGCTGAGAATACCATGGACAGAACACGTGAGCAATGATGAAGTAAGCAAAGATGAAGGAGAGACTTGAATCAACAGAAATGTGGTTCTATAGAAAGATGCTGAGAATACCATGGACTGAACATGTGAGCAATGATGAAGTCAACACAGATGAAGGAGAGACTTGAATCAACAGAAATATGGTTCTATAGAAAGATGCTGAGAATACCATGGACTGAACATGTGAGCAATGATGAAGTCAACACAGATGAAGGAGAGACTTGAATCAACAGAAATGTGGTTCTATAGAAAGATGCTGAGAATGCCATGGACTGAACATGTGAGCAATGATGAAGTCAACACAGATGAAGGAGAGACTTGAATCAACAGAAATAAGGTTCTATAGAAAGATGCTGAGAATACCATGGACTGAACATGTGAGCAATGATGAAGTCAACACAGATGAAGGAGAGACTTGAATCAACAGAAATATGGTTCTATAGAAAGATGCTGAGAATACCATGGACTGAACATGTGAGCAATGATGAAGTCAACAGAGATGAAGGAGAGACTTGAATCAACAGAAATGTGGTTCTATAGAAAGATGCTGAGAATACCATGGACTGAACATGTGAGCAATGATGAAGTCAACACAGATGAAGGAGAGACTTGAATCAACAGAAATATGGTTCTATAGAAAGATGCTGAGAATACCATGGACTGAACATGTGAGCAATGATGAAGTCAGCAAAGATGAAGGAGAGACTTGAATCAACAGAAATATGGTTCTATCGAAAGATGATGAGAATACCATGGACTGAACATGTGAGCAATGATGAAGTCATCACAGATGAAGGAGAGACTTAAATCAACAGAAATGTGCTTCTATAGAAAGATGCTGAGAATACAATGGACTGAACATGTGAGCAATGATGAAGTCAGCACAGATGAAGGAGAGACTTGAATCAACAGAAATATGGTTCTATAGAAAGATGCTGAGAATACCATGGACTGAACATGTGAGCAATGAGGAAATCAGCACAGATGAAGGAGAGTCTTGAATCAACAGAAATATGGTTCTATAGAAAGATGCTGAGAATACAATGGACTGAACATGTGAGCAATGATGAAGTCAGCACAGATGAAGGAGAGACTTGAATCAACAGAAATGTGGTTCTATAGAAAGATGCTGAGAATACAATGGACTGAACATGTGAGCAATGATGAAGTCAGCACAGATGAAGGAGAGACTTGAATCAACAGAAATATGGTTCTATAGAAAGATGCTGAGAATACCATGGACTGAACATGTGAGCAATGATGAAGTCAGCACAGATGAAGGAGAGACTTGAATCAACAGAAATGTGGTTCTATAGAAAGATGCTGAGAATACAATGGACTGAACATGTGAGCAATGATGAAGTCAGCACAGATGAAGGAGAGACTTGAATCAACAGAAATGTGGTTCTATAGAAAGATGCTGAGAATACCATGGACTGAACATGTGAGCAATAATGAAGTCAACACAGATGAAGGAGAGACTTGAATCAACAGAAATGTGGTTCTATAGAAAGATGCTGAGAATACAATGGACTGAATATGTGAGCAATGATGAAGTCAGCACAGATGAAGGAGAGACTTGAATCAACAGAAATATGGTTCTATAGAAAGATGCTGAGAATACAATGGACAGAACATGTGAGCAATGATGAAGTCAGCACAGATGAAGGAGAGACTTAAAGACAACAGAAATGTGCTTCTACAGAAAGATGCTGAGAATATCATTGACATAATATGTGAGCAACAACAAGATTTTGAAGAGAATGAGCACGAGAAAGTGATACTAATCACAAAGAGAAGGCAGTTTTAGGACATGTAATGAGGAAAGAGGTCTTGGAGAATTGATGCTCACGGGAGGGATAGTGGAAAAGAAACAAGGTATGACATACTTTATGGAACGGAGCAGATGGCTGGTCGAGCGAGGATTGTGTGTGATAACAGAACAAATTTTAAGAGTGACAAGTGATAAGTAAAATGTGGAAAGCCATGATAGCCTACGTACTGAAGGGACACAGCACACAGAATAAAAGGATATATGAATATACATATATATATATTTGAAAAATTCATATATATAAGAGTTTAATTCGTTACCTCATCGTCACGGAGGTCCGTGGTTCAGATGATATGACGTTTGCTTAATAACTCAACATTCCGGGTTTCCATTCCTAGTTGTCGATGTGCACTGTGGATGAGACTTAAATGTAGGACGAAACTGCCGTCCAGTGCTTTTTGCATTCTGTTGAGGTCAAAAATAAAAACTCGATAAATTACTTACTTTATATATATATATATATATTATCATCACTGGGCATTCATTTATTTGTGGACGACCTTATTCAAGAAATTTTTCCACTTCTTCTGTGCAACCAAAACATCTTGCATTCAAATAACGTAGCAAATAGAGATTAGGACACAGGCCGGGGCCTGATCAACCCTGGCTGGGTCAACCTGGGTAGAAGGTATGATGTTTTTAAAGGACCGAAACTGTCAATGAACCAGGGTAACATCACTGATGATGTGTCCTAACTGCATCTAAATGATGTATTTTTCAAATATATATATATATATATATATATATATATATATATATATATATGTATATATATATATATATATATATATGGGGAAGAGAGTACAAAAACTGGATACCAGACCAGTGGTCAAAAGTTTTGGGGAATGATGAGTCTAAGTTCGAACTGTTTTGGAGGAAAAAGAAGAGTTGGGGAGTGAGTGAAAGATGGGTGGGTACAGTCATCGATGAAACATCGTGGTGGATGCTGCATGGTTTGGGGCGGTTTTGCAAGCACTCGTTTAGGTGACTTAGTTGAAGTAAAGGGGACTATGAAGAAAGAACACTACCATTCAATCTTACAGAGATATTCAATTCCATCTGGATTGCGTATTGTGGGTCAAACTTTCATCCTCCAGCAGGATATCAAACCAAAACATTCTTCTAATTGTGCCAAAATGATTTAAAATTAAAAGAAACTGTGGAGTGTTAAAAGTTATGTGTTGGCCACCTCAGTCACCGGACGTCTCACCAATTGAACTTGCATGGAATGAGTTGGACAGAAGAAAGAGCGTAGTAATGTTCGGGATTTAGTTAAGTGTCTAAATGATACCTGGAGTGAGTGCTGAGAGGATTAATTTAAACAACTTGTGGCAAGAAGGCCCAGTGTGCAGCCGTTGGGAAGGCAAAAGAGGTTACTTTGATGAAATTGCAATATAGGTAATTATTAAAAAATTTATAAATTCATTGGATGTACATATTATTGTGCAGTATTAACAAAAGAACCATTCTATTTTCATTTACAATTATTCACTTGGCAATAAATACTAAAAAATAGTATGAAATACATCATTTTTCTTTAAAAACTGGGGTGGCCTAATAATTATGGCCGGTAGTGTATATATATATATATATAGAAAATCTACAGGGTGCGATGGGTAAATTGTTGATATTTGCCCTGTAAAATTTTGCAAAGGAATAATAACAAAAGAACCATTCTATTTTCATTTACAATTATTCACTTGGCAATAAATACTAAAAAAATAGTAGGAAACATTATTTTTGAAAAACACTGGGGTGGCCTTATAATTATGGCCGGTAGAGTATATATATATATAGCAGATCTACAGGGTACGATGGGTAATTTGTTGCTATTTGCCTTGTAAAATTTTGCAAAGTAATAATAATAAAAGAACCATTCTATTTTCATTTACAATGATTCATTTGGCAATAAATACTAAAAAATATTATGAAATACCTCATTTTTTGAAAACAAGTGAATAAGGAACGAAGAAAAATTTTCAACGTTCAAAATATTAATTTAAAACACTGGTCGATATATAATTTAGAGCTGTGAATATTTATTACATGTATATTTATTTTATATAAATTTGTCAGCACGACATAAGAAAGGGGAAAAGTAGACACAGATATTCATGACTCAATATGATAAAACCTTGCAGTACGACTGTAAGAATCAAAAAGATCCCCCCATCTTCATCAATTTTAATATTAATAAAATTAATAGGATCTGGTTTTGTGATTTTACCTATTTGCTCATTCTTTTGGATTTAATATACATATATATATATATTCAGTGAAATGAATTAGAGCGGGCTAGCTATTGGGTGCGTATAATGATATGCGCTAAAATGTCGGCCTACTTCCACCAAACGCCCATAGCCCAGAGGTAGAGTTGCCAACTGACGCCATTTCGGTCGGGTTTCAATCATGGATAAAAAAACTACTCGGAATCTAACCGTACTGATGAGCTGTGAGACGGTGAAACAGATCTATCTGCGGATGACAATATATATATGACAATATATATATATATATATATACAGTCATCCGCAGACAGATCTGTTTCGCTGTATCACAGCTCATCAGTACGGTTAGACACCGATTGCTTTTAACCCAGGATTGAAACCCGACCGAAGTGGCATCAGTCGGCGATTCTACCACTGTGCTATGGGCGCTCGGTAGAAGAAAACAGACTTTTTAGCATGTATATTATCATTATACACGCCAAATAGCCAGAGAGCTCTAATTCATTAGTGAATGAGCGATGCGTATATGCCAGGGTAGTTACTGTTTTTCAAAGTCTACCATTCTTCCAGAGTGCTCAATCAGAGTGTGAGAGCGTAAATAGTCTAAACATGTTCTAAACTATAATATATATATATATATATATATATAGTTCAAAACATGTACAAATTTTTATCCACTACACATTGTACATTTTGTCTAGACATTGAAATGACAATGTCTCCTCGGGTGGTGTGGAAAGTAATGGAGAGTCTCTTTTCTCATATTTGGCAAGTTGTGTGTGGGATGTAGGTGGGGTTATTGATAAGGGGATAAGTCTTGTAAATTGTCCGTTAGAATTTTAAAAAGAGGGAATGGGTGGGGGATAGAGTTGATAATGAACTTGTTGGGAATTTCGTAGACAGATTTAACATTAAGATATTGTATAGCATTTTATGGCGTAGTAGCTAGATTTTTTCTTCTTGTTTAGTGAAGGGGAGAGTAAGAAAGAGTAAGGGAGGGAAAGAATAGGATTAGATGCGATAAGGTGGGGGATAGTAGTTATCATCTATTGGGCCTATCTTTTTTTATTTAATTGTAAATTTTTTTTTATTTAAATTGAGTTTGTATAATTAATCTAATTTTGTGAATTTAATCTTAATTTTAGATTGAGGAAATCACTTTTTTCTATAAAACTTTAAAATAGATAACGGTTGGTGTTATGGAATAGGTAAGATTTGATGTAAGAGTGTTGTTGATATTATAAAGATTTATCGTCTCTAAGGGGTCCTAACTTAGGCTTTTGTAGTACTTTTTAGCATGATTGTAAGTTTAGTTCTATAAAGTGTTTGCAGTTTACCGTGGTTTCATGCCTCTGGTTTATCGTAGAAGTATTGCAAACTAAAGTGTTAGTGGTATACTGTTTGTAGTGATTTATTTTTTAAGAGTGCCCGATACTTAGAACATTAGAGATAGTAAAATATTTATATAAGTATTTATAATAAATTATAGTTTACTGCAACACGAGAGCTGTGGTGTTTCGGTGCTTGCTTAATAGCACTTCGTCAGGAAGTGAAATATTTTTTTTCAGTTTGCAATCATTATCTATAGAAATTTAAATCCAACACAAATTTTACCGTATCAAAAAAATTAAAAAGGGGAACATTTGGTGGGTTTGTCTTAATGAAGAAGTAAAAAGCAATGTCATGATATATCGAATGAATTTGGTTATAAGGTTAAGGGTGTATAGAGAATTCAAGTGACCTGAAAACCCAGGCCTGTTTGGTGTCAGTAATGAAACATTTGGATGTATACACATTCATCTTAGCATGTCTGAAAAGGTATTCTATATATACGTAAAATGGTTACAAGATTTTCTTTAAGTTATTTATTACTTAAAGATGGGGTAGTGTTAAAAATATAATGTACACTTCTTCTTCTTCTTCTTCTTCTTCTTCTTCTATGTGCCCTGTCCCTTCAGGACGCAGGCGATCATGGCTCTCCACGTCTCCCTATCCCTTGTGGCTCTTAGTATGTTTGCTCCTGTTGCTCCTGGCAACCCCCGTTCCATCATCCACCTGGTCAGTCCCTGCAAATATGTTATCCGCTGCCTTCCTCTGTCTCTCCTTCCTTCTATCTGTCCAGTCAGTATCAGGTTCTCCAGGCTCTCCTTCCTCATTGCATGTCCCAGGAACTTCAGTTGTCTCTTCCTGATGCTCAGCATCAATTTCCTTTTTGTTGCCATTCTTTCTAACACTTCGTCGTTGCTTGTATGCTCAGTCCACGATATCCGTAGCATCCTTCTGTAGAACCACATTTCGGCCGCTTCCAGTTTTGTCCTCATTTTCGATGATATTGTCCAGCATTCACAGCCGTATTGAAGAACTGACATCACGTAGCAGTCTAGAACTCTTTTCTTCGTTTCTATTGAGATTTTCCTGTGTGTTAGTATTTTGCTCATCTTCTGGAACGCGTCCTTTGCCATGCCAATTTGCCTTCGGATCTCCGTGTCGCACTTTCCATCTCCAGTTAGAACACTTCCTAGGTACTTAAATTCTTGTACTTATTTGATTCTGTTATCCACCACCTGTATTTGGCATTTTGGGTTGTATCTTTTGCTGATGACCATGCACTCAGTTTTCTTAAAGTTTATTTGTAGTCCCTTCTTGTCACTCTCCACTGCTACTTTGTGTATGAGGTCTTGTAGTTTCCTTTCCGTGTCCGCAATCAGCACTGTATCGTCCGCATATCTTATGTTGTTCAGGTTGTGGCCTCCAATAGCAAATCCTGGCGTGTCACCTAGGGTCCTCAAAATATTCTCGCTGTATAGGTTGAACAAATCCGGTGAAAAGACACATCCTTGTCTTACGCCTTTTTCTATCTTTGTGTATCTACTGAGGTCGTTACCTGTCCGTATGCAGACCGTTTGCTGCCAGTAGAGATTCTTGATTATTCTTATGTCTTTGCCGAAAATGTCGAGATTGCCCAGCATCTCCATCAATTCTTTGTGTCGTATTTTGTCGAATGCCTTCGCGTAATCAATGAAGCACAGGTACAAGTCTTTCTTCATTTGTAATGCCCTTTCAGAGAGCATCCTAAACATGAATACTAAAATAATATGAAATATATCATTTTTTTAAAACTGTGGTGGCCTAATAATTATGGTCGTTAGTGCACGTGAAGTAAATATAGTCGCCTTAGTAAGTGATCTATCCGCTAATCAAAACAAATTAATTAGCAGAAGATGGGAGAATCGATAAATTCATGCTCGTGGGTAGATTATAGATTAAGGGATCTCGTTATTACTTATTAGGAAATAAATTGCCTTCACTTTCGATTATTTATTAGACAATGACAACAGATGTAAATTACTTCGCTGCGTTTGTTTAACAGGTTTAATTTTGGAAATTTAATAATTTACAACTTTTCCTGTTAACATAGAAAACATGGCACGTGTAAAGATTTAATTCTGTTTTAAATGTGCAACTGAACTCTCCTCTGTCCACTCGACAGAACGTCTATTGAACAGGTGAAGAGGCTCATCCTTTCTTCTCTGTTTAGGATATGGTTTCCGGCTTTATCTTTTCCAATCTTTTCACTCTTTTCTTTTTACTTTTTTCAATTGGAGTAGATAGACTAAACTATTGCCCGGTTCACACTCCACCCACGTCTATTGAACAGGTGAAGAGGCTCATCCCTTGCTTTCCTGTTTAGGATGTGGTTTCCAGCTTTCTCTTTTCCAGTCTTTTCACTCTGACGTAGCCCCTGTGCATCAGTGGTGTTACCGCCTTGCTCGGGGTGATATGATTAAAAAAAAATCCTCGGACCCATCCAATTATCGCCCTATCAGCCTCCTACCAAATTTTGGAAAAGTGTTCGAAGCTACAATCAATGATGAAATAGTTCAACATCTAACTCCCCATAAACTATACTCAGACAGACAGTATGGCTTCCGCTTGGCCAGGTCTACTGCCGATATGCTAACGACCATCACCGAGGACATATACCGGGCCCTCGATAAGTCCGGCAAAGCTCGAGCTGATGTCGTGGATATCTCCAAAGAATTTTGTATAGTTTGGTACGCTGGTCTTCTGCGGAAGCTATAGGGTTATGGTATCACTGGACGCTTGCTTGATTTAATCCAGTTTTTCCTATCAAACCGCTTGAACGGGCATGCCTCCACATCCTACCACATGAACGCGGGTGTCCTGGTGAGGCAGCCTAAGATACCGTCGCTTCTGATCTCGAAACTAAGACTCGAATCTTGCCGAATTCACATATTTTTGTAACAAAAATTTATCATAAATAATCAGGCCGGTAGGAATAAATATATATCTATTGGATTATAAAACATAATATCTACTTAAATACAAGTATTGATCAAAATAATGTTCAAACAAATAATTACAAATTGTCGGTTGTTTATAACCGATTTCGTTAATCTTCGTTAATTTGCGTTACATGTTTACATTTGTTGACATTACGATTCATTTCAGAGCATATATGGTTATTTACGGTAAATCGAAAATTGTGTTATATAGGCTTGATTTGACTGGTGGGCATTAGTGCTCGAGAGGTCTAAGACGCGCCAGATCAACTGCTGGCTTTTCCTATGTGGATAAGTATCGCAGGTTCGAATCCTGCCGAATGACAGATATTTTCGTAACAAAAAATTATCGTAAATAATCAGACCAGTAGAAATAAATATGTATATTGTTTGATTATAAAACAGAATAGCTACTTAAATACAAGTATCGATCAAAAATAATTTCATATAAATAAACAAAATATTTTAGGGCGACAAATTGACAAGTGATTTAAGGATCTAATATTTTAGGTGAGATTATATAACAAACAAAGAGTGAAAAAAAATCACTAGCAGTTACCTATATAGTAAATTAAAGTGCTCAACGCAAAGACTATTTATACAGTGCTAAAACTGTTTCCTGGTTGCTAGAGTTGCTACATAAGCTTCACGCTCTCACGATCTTCGGTCGACTGTAAGAAAAAATTTACATCCGGTTAACTTAAAGAATACCACTCTATTTATACTGTACGCACGCTTTGAGAAATCCTACAGATAGGAATCATAATCTACCATCTTTATCCTCAAAATATTCATTTCCACTGTCATTCATATTCCACATCTTATTCATCATAACCATTTTAACAGTACCTTATACCTTGAGCCGAATGTGCGTTGTCGTGCAATGGATATCAACTCGGAACGACAAATCGGGGAGCCGAGTTCGAATTCCAATTGGATTCCTTGCATTCACTTACATACAAATAACCATGGAAAATGTATTAATCCGTCTCTTCCCTCCAGTTATGGGTTAAATAATAGAACAGTTTGAGTTCTATAGCCTTGGCTGTCAACTAGTCTACCACAAAAAGCAATGACAGCCTACTGCGGTATAATCTTCTGTCCATACAGTCATGTTTATTTCGTGACATGATCGCCCAAAGTGTGTATCACGTATGGCACTTAACTGACTGACTGAATATAATAGTTGAAAACAATTAAAACTTCTGCTGGGCATAAAGTGGGAAATCGGTTTTCTATTGTTATGAAGTAATAAACTGATCCCTCACTAATTAATAATTATTAATATAATAATATATTATAATTTATGTCTTCTCACTCCAGCTATGGGCTAAATGGCAGGACAGATTGCGTTCCATAGCCTTGGCTGGCAACCAGTCTACCACAAAAAGTAATAGCAACCTACTGCGGGATAATCTTCTGACCAGTCATTCATGTCTCTTTCAAGACATGATCGCTCAAAGTGTGTATCACATATGACACTTAACTGACTGATACCGTTAATCACTTTTGTGCTTTTGACAAGGTGAGCATTAGTGAAAAAATCACCCGATGCTGGAAGATTTACGGCTTGGTATTCTTCCCAATAGGTATACGGCTATATCGTGTTGAATACACCGGTTCCCGTCCGATCACCGAAGTTAAGCAACATCGAGCCTGGTCAGTACTTAAATAGTGTAACCATTTGGGAATACCTGTTGCTGTAAACGTAAAGGACCGAAAATGGTCCACCGGTCCTTGGGGTTTAGGGGTTTGGGGTTTGAGGGTTGGGTGCAGGGCTAATAACCTTACTCCGTAAGAAACAGTTTGTTACAGAAACAGCAACAAAAAGTTGCTGCCCTATACACCATTGGGTGTGATGGATAAATGATGATGATGATGATGATACTTCCCAATAAGGATGTGCGATGTAGAGGATGTCGGCACGGAACGAGAAATCGGGGAGCCGAGTTCGAAATCCAGTTGAATTCCTTGCATTCACTTACGCACAAATACCCTTGGGAAAGGTATTAATCCGACTCTTCCCTCCAGTTATTGGTTAAATAATAGGACAGATTGGGTTCTATAGCCTTGGCTAGCAACTAGTCTACCGCGGAAAGTAATGGCAACCTCTTGCGTGATAATCTTCTGCCCAGTCAGTCATGTCTCTACAGAGACATGATCGCCCAATCGTGTATCACGTATAGCACTTAAATGACTGACTGAATATAATAGTTAAAACATGATTAAGACTTCTACTGGGCGTATTGTGGGGGATCAGTTTTATATTGTTATGAGGTAATAAACAGATCCCATACTAATTACTACTTAATAATATAATACATCTCTGCTCCCTCTAGCTATGAGTCAAATAACAGGATAGATTGGGTTCTATAGCCTTGGGTGACAACCAGTCTACCGCAGAAAGCAATGGCGACCTACTGCGAGATAATCTTTTGCCCAGTCGACAGAGACATGATCGCCCAGGCGTGTATCACGTATAGCAATTAACAGACTGATACTTCCCAAAATCAATATTTCAGTGATAGGACATTGATTTTGGAAACTGTATTTGGTCGATACAGTTCCAGCGACCTCTACATTAACTTTTTTTCTTTCTTCTTTCAATCATGGCAGGTTGGTAATTCGACTATCATTTTGAGGTTTATGGGGAATTAAAATGAAAGAGAAGGCTGAGAATTAAGAGGTTTGAGGAAAGGACAACAGGTTTCAAGTAAATTGCAATTTACGTTGCGCTTAAAAATTAAGTTAAAATGTTAGTTATTAGGGAAGCAAGAAAACGGAAAGGAGGTGCGAGATAAGAAACTATTAAAGTAGAAGGGTCGGCTGCATTTACTTATTTCAACTAGTGGAATAGCCGGACCTAGATTCTAGTCTATTGTTACGTTTAAATTCATGCATTTAAGGCACCAGTTGCCGGAGAAGCTTGCCAGTACGATGATAAATCGATGACCAATGATAAAAGTGGTCAAAATAGCAAGCAAACTTTTCGGTGTTGCGACGGTTTTATGAAATCTCATTGATTGAATCAGCTCAGAGATTGATGGCTATTCTCGCGACGGTGTGATAGGTGGAATACCAACTTTGCTAATGTAAAATCGATGATATAAGAAGTGAAGGCGAGCACCCGAATCATTTAAAATGTTGTTTAGTCGAGTCTGATTGATTTTAAAATCTAAATCTCAATAAGTCGTTTATTTTTTTTCTTCCTTCTTTGGTTTTCTAGAGAAACTGTTGGTTGCATGGACATATTTGTCATTGTTGTGTTTCTCTATTTCTGCCACGGCTTCCATAAATAACTGGATTTATTTCTCTTGTTTCTTTATGACTATTCCGTCTTTTTCTCTGACTCAATTTTGTTATTTTTTTTTTAATCATATCACCCCGAGCAAGGCGGTAAGGCCACTGGTGTGTAGGGGGTTACGTAAAAGTGAAAAGATTGGAAAAGAGAAAGCCGGAAACCACATCCTAAACAGAGAAAAAGGGATGAGCCTCTTAACCTGTTTAATAGACGTGGGTGGAGTGTGAACCGGGCGATAGTTCAGTCTATCTACTCCAATTTAAAAAAGAATAAGCAAAAAGGAAAAGTGAAAAGATTGGAAAAGAGAAAACCGGAAACCACATCCTAAACAGAGAAAAAGGGATGAGCCTCTTCACCTGTTCAATAAACTTGGGTGGAGTGTGAACCGGGCGATAGTTCAGTCTATCTACTCCAATTTAAAAAAGAATAAGCAAAAAGGAAAAGTGAAAAGATTGGAAAAGAGAAAACCGGAAACCACATCCTAAACAGAGAAAAAGGATGAGCCTCTTAACCTGTTCAATAAACGTGGGTGGAGTGTGAACCGGGCGATAGTTCAGTCTATCTACTCCAATTTAAAAAAGAATAAGCAAAAAGGAAAAGTGAAAAGATTGGAAAAGAGAAAACCGGAAACTACATCCTAAACAGAGAACAAGGGATGAGCCTCTTAACCTGTTCAATAAACGTGGGTGGAGTGTGAACCGGGCGATAGTTCAGTCTAATGAGTGTATTATGTTTCGCTTCGATATTTAGACAGGAACAGAATCTCCAAATGCAAATTTGGTTCTATCCATTAATTCCTCATGTTATTGGATGTTTGAGAATCGATTTATTTGGTCGTTGTTAATACAGACTTTGCTTACACTTTTCAGATGTGTAAATGATTTTGATATTTTATTGATACACTATTGGAAGGATCGAGTTCGAGTGACATTTTTCTCTTTCTTTCTACGCCACCAACACATAGACACGCGCCTTTAAACGCATTTTTTAATCATTTCACCCCAAGCAAGGCATCCCACCGCCACAGTTGCGCATGGGGTTATATAGGGGAAGGTAAACAGAAAGAGAGGTTAGATATAGGAAATGTCAGAAGGAGGGTGATAGATGGGTAAGGATACCGAGGCTAGGGGTTGGGTAGATGGGAAAAGTGTTTGAAAGAATAGATGGAGTTAGTGTGTTAGGAGCTGTCTATTGACCTTACATTTAAACTCCTGGAGATTGTAGCCGTCGGGGAAGCAATCATGTGGAAGGGAATTCCACAGTTGGGAAGTGCGAGAAAAAGAAACTGTTGGAGTAGAAATTGCGGTTCAATTTTATCGGTTTCACTGTAAAAGGGTGGGATCTAGTTGCTAATCTAGTATCTCGTGTAAATTCGTACCTAGGGGGCAGCAGTGATCTAAGTTCATCGGAGCAGAAGCCGTGAAAGTATTTATAGAAGAGACACAGGGAATTCACGTCGCGCCGGTAAGAGAGAGACTGCAGCCGGTCGGCCAAGTCGGTATCGATCACATTACGGACTCTTCGTTGTATTTTGTCAAGAACCCCGAAGTGAATAGCAGGGACACCCGACCAGATGTGGCAAATCGAGAAGGGCAAGTTGAGTAGAAAATATAAGTGTATATATACACCTATCAATGAATGTTTTTACAATTGAGGTAATACATGAAGTATAGGCCCAACGGAGGTTAAAATGTTCATGGCAATAAAATGCTGAAAGAGAATTAAGACTTAGGAATGTGGGTGCGTTGTAAGTAAGGAATGTCTTTGAGGTATTCGCTCCTTAGGTCAGTAAGTAGTTTTGAGACAGAGAAGAAGGTAAGAAGAGGTGAAGGGAGGCGAGGATAGTAAGCCATTTGACTTTGGTCCAGGGAGATACTAATTACTCTCTTCTCCTCGAGTCGGTCTGCCTGGCGATGCTTTCTGTATCCGCTTTATATATCTTCTTTTTGGATCACAGCAGCTCATTTGGGATTTCACACTTGTATTTGATTCTGGGCTTCCTATTGGTTGATAAATAAAATTCGCATAGGCTCTCGAACTGGAAATTTAATATTTAATTAATTTTTAGTTTTCAACCGGAGCATTTGCGCGGAGCCGGCGGCGCACGACGACTTTTGGTCATTTGCTTGCTGGTCGTGAAAGCGCAAACATCCGGTCCATCGCTCAGTATCACCACACCATCATATTACGTAAGTAACTAATAATGTATTTTTACGAATCCCATATATATATTGTTATATTCCGAGAGGGGATAAACAGAGAAAGAATAGTGCAAGAAATAATACTTAACACTCAATATATATAAAGAGATTTATTAACCCTCAGTACAATAAACCAAATACACGTACACCAACGATCAGTTAACAAGAATAACAAACAAGAATGCAATGTCTCGGTATAGGACGTATGCGTCCGTCTTGAGAAGAAGGCTTCCGTCTAGTGACGTCTAACTCTCGTCTAAGGCCGATGTCTCTCAACTAAGTCGATGACTCTCGTATAATTACGATCACTCTCGTAGAATGACGAAGACTGCCGTATAATCACGAACACTCTCGATCTCTCTCGATCACTCTGTAGTTCGTTCTAGTATAGGTCTTTTATAACCCGGGCCATACCCGTTCCTAGGTAGGATAGGATAATTCACTACAACAAACACACACACACACACACACACACACACACACACACACACATATATATATATATATATATATATATATATATATAAATCTAGGTAAAGATGACCCAAGATTTTACGATTTTGAGTTGGCTGGCATTTATTTCTTATAAACAGTGCTCAATACAATAAATATTGTAGAGCATAATATAATCATGTAATTATGAATTAAAAGTACATTGCGACACGGTAATTTCTATGTTTCGAGATAGAATCTCGTCAGGCAATGTGGAATGTTGGTTGTGAAGAAGATTTACATAGAACATAGAAATTTCCATGACGCAATGTATTTTTAATTCATAATTATATGATTATATATATATATATATATATATATATATATATATATATGGAGACAGAGAGAGAGATAGAGAGAGAGAGAGAGAGAGAGAGAGAGAGAAATTGTACTGATATCTAGTGCTAAAATTTCTGGATATTGTTCAATAGTATACTGGTGAAAAGGCATTTTAGGCAAGCAGGCGTTTTGTCAGAAAAAGCTCTTTAAAAAGATAAGGATAAAGCTATCAGAAAATTAATGTAGAGAAGCTTGTCACTCAATTTTTTTTTCTTCAGGGTCTGTTGAACAGTAAACGTATAAATTGATGGACACATATATTAGTACATGTATGTATAAGTATGCAAAAAGTGACTCTAATATATGCATGTGCCTGAATAGATGTGTATGTATATACAGGAGTATGCAAGTATACGGGTGTGCCTATAAACATATATTGTAGAATACGGCCGATGTATTGGGGGGGGGGGGGGGGGGCAAATCCCAAATTTAGTTAAAAGAAACACGCATGTAATTTATACCTTCCCACATACATACACAGCAAACCAAAGGTTTTTGTTTTTTAAATGTAGACCATCTGCACAACCAACATCAAACGTTGCCTGATGATGAGAATCTCGAAACATAGAAATTTCCGTGTCGCAATGTACAATTAATTCATAACTATATAATTATATTAAGCTCTATAATATCTATTATACTGAGCACTGTTCATAATAAAATAAATGCCAGAGCACTCAAAATAGTAAAACATGGAGCCCTCTTCACTTTGATATATATATATATATATATATATATATATATATATATTTATATATATATATTTATACAAGTGTGTGTGTGTGTGTGTGTGTGTGTGTGTGTGTGTGTGTGTGTGTGTGTGTGTGTTTGTTTGTTTTGGATGCATAATAGTATCCGAAACAAAAGTTAAGTTCATGAGACTAAATTGAAAATTTTATCAAAGACGCCTTTCGCTGCAAAAGCAGAAGCTCTCTTTGGCGTCTTTAGGTTAGAACAAAAGGAAGACAAAACTGCGTGTGAGGAAAATACCTATGGGGATATGTGGGTATAATAAATCAAATTAATTACCACAGCTTATCACCTGCCGATGTCCAGACTCGAGAAAGTCTCTGTCAACCTGTGACTTTGTTTATTTGTATCTGTGCTAGAGTCGTTTGCGCTATTATTGGATTTTAAATTATATATATATATTAAATTTATTGTATCGAGGCAGCAAATAATTTTCTAAACATTTACTATTAAATATAAGAGACAATGAATGTCTATTATGTTTAATCATGAGCCGTTCTAAATATCGTATTTTGACTTTAATTTGAAAATAAAGACAAAAATTTACATAATTCTTTATTAATTTGTTTCTAAGCTTTCGGCTCAGTTAAGCCATCTTCAGATAGGTTATTAAAACGGTAACACAATAACATCACCGACGATTTAATTTTGTGTTGACATAAAACTCCGCTAGGCAACGGCAATAGGTACCAAAAATAACAAACGCAGATCTCAAATTTGCAATGCGGTTCTATGACGTCACACCGCGTGATAGCGCGAAATGACAACAGAACCATGTATTCAAATGCAATGTGATGTGTTATGCATGTGTTTTTGCATGTACACACACAGACATACACTTGCACACTCGTGTACATATATATATATATACTCCTCAGGTACATACATACATCAGAGCCATTTTTGCGTATATGTGCAAACATTGACACACATATATACCAGTCGATTTAGATCTGTACATACATACACACACACACACACACACACACACACATTCACAAAGAAAAACACACTTATATATATATATATGTAGATCTTTCTCTCTCTCTCACTCTCTCCTTCTCTCTCTCTCTCTCTCTCTGTCTCTCTCTTGGTGTTACCCTGATTGTTTACATTGTTCGGATTGTTATCCACGTCTTTATTGCCGTGTTTACGACGTTTCGGCCGTTGTACGCTCAGGCCTTCATATAATAATTTTTATTAGTACTTCGTATTATTGGCTCATTTGCTTCAAAGTTTTCAATATGGACTTTGGGAAAAATAATTACTTAGACATTAGGCTTATAAGTGCCAAAAATCCATACAATGTCACAAGGCCCAGTGAATTTAGGCGTTGGTTAGTTCCAATGACTTGACCCAAAGAGTTGTGAGTTCACTACCTTGCTACAACAGTGCTGAAGAAATGAATTACTGCATTGTATCCGGAAGTGGTATCGCACACCGAAAGAGAAAAATCTACCTTAGTGATTAACATTAAGGGTTTGGCTTAAAATTCTTAGCACCGGAAGAAAGCAGGAGCGTACAACGGCCGAAACGTCGTAAACATGGCAATAACGATGAGGACAACAGTGTAATATATTACCTTAAATGGCGGATGTAACTGATAGATAAATCCGGCCGTAAATAACGACAACAACAGGGACAGCTGGCTTGAAAGGCCAGGCTAGTGGATGAAATTGACAGATACATATGGCCGAAGATAAAGTCAACAAAATGACAACCGAAAAAACAAAAATGCGTAAGTGAAGAGGCGTGGTCATGTGTGCAGCATGGAAGTTGAAAAATCAATATAAAGTCTAAAATTTTGGCTGTAAAAGAGAGATCTCTGCTGGCTTCCGACTTCCGACGCTCCCTTCGTGTGTGCGAAAGTTTTCCGACTGTTGTACTCTTCCACACAAATGTCACCGACGAAGACTAAATATATATATATATATATATATATATATATATATTCCTTGAATAAAGAAAAAGAGAACATAAGAAATATAGAAAGAAATTAAAGCTTATATATATATATATATATATATATATATATATTCCTTGATTAAAGCGTATATATATATATATATATATATATATATATATATATATCCTTGAATAAAGAAAAAGAGAGCATAAGAAATATAGAAAGAAATGAAAGCTTATATATATATATATATATATATATTCCTTGAATAAAGCGTATATATATATATACATATAAATTGAATAAAGAAAAAGAGAACATAAGAAATATAGAAAGAAATGAAAGCTTATATATATATATATATATATATATATATATATAAGCTTTCATTTCTTTCTATATTTCTTATGTTCTCTTTTTCTTTATTCAATTTATATATATATATATATATATATATATATATATATATATATATATATATCCTTGAATATTATTATATATAACAATGGTACGAACAATGTTATTAATGTAAATACTACCTCATTCCAGAAGTATCGACACATATTGATAAAATTATCTGTTTGAACATTATTTTTAATCGATACTCCTATTTGAGTTGATATTCTGTTTTTAATCAAACAGTATATTTCTTTCTACCGGCCTGATTATTTACGATAAATTTTGTTACGAAAATGTGCAGGATTCGAACTTGCCGAATGACAAACATTTTCTTAACAAAATTCATCGTAAATAACCAAGACGGTAAAAATAAATATATAAATATACTAACAGTCAAGTGCCATACATGATACACGCTTGGACGATCATGTTTCAAAAGAGACATGACTGACTTGGCAGGTGATTATCCCGCAGTAGGTTGCCATTGCTTTCTGCGTACACTTAGATTAAAAACAAAATATTTGCTCAAATACGAGTATCGATTAAAAACAAATAATTTCAATATGTCGGTTGTTAAACTATTTGGTTAATCTTCAGGAGTTTCCGTAACACATATTGATGTTACCTTGAGATGTAATCTTGAGAATTGCTTGTTAGTTTGTCCTAATGAATTTCTGTAATTGTCGTCCTCTTTGTTATTTTAAAAATGTTCTGATTTTTCCTAAGATGATGCTTTCAATTCTATAGAATATCTCAAGAAAAGTTAGTGAAGTTGGTGAAGATTTTAACGATTATTTTAGTAGTACCTATTATATGGAATTTGTTTATTTAGTTTATATTTTTTAATATTTTCACGATAAAATCTATCGCATGTCTAATCAAATCAACATCATGTCGAAAGCTTTGCCAATAAATCGAAGCTTTTTACTTTAAAAATGAAAAAATATAATTACATTCGAGTGGGGAAAATGGAATTCAAGAAAAAACAAGAAAATAGAACCGCAATCGTCAATAATTTATGATGGTGTGCAAAATTCCTTTTTTATCATTTTGGGATCAAATTTTATATTGACATCATATTACAGAGCGTCCCTAAATTATCTGTAGAACTACAACAGATAATTGTATTCATTGCAGTTAAGATCCATCAACATACTTCTTTGCATGTTAAACTTCTAATTTATATACAACTAGCAGTATAGACCGGCGTTGCTCGGTTGTAATGAAAGCTTTAAAACTAATCCATGGTCCTGGAACTCAGAAGCTTTGGACGTTGGCACGAAAGACGAAAAAGCAATAGTTGTTTCCAATTAAAGCGAAACCGTAGACTGAAAGAAAAATGAATGGATGTAAGTCAAATTTTGATTTCCTGGTATCGATATCGAATATAATTTTTTGTCGTAAACGGAATTTTGAAGACTAAATAAGTCCTCTGAGTAAATGGTATCATGACTGAGACTAAGAACTACAATTATGCATACTTAGAGCCAAACCCGAAGCAAAAACTAAAATAAAAGAGCTGAAAAAATATAGACATACAGGCAGATAAACAGACACACACACAAACATCTTGCCTTTTATATATATATATATATTATCGATTTTCTGCACTATTCTAAGGATTGCAACCTTAAAACTTCTGAATATCGTTTCTTATGTATTTGTCTATGAGTGTATCAAATTTGATTAAAATCGGACCACTCCTTCTATAACCCGATTTTTTCGATTATCGATTTTCGATATTTAACGGGGGTACCTCAACACAAAACCTAGCTAAGAACACTTGCAGACGAGTATAGTACAACTGTGCAAATTTTCAAGAAAATCGGTTCAGCCGTTTGGGAGTCTATAGATAACGAATACACACAGACAACGTTCCATTTATAAATAAGTTTAGATTGGTTGTTTTTTTATTCACTTTTATTTTCTATTCAGGATGATGTTTAATGTATTCATTATCGATCCAGAGCTTTTAATAAAATGCCAACACAAGAAAAAGTGGAATGCCCCCCTTCGCAGCGAGCCATTCTCTCTCTCCCTCTCTCTCTCTCTCTCTCTCTCTCTCTCTCTATTTCAACTAACCGAAGATGGCGGATAACACCAGTAAATTCTCTGGGAAAATTAAAGAACGGAATCCTAGTTAGGTATTTCTGCTCAACTTTTTCAGTCTGTCCGGTTCACACACCACCCACGTCTATTGAACAGGTGTAGGGGCTCATCCCTTGTTCCCTGTTTAGGCTGTGGTTTCCGTCTTTCTCTTTTCCAAACTTTTCACTTTTCCTTATTTTTTTTTTCAATTGGAGTAGATAGCCTGAACTATTGCCCGGTTCACACTCCACCCACGTCTATTGAACAGGTGAAGAGGCTCATCCCTTGTTCCCTGTTCAGGATGTGGTTTCCGGCTTTCTCTTTCCAATCCTTTCACTTTTCTTATTTTTTTTCAATTGGAGTAGATAGACTGAATTATCGCCCGGTTTACACTCCACCCACGTCTCTTGAACAGGTGTAGAGGCTCATCCCTTGTTCCCTGTTTAGGATGTGGTTTCCGGCTTTCTCTTTTCCAATCTTTTCACTCTCTTTCTTTTTTGTCCTCAATTGGAGTAGATAGAGTAAACTATCAGCCGGTTCACACTCCACCCACGTCTATTGAACAGGTGTAGAGGCTCATCTCTTGTTCCCTGTTTAGGATGTGGTTTCCGGCTCTCTCTTTTCCAGTCTTTCCACTTTTCTCTTGTATTAATTTTTTTTCAATTGGAGTAGATAGACTGAATTATCGCCCGGTTTACACTCCACCCACGTCTATTGAACAGGTGTAGAGGCTCATCCCTTGTTCCCTGTTTAGGATGTAGTTTCCGGCTTTCTCTTTTCCAATCTATTCACTCTTTCGTAGCCCCCTACACACCAGTGGCCTTACCGTCTTGCTTGGGGTGATGTGATTATAAAAAAAAAAGAAATGAAATGTGTATTCTTGTTCATCGAGACCTAATTGAACATTCAGGGCGAATAGAATTCCAGTACAACGTAAGGATAAACGGAAGGATAAACGGAAGGATAAACGTAAGGATAAACCAGCAGATCCTGTTAGCATTCATTCTTCTTTTTCATGTACCATGTCCCTTCAGAACGTAGGCGATCATGGACTTCCACTTGGCTCTGTCTCTTGTCGCTCTCAGTAATTTTTCACTTGGTTTCCAAGCCCCGCTTCGTCAACCATTTGCTCAGACCTAACAAGTACGTCTGGCACTGCTTAACCCCTGTCTCTTCTTCTATTTATCCGACCTGTGAGTATCAAGTTCTCCAGATCTTCCTTCCTCATTACCTATCCCAGTAAACTCATTTGTCTTTTCCTGAGATTTAGCATTAGTTTTCTTCTCGTTTGCATCCTTTCCAACACCTCATCGTTGCACATGTGCTCCGTCCATGGTATCCTCAGCATCCTTCTGTAAAACCACATTTCTGCTGCCCCAAGCCTCTCCTTCATCTTTGATGTGATCGTCCAGCATTCACTTCCATATAGATATCACGTAGCAATCCAGCACTCTTTTCTTTGTTTCTAATGAAATTTTCCTGTCTTTGAGTACTCTGCTTAGCTTCTGAAATGCGTCTTTGGTCATGCCGATGCGTTTGTGGATTTCTGTGTTGCACTTTCCATCCTCTGTCAAAACACTTTACAGGTATTTGAATTTTTTTACTTGTTTTATTTTAGATTCTTCAACTTGCATTTGGCATATTGGTCTCCTCTTTTTGCTGATGACCATACATTCAGATTTCTTGAGGTTTATGCCCAACCCTTTATTTTCACTTTCTTTTGTTAACTTCAGTAGAAGGTCCTGCATTTTTCTTTACGCGTCTGCTATCAGCACTGTGTTATCCGTGTATCTGACATTGTTGAGATTATGGCCGCCAATGAAGAATCCTTGCAAGGCTTTTCTCTCGTAACTGCTTTGCTGTACAGGTTAAAAAGATCCGGTGAGACAACACATCCTTGTCTTACGCTCCTTTCTATTTTTGTATACCTGCTAAGTTCACAAGCGGTTTACTACTAACATAGATTCTTGATTATCCTAACGTCTTTTCTGAAAATTTTGAGGGTGTCAAGCATCTCCATCAAGTTCCTGTGTCGTCCATGCCTGGTTCAAAAGGCAGGCTTATGAAAACGGGAAATGTCTTGCAGTAGACAGAAATTAAGCATCATAGAAATACGCCTTGTGCAAATAAATTGAAACAACTGCTTTAGTTTCCTTTCTTTCACTATACGGTTAGTTTCAGACATCCGAGAGTAGTAGGGTGTAGTCGATTTTTTTTTTCAGATTATGTCATTTGCAGAGACGAGCAGTGAAATTAATCTATTATTGGGTTGTATCATGAAACCGGGGAGCCGAGTTCAAATTCCAGTTGATTTTATTGCATTCACTTACGCGCAAATACCATTGGGAAAGGTATTAATCCGTTTCTTCCCTCCACTTATAGGTTAAATAACAAGACAGATTGGGCTGTTCGCTGGCAACCAGTCTACCACAGAAAGCAATCCCAACCTACTGCGGGATAATCTTCTGCCCAGTCAGTTATGTCTTTTTCGAGACATGATCGCCCAAGCGTGTTTCACGTATGGCATTTAACTGACTGATTATGAAATCTGTTAAGTTTTGAAAAATATTGCGTCAGCTTAATTTGTAAAAAAATGTTTAATATTTATTTATTTATTAACAATTTTAATATTCATTGTATCATTTTTATAAAATCCATTATATTGTAGTGAATAAGAAATTAAGAATTAAAATCAACCTTCTTCACTTTTACAAAAATTCACAATGACGTGTAAAAATCCTGGTTTATCCCAAATAGAAAAAGGATTGACCCATGTGCTTAAAGAAAAAGTCGAAACCAGATTTCGCTTGATTTTTGATCCATGGGAGCGACTTAAGAACTTCGCGAGTCAGTGCGAAAATCTGAATACAATAAAAGGCCGAGGTCAGCATCAGTCAAGACGCTCAGACACAGATGGAAGCAGCAAAGACGACAAGCTAAAATGTGACGGGAGAAGCTTCAAGCTGACCCGAACATTCGTCCTCTTTCTCTTTCCTTCTCGCGTGCTGATTACTTTTACCTCTTATCCATCCAAAAACATTCCTACTGAATACATACATACATACATGCATACATGCATACATACATGCATACATACATACATACATGCATACATACATACATGTATACATACATACCTGCATACATACATGCATACATGCATACATATATACATTCATACATACATACATACATACATGCATACATACATACATGCATGCATACATGCATACATGCATGCATGCATACATACATAAATCCATACGTGCATGCATACATGCATACATAC
The DNA here is from genome assembly GCA_037127315.1 of Ascarosepion bandense. Taxonomy (NCBI): domain Eukaryota; kingdom Metazoa; phylum Mollusca; class Cephalopoda; order Sepiida; family Sepiidae; genus Ascarosepion; species Ascarosepion bandense. Next base: position 2,294,892 of record JBBBDQ010001014.1, on the reverse strand, counting down.
ATACATACATGCATGCATACATACATACATGTATACATACATACCTGCATACATACATGCATACATGCATACATATATACATTCATACATACATGCATACATACATACATACATGCATGCATACATGCATACATGCATGCATGCATACATACATAAATCCATACGTGCATGCATACATGCATACATACATATATACATGCATACATACATACATACATGCATGCATACATACATTCATGCATACATACATACATACATACATACATGCATACATACATACATGCATACATACATACCTGCATACATACATGCATACATGCATACATATATACATTCATACATACATGCATACATACATACATATATACATGCATACATACATACATACATGCATGCATACATACATTCATGCATACATACATACATGCATACATGCATACATACATACATGCATACATACATACAAATCTGGTTTTCGACTTTTTCTTTAAATGATATCTTCATTTTTAATATTACTGATGGTATAAAAGAATTAGTAAATGTGTGTTAACGATTCGTTTGTCAAACTTCTTTACACCTGGGGTGTTTTGTCTCTCTTTCATATTTTCTTACCATCTATCTTTTCCGTACTCTTCTCTACCTTACTCGCTCTCTCCTAGCCACACTGCGGATAACATTTCGAGGCGCTCTCGTTTATTCACAGGCGGGAATACGATGGTGCCAAAGGCCGCTCTTAGTGAAGACTTACAAACTTAGGTAAATCTTTGCCAAAACCACTCAACGATTGACGTGTCTCTTACTAACGTCAGCGGAAACAGTTACTTCTTGTCTAAGGGGAGCAATTTCAAAACGTTTAGGAACAATTAAAAGGTGACACAATGAGATCAAATCAGTTTGTGCAATTTACAACAGAAGGAATGACTAGAGACTATAAGAAAACGACTAGTATTACTACTATTAGATAGAATAAGAAACATAGTTTCATCTGAAATACAAAAGATTGTTTTAAAGAATTTTAAAGTCTAACAAAAATTAACTGAAATGCAAAATATTATTTTAATTTTTAATTTAATGAATTTTAATGTTTTAAACATTATTTTATCTACAATAAAAAAGAATATGAATTTTAATGCGTCCAAAATTGTTTCAGCTGAAATACAAAAGATATTTTTAATGTTAGCGGCTCATATATTTAAAAACATTCTTTCAATTAAAATATGATCAATAATTTTTCATTACCTCCTGACATAGAGAAAATGTATTGATAAATAATTTTATCATACAGTAAAACAAATAAATGAATATAATAATAATAATAATAATAATAATAATAATAATTGATATGGCTTGTCCAGCGGATTGTAACATAGCAATCAAGGAATTTGAAAAACTGTCAAAATATAAAGACCTGGAAATTGAAATGGAAAAAATGTGGAAATTGAAAACAAGAGTTGTGCCAGTGATAGTAGGTGCACTTGGAATAATAAAAAATGGAACAAAACAACACATTGAAAGAATCCCTGGAAACCCCATCTTAAGAGATATACAAAAAATTGTTTTGTTAAGCACAGCCCACACACTAAAGAGAACTTTTCTTATGTAACGCTAGACAGGTCTGTTTCGCTGTATCACAGCTCATCAGTACGATTAGACATCCGATTGATTTTTACCCTGGATTGAAACCCGACCGAACTGGCGTCAGTCGGCGATTCTACCACCGAGCTATGGGCGCTCGGTAGAAGGAGGCAGGATTTTTAGCGTGTATATTATCATAATACACACCCAAAAGAGTGTTCTAATTCATTGCTGAATGAACGATGCGTAGATGCCAGAGTAGCTCCTGTTTTTCAAAGTCTACCATTCTTCAAGAGTGCTCAATCAGGGTGTGAGAGCGTAAATAGTCATCCGCAGACAGATCTGTTTCGCTGTATCACAGTTCATCAGTACGGTTAGACATGCGATTGTTTTTTTAACTAGTATTGAAACCCGACCGAATTGGCGTCAGTCGGAGATTCTACCTCTGAGCTATGGGCGCTAGGTAGAAGGAGGCAGGCTTTTTAGCGTGTATATTATCATTATACTTGCCCAATGGCTAAGAGTGTTCTAATTCATTGCTGAATGAACGATATATATATATATATATATATATATATATATATATATATATATATATATATATACTTTCGGTGACACATAAATATTTGCTACACATAGTCTATTGAATATTTTTTAGAACGTTATTATTTGTTTTCACTGCTAACTTTCTATTGTTTATATATTTACATAATTTAATATCACAAATTGCGAACGGAAAATCATGCATGAAATGAATAATTCTAAATTCTTCGAAATGAAATGCTTCTCTCTACTATCAATAATTCACTCATTTAATCGAATTAAAATTTCTAAATTAATTCATGTGTCCAAATGTTTTTTCTCCATTTTTTTTTAATTTATCGAGACATGTCGAGTAGGAAAAATTATGACTTTTCTCTTTTGGCACGTCTTAATTTTTGTTCTTTTTTTATATCCAATCCGTATCAAATGTCGGTATCTGGAGGCTGGGAATTAAAAGTTTTCAGTGTTGGATTTCCGAATCATTTGTTTGGAAATAATTGCCGGCTATAATTTATTTTCATATTTGATGGATCATAAAACTGTTCTCCAGGGTATGGAAAAAAATGTCGCTTAATTCGAAGAGCTGAAGGCTAACAGGTTTCTGAGAGAATGCGGTTTCAAGAATTCACGGATTTCTAATAATAAAACCATTCCAAAATACGACACCTATCGACAAGAGTGCAACAACCTATTAAGACCATAGGAGCACCAAGTTCAATCCCTAGGTTTGGTACCAATTGTATTCAGTGGAGATTGACGTGTAATAACTGAACAGTATTAAATAATAAGAACTAGACGGTATCCCAACACTTGAACTGCGGAACGAGAACAGTCTAGAGTCGTAGATTAAATGAAGGGTTTAGTTCTGGCTATCTGGTATGTTACCCAGATCAATATAAACCTGAGGAAGGTCGAAGATAACAACGGTCGAAACGTTGTGGTAACAAGGATGAGAATTTTTTGAAAATAAATATTGCAAATAATTTGTCTTACTTTTTTCTCTTATTTCTTTTTTTTTTCTTTTTCGGGTATATTTTTTGCAGCACTATTTATAAGTTTTTCTATTATTATTCTTAAAACATTTTTCTTTCTTTTGGAAATTCTTTCACTTTATCATTCATTCTTACATTCCATTTTTATTCATTCTTTTCATTCATTTTTTTTCCATTCATTCCTTCTTTCCGTCGCCTGTTCTTAGTGAATTATTTTTATAATCCTTATAATATGTTCATTTTGAAATTCTCTGTATGTCACCCCGATAAACTGAGGAAGGCCGGATGGAACAGTGGCTGAAACGTTGTGATAAAAACAACAAAATGAAAATATTAGTTCGAATATAAATAGTGTAAATAAATATCTAGGACATTTTGCATACAGTTTTTATTCTTCGCGTTGAACCATTTGTCTGGAAAAAATTGCTGGCTATAATTTATTTTCGTATTTGATGGATCATCGAACTTCTATCCAGGGCACAGAAGAAAAATGTAGCTTAATTCGAAGATCTTGAGGCAAAAGGGTTTCTGGGATAATGCTGCTTCAAGAATTTGTTTTTCTAATAAAACAATTCCAAAATACGACACGTATCGACAAAAGTCCAACAACTTACTTAGACCATAGGAGCATCAAGTTTAATGCAGCTATAGCGACAATGACTATGTGTAGATCAAGCTAGTTTTAAATTTGAACAGCTCCTTCTTTTAGGGTAGCTGCCCTCCACAATAGAGAATTATTCAGTCATCTCTGGCTATTTAACCCATAGTAGAGGTGTCAAAATACATTGCATTATAAAGAAACAGTTTGATCAAACCAGATAAGAATATATCTGGGTACATGTTAGCCTAGATCACTATAACCTCTGATATATAACTGAATTTAGACCGCTTCATAATTAAATACATACTGTATGCTGTAAGCGTTTAGTGACGAATGTGCGTTGTGGTGCAGTGGATATCGGCTGGGAAAGAGAAATCGGTGAGCCGAGTTCGAATTGCTTTTGAATACCCTGCATTCACTTAAGAACCGGTACCCTTGGGAAAGGTATAAATCCGTCCCTTCCCTCCAGTTATGGGTTAAATAACAAGGGTAGGACTTGGGAACCCTGCCCTTAAAAACAAATCCCAATGAATCTTGATACTCAAAAAGAAAAAAAAGTATTACTAGAAACAAAACTTATATAAAATTAACAATAAATTGTTGAAAGAAAAAGTTATTACCATCAATAAATAAATAAAATTTAGTTGGCAATAAATGACCCGCCGAGGTTGATATGCCGTAAAAACAAACCAACCAACCAACCAACCAACCAACCAAAAAGCACACTGTAACATAGTATAAACTATTTCCTCCTAGACCAGTTTCTAATTCATATTACTATTAGTATCATCAACTCTTTTCTTAACTCTATACACTATTTACGTTGCTCGGGCTGTTGTCCTCATCTTTACTGTCATATTCAATACCAAACCCTTTATTACCGTCCACGGGTAAGAAAAACATTTAGAGCTGATTTAATAAAGGGAAATAGCTGAAACATTGATATTCAGAAAAAGCATAGCGCGTGGAACTAGAACAATTTACCCCGGTTGTCTAAAGGGTTCTGTTCGAAATTCTTACTTTTTTTTTTTTTTAATCATTTCACCCCGAGCAAGGCAGAAACGCCACTGATGTGCAGGGGGTTACATAAATGTAAAAAGATTAATTAGAAAAGAGTGAGGAGTACAAACTAGTTAGAAAGGAACAATAGAAAGCAGGTGCAATGACAGATACATAGGTGGAGAGAAAGGGAAGGTTATACAGGGGTGGGGAGAGAGCCAGAGTCCAGTGGTTAGTAGATGAGTATTGACTTTGCATTTAAATTTCTGGAGGTTGTAGACGTCAGGAAAGCAAGAATACGGGAGCGAGTTCCACAGGCGGGAAGTGCGAGAGAAGAAGCTGCAGGAGTAGAATTGTCGTCTGCATTTGGCTAACCTGACTGTGAATGGGTGGGACCCAGTTGCCAGTCTGGTTGCACGAGTAAACACCTGTTGAGGAGGCACCAGTGACTTAAGCTCGTCCGAGCAGAAGCCATGAAAGCATTTATAGAACAGACAAAGGGAGGCCACATTTCGACGATGGGGAAGTGGCTGCAGTCGAGTCGCCAGATCAGTACCTATCACATTACAGACTCTCCTTTGGAGCTTGTCAAGAACACTGAGGAGAACGGCAGAGGCACCTGACCATAAATGGCAGCAGTACTCCATGCACGGACGGATGGTTGACTTATATCACCTGAAGAGGATCGGAGCATAAAACGGACGAAGTACCACGAATATGACAATAAAGATGAGAACAACAGTCCGAACAATGTAAATAGTGTAAATAGTTACACTACAACATCTCAGAAATATAAACAGGTTCTGAATAAGGCCGGAGGGTACAACGGTCGAAAAGTCGTCAATTTGACAATAAAACTGAGGACAACAGTCCGAACAATGTAAATAGTATAGATAATTGCAATACATCATCTCAGAAATGTAAAAAGATATACAAACGGTCGAAGCATCATGACCATGATATTAAAGATGAAGAAAACAGGCCAAACAAGGTAAATAATTTAAATAGAATACTATCTCTCAGAAACGTAGAAAGATATAGAAGGCCGGGGCGTAAAGTGGCCGAAACGTCGTGAATATGACCACAAAAATGAGGATAACAGTCCTGACCATATAAATAGTTAAAATATCTCCTCTCAGAAATATAAACAGATCCTGAAGAAGGTCAGAGCGTACAACGGCTGAAATGTCGTGAATATGATGATAAAGATGTGAAGAAAAATGCGATTGTAAATAGTTACAATACCTCAGCTCCGAAATATAAAGAGATGTTTTTTCTCAAGTCGAATGCTATTTGATAATAATGATTGATTGTGATTCTTGTTATGTCTGGATGGAGATATCTTGTGCTGTTGGTAGTTTTTATTTAATTCTCCCTTAATATTCACCCAAGGACCACTCAAGGTAGTGTTTTACTGTGTGGGGTTTTAATGTGTAACAAAAGTCAAGAAAACAAGGCAGAGAGACAGCTAATTCTAGACGTGCATAGGTCAAAATTTAATTAGCGAATAAAATTTCAAATTCAGGTATTGAAGTTGGAAGTATAGAATTTTCGAAGGAACCGGAAACAATGCTAAAAAGAAAACAAGGGATAAACCACTATTCATGTTCAAAAGATGGGGAATAGAGAAACTAGTCCACGCTTTTGTCCACTTAACAGATTTTATTTTTCTAATTAGTGTGGTAGAGATTTCTATTGTTAAGAAACGTAGTTTTGGTTTTTACAAATTTGTTCTATTATTGATTGTAAATAATCATTGGGAAAATGTTGATATTCATTTTATTCTCCTACTTTCATAAAATAAATAAATTAGGAGATTAGTTAAATTCATGGAGGCATTTTATAATTGGAAAAATTAAATCTGTGTTTTGTTTGTTTGTTTGTTTATTTGTTTGTTTGTTTGTTTGTTTTTTTTTGTGATCGAAAAATATTCACGCCACTTAGAAAGTGATGGTAACTGAAATGGTTAAAAGAAAGATCATGCAAGAAGCCTTCGCATTTTAGGCCATGTGACGTATTTGTGATATTTTACAATAATGAATATCAGTAAATATATAAAATAGAAAAGAATGTAAGACAAGGGTGTGTCTTCTCACCGGACTTATAACCTCTACGGTGAGGCGATTCTGAAGGAATTAGAAGTTTATACCAGTATTAGTTATTGGCGGCCACAATCTTAACAAAATTAGACATGCAAATGGCACAGTGTTGATAGCGGACCAGAAGGGAAATAACTGAAAGACCTAGATAAGTTAGTAAAGGAAAGCGAGAAAAAAGGACTAATCAGCAATTGCAAAAAGGCAGACTGACAATAAAAAGACGTGAATTCCAAATTGGAGATTCCAAAATCAAGCAATTAAAAACTTTAAAAATCAATGCATTATTTTAACAAAGCGAGAAAATATAACACTGAAATGTAGGGAGCTGGTTAATGTTTCTTTTGTTCTGCCTTGTGTCTTTCTTAACCGAACCCCCTACAGCTTACAGGATTTAGTTGAATAATATTCATCAGAAGGGTTTTCATCAGAAGGTTGGTTGTCGGCAGTTTGGAATATGTAGAATTAGTGCAGAAGTGTGGAATAATAAAATATACATTTTGAATGTAAAATAGAAATTTATTAAAAGAAGGAGTAACAAGAGTGTAAAAATTAATGTTAGTAAGAAGTTATGAGTAGAGTTCGTATTCAATGATAAGATTGTGAAATGAAAAGTTCGTACAAAATGTTTGTAGCAGTAATTGGTGGGATAGATATAGAGTAAGAAAGAGAGAGAGAGAACAATGTCCGGGTCACTTGAAGTTGAGAGTTACGTCTTCGATATCTGTCAGCTAACCGCCTCCTCTGAAATGACCGCTGTGAACCGTTAGAGACCATCCTTAAATATTGACCCAGTCACGTGGTGTGACTCAAAGAACGATTTTTCTTTAGCTGTGGAAAAACCGTTTCTCTGACGTATTTTGAATTTTGCGATTTGATGAACAATCAATATCCAGAGTTCCGTTACAGGTCTGTAAAAGGAATTTGATATTTTATTTATTTTTGGTTTACCTCCGGAACTTCTGTGTGGAGCCATATGCACAAAGACCAGTTTTGGTTATTTGCTTTCTGGATCTCTGAGGGCAAACATCCGGTCCTTCGCTTGCTCGGTATCACCACAACACTGAAATGCGATGATTCATGGAAATAAGGAAATGTAACTTTTAAAAGCTAAGCAAACAATTAAGAAACAACAAAATCTCTTTCGAAACAAAGAAACGACGACTTAATTGTTATGTAATATCGGTTCTCCAATATATCAATAAATGGTTGATAGACAGGTTATGCGTTGTTTTCTTCTGTCGTTCTTGCTTTCGGTATGTAATATCAGTGTCAACTACACTTAATAAACTTTGGCTTTTTGCTATCTGTTGTGGTCTCTGTTCTACAAACAATTACAAAAGGTCATCAGACAGGTTTTTCTCTGATTTCATCTGACCATCTTGCCATAAATATGTCCTGTCATGTCAAATTCTATTACTAATTTTGTTATTTTGCTATATCTTCTAATCTCTGTTCAACCAAACATTTATATATGCTTATTAGATTTCAAATCAAGTAAGTTTCACTACAAAAAAAAAAATAAAGAGAATACTGGATTACTATGTGATAATATTCTTCAATATGGTAGTGAATGCTGAACAATATCATCAAAGATGAAGGAAAAACTTGAATCAATTGAAATGTTGTTCCACAGAAGGATGCTGCGGATATCATGGATCGAGCATGTGAGCAATAATGTTTTGGAAAGAATGGGACATGCAATGAGGAAGGAGGGCTTGGAGAATCTGATACTCACAGGCCAGATAGAGGGAAGGAGAGTCAGGGGAAAACAACGTGTAATATACTTGGCGGGCCTGAGCAGGTGGATGGCAGAACGGGGTTGCAAGGTGTAACAGGAGAAAGCGTGCTAAGACACACCAGAGATAGGAAGGCGTGGAAAGCCTAAGACAAAGCACATAGTAGAAGAAAAAAGAGGAAGAAGAAGAAGAAATATTATGCGCCTCTTTTCTCTGTTTGTCTTTCCTTAAATATTTCCAAATATTTATCAAATACTGTTAGTAAATTTTGATTTTTTTTACATCTGCTTATCCTTGCTCTAAAAGTAAGTTAAGTAGTTTACGCACTGCTTTCATATATTCTCTTGCCTTTAATAAATCATATTATTTTCAGATTCCCTTAGTCAGTCAGACCCGCGTCTCTTGAACAGGTGAAGAGTGCTCATCCTTTGTTCCGCGTTTAGGATGTGGTTTCCGGCTTTCTCTTTTCCAATCTTCTCACTCCTTTTCTTTTCTTTTTTTTTTCAATTGGAGTATATAGACTAAACTATCGCCCGGTTCACACTCCACCCACGTCTCTTGAACAGGTGAAGAGTGCTCATCCCTTGTTCCGCGTTTAGGATGTGGTTTCTGGCTTTCTCTTTTCCAATCTTCTCACTCCTTTTCTTTTCTTTTTTTTTTCAATTGGAGTATATAGACTAAACTATCGCCCGGTTCACACTCCACCCACGTCTATTGAACAGGGGTGATATGATTAAAAAAGGGAAAAAAATTTAAGTGCTTGGGGCGATTATGCCTCGAAAGATACACGACTGGCTGGGCAGAATATTATCCCGCAATAGCTTGCCATTGCATTTTGCTGTACACTGGTTGTCAGCCAAGGCTATAGAACCCAATCTGTTCTATTATTTAACCCATAACTGGAGGGAAGAGAAGGATTAATACTTCCCAAGAGTATTTGTGCGTAAGTGGATGCAAGGAATTCGACTAGAATTGGAACTCTGTACCCCAATTTGTCGTTCCGAGTCGATATCCACAACACCACAACGAATTTTCTATTAATGCTTTATTCATAATCCTTGTTTTAATGACCATTTTTGCAAGTTCTGTTAAAGTTATGTACTACTTTCCTCTGTCGCTCATAAAATCACATTGTGTTATCTGTTTCAAATTCAGTCATATTTTATTTTATCTCTCCTACTCTCAGTTATACCAAAAATGTATGCATTCTCATCAGATAGTCGATGTTCTGCATTAATTTTTCGCCTCGGCCTTCAATATTAGGTTGCCCCAAAAGTTCGTAAAACACTTGCAAATAATTGAAATTTTACTCGCCAAGTAATCTAAGGTTACCAAAAAACACTTGCAAAAAATTGAAATTTTACTCGCAAAAACAACAAAAATTATTGCTCAAAATAAAGACCCTCATTTTCTAAGACTTTCTGCCATCGATCTGCAAGCTTTCGGACCTGGCCAAAGTACCATTTGGCCGGCTTCGAATCAAAGAATTCTTGACACGCTTCAACGACTTCATTAAACGAGTTGAATCGGCAGCCCTTCAGAAAGTGTTGCATTGAGCGGAAAAGGCCGTAATTTGATGGAGAACAGTCAGGACTGTAGGCTGGATGTGGCAGAACCTCAACGCCGTCCAGCTCTTCAAACTTGTCTTTGGTCTTCCTGGCGGTGTGTGGCTTGGCATTGTCCTGCTGCATCAAAGCGCGCTTTCGGTTGATCAGAGACGGGTACTTTTGCTTCAGCTTTTCGTAGACCCGCTCAAGTTGCTGACAGTAAAGTTCGGCACTAGTAGCACGACCATTCAGAACCAAATCAAAATGCACGATTCCTTCAAAGTTCCACCAAACGCACAATATAACTTTTTTTGCCGAATCGATCTTGTTTTAGAACCGACGGTGTTTCTTACCATTTTTGAACCCATCGCTTGTCTCGATTGTGCTGGACCAGATAGACCCATTTACGAACTTTTGGGACAACCTAATATATATCATCTGCTTCAAATTCTCTTAGTAAATTTTGTCTTTTTGCAACCTTTCCTAAACCCTGTTCAGGCAATCGTGTATGTAAGCTCGTTAGAGAGAATAGGCGCTGCTTTCCTTTGTCTATTTTGCTTTCAATATATCTTGTTCATTTTAATTTTTTGTATAGTTCCTTTGTTATGTCTTCTAGTCCCTATTCTACCAAACATTTATGCGAGACTCTTAAATAAACTGTATTTCCATCTAGATTTTTTATTCAATAATTCCTGTCTCTGTCAAACTACACTACCGACCATAATTATTAGGCCACCCCAGTTTTTTTAAAAGAAATTATGTATTTCATACTATTTTTAGAATTTGTTGCTAAGTGGATAATTCTGAATGAAAACAGAAGGAAGGTTTTTTTGTTATTATTACTTTGCAAAATTTTACAAGACAAATAGCGACAATTTAGCCATCGCACCAAATAGATTTGCTCTCTCTCTCTCTCTCTCTCTCTCTCTCTCTCTCTCTATATATATATATATATATATATATATATATATACTACCGGCCATTGTTAGGTCACCCCAGTTTTTTAAAAGAAATTATGTATTTCATACTATTTTTATTATTTATTGCCAAGTGGATAATTCTAAATGAAAACAGAATGTGTTTTTGTTATTATTACTTTGCAAAATTTTTTCAAGGCAACTAGCAACAATTTACCCATGGCACACTTTAAAATTGCTATATATATATATATATATATATATATATATACACTACTGGCCATAATTATTAGGCTACCAGGTTTCTTAAAAGAAATTATGCATTTCATATTTAGTATTTATTGGCAAATGGATAATTCTAAATGAAAATAGAAGGGTTCTTTGGTTATTATTACTTTGCAAAATTTTAAATGACAGAAAGCAAAGTCCGAATCACCCTAAATTTTTTCATTCTTTCATTGATGCAAGTGCAATATAGGTAATTATTAAATATTTTATAAATTCATTTGATGCACATGTTATTGTGCAGTATTAACAAAAGAACATTTCTATTTTCATTTACAGTTACTCATTTCGCAATAAATACTAAAAATAGTATGAAATACATATTTTTTTTAAAACACTGGGATGGCCTAATAGTTATCGCCGGTAGTGTATATTATTAAATTTTGTCATTTTGCCATCTCTCCCAAGCCCTTTTCTAGCAACTTTTTTCTTGAAGCTTCTTAGATTAAACCCTACTTTCATCTGTTTATCTTGCCTTCAATATATCCTGCCTGATTTAAATTCCTCAAGTAAATGTTTTGTTTTATACTGCTTCTGAAATAAATGCTGCTTCGACGAATATAATAATGCACTCATCCGGCAAGAATATGCTCAAATCATATGTTAATTATCTTTTCACTGATAAATGACGGAAATTCTTCCCTATCAAAATGATGAAACATAAACCGGGCCCAAATTTTCAAATCTTGAAATCAACGCTCATATGTAAATGTACAATTATCTTTTATTCGCTCTTCTTCGGTGACTTGACCGTCGAGTGGTGTTGGTCTGGTTGGAGTTGTCTGCACATGCGTATAACGTCAACGGGGAACAGCTGCCCCCTGACTCGCTGACTACTTTCTTTCCAACTGTTGTCTACAAACTGCTAAAGTGAACTCTAAAAACTCTGGGAAAACTGACGTCCCTTAAACTATATTTAGTTGTCCCTCCCACTAAGGGCAACATGTGACACATGGTCAGTTATAAGTGGGGTTTCCGGGCTATATGGCCCGGCCAAAAAATGTCTGTCTATTTTTGCCCAGTCGTGATTCTACTCTTCGGCGGAACCACGACTGGGTTATTGCTTCACTGACACCCTGAGCTTCCGGTGAACTCTCACCTCGGGCGCTAACTCTTTTTGACCCTGATCGTCAAAAAAAAAACAATTCAAGCTTGACACCTGTGTTTTGTACAGAGTGACATCTCCCTGCGTCGCCCAGTGTAAAATACATTTCTTTGCAAAATATCTTGTTCGATGTGGAATTTTGCTAAGAAATATTAATTTAACAATTCGGTAAAATCCTGTTATTTTCACTGGTAATCCTGAATGTCTTTTAGTATTACTCCACACTAAGATGGTATACAGCATTTTGTCTTTTCGCTATCTTGATAATCCGTGTTCTACCAACTACATATACATGTTCTTTATATAGGTTACGTGCTTCTTTTCTCTGTCCCTTTTGCCTTCAATAGGTTCTGTCAATATCAAATTATCTCAGTAAATTGTGCCTTTTTACGATTTCCTCTCATCTCTTTTCTATCAACCATTTACGCAAGCTCATTAGTTAGGTTATGCGCTGATTTTCTCAGTCGCTTCTGTCTTCAAAATGTCCTTTACGTGTCAAATTCATTAAGTAAATTTTGTCTTATTGCTATATCTCCCAAATCCTAATTCACCAACTTTGTTGAAGGTCGTTAGATTGATTATTCTCTACATTCGTACGTTGCTATTGCCTTCAATATATCCTATCAGTTTCATATTCTATGTGTATTTTCTTGTTATCTTTTCTAATACCTGTTCTACAAACATTTTATGAAAACTCATTACGTAGCCTGTGTTACTTTTCTCTGTCCATTTTGCCTTCACTATATCTTCTTCTTCATCTTCTTCTTCTTTTTCTTCTTCTTCTTCTATGTGCCCTGTCCTTTCAAGATGTAGACGATCATGGCTTTCCTCATCTCCCTAGCTCTGGTGGCTCTTAGCACGCTTTCTCTTGTTACACCACGCAACCCTGTTTCCGTCATCCACCTGATCAAGTCCTTCAAATATGTTATCCGCTGCTTCCCCTGTCCCTTTCTCCTCTCTATCTGGCCTGTTAGTATCAAGTTTTTCAAGCCCTCTTTCTTCATTGTATGTACCAGGAATTTCAGTTGTCTCTTCCGCATGCTCAGTATTAATTTTCTTTTCGTTTTCATCATCTCCAAGACCTCCTCATTGCTCACATGCTCGATCCATGATATTCGCAGCATCCTCTGTAGAACCACATTACAGTTGCTTCAAGTTTATCGTTCATCTTTGATGATATTGTCCAGCATTCACTGCCATATTGAAGAACTGACATCACATAGCAATCCAGTACTCTCTTCCTTGTTTCTAGCGAAATTGTCCTGTCTCTTAATACTCTAATCAGCTCCTGGAATGGATCCTTGTCCTTTTGGATCTCAGGAATATAAATATATAGAAACTGCTGTGGCCACAAAGTGAGGGGTCAATTCATATATTGGTTGTAATATGGAATTGATCCCCCACTTTATGTCTAGTATGCTTCTATAGAACCACATTACAGTTGCTTCAAGTTTATCGTTCATCTTTGATGATATTGTCCAGCATTCACTGCCATATTGAAGAACTGACATCACATAGCAATCCAGTACTCTCTTCCTTGTTTCTAGCGAAATTGTCCTGTCTCTTAATACTCTAATCAGCTCCTGGAATGGATCCTTGTCCTTTTGGATCTCAGGAATATAAATATATAGAAACTACTGTGGCCACAAAGTGAGGGGTCAATTCATATATTGGTTGTAATATGGAATTGATCCCCCACTTTATGTCTAGTATGCTTCTATAGAACCACATTTCAGTTGCTTCAGTTTATCCATCATCTTTGATGATATTGTCCAGCATTCACTGCCATATTGAAGAACTGACATCACATAGCAATCCAGTACTCTCTTCCTTGTTTCTAGCGAAATTGTCCTGTCTCTTAATACTCTAATCAGCTCCTGGAATGGATCCTTGTCCTTTTGGATCTCAGGAATATAAATATATAGAAACTGCTGTGGCCACAAAGTGAGGGGTCAATTCATATATTGGTTGTAATATGGAATTGATCCCCCACTTTATGTCTAATATGCTTTTATAGAACCACATTACAGTTGCTTCAAGTTTATCCTTCATCTTTGATGATATTGTCCAGCATTCACTGCCATATTGAAGAACTGACATCACATAGCAATCCAGTACTCTCTTCCTTGTTTCTAGCGAAATTGTCCTGTCTCTTAATACTCTAATCAGCTCCTGGAATGGATCCTTGTCCTTTTGGATCTCAGGAATATAAATATATAGAAACTGCTGTGGCCACAAAGTGAGGGGTCAATTCATATATTGGTTGTAATATGGAATTGATCCCCCACTTTATGTCTAGTATGCTTCTATAGAACCACATTTCAGTTGCTTCAAGTTTATCCTTCATCTTTGATGATATTGTCCAGCATTCACTGCCATATTGAAGAACTGACATCACATAGCAATCCAGTACTCTCTTCCTTGTTTCTAGCGAAATTGTCCTGTCTCTTAATACTCTAATCAGCTCCTGGAATGGATCCTTGTCCTTTTGGATCTCAGGAATATAAATATATAGAAACTGCTGTGGCCACAAAGTGAGGGGTCAATTCATATATTGGTTGTAATATGGAATTGATCCCCCACTTTATGTCTAGTATGCTTCTATAGAACCACATTTCAGTTGCTTCAAGTTTATCCTTCATCTTTGATGATATTGTCCAGCATTCACTGCCATATTGAAGAACTGACATCACATAACAATCCAGTACTCTCTTCCTTGTTTCTAGCAAAATCTTCTTGTTTCTTAATAATTTACTCAACTTCTGGAATGCTTCCTTCGCAATGTTAATTCGCCTTTGGATTATCTTTCCTATATCAAATTCTCTTATTTAATTTTTATTTTTTTTTGTTGTTGTTGTTGTCCTAATCCCGGTTCTGTCAACCATTTATGCAACCACGTTATAGAGTCAATACAAAAAAAACCGTTTAATTAATCATTGCCTTTACTACAACACTTCTTCGTTTTCAATTTTTTTTTTTTTTTTTTTTGTGCATGCCTTTTCTTGAGAGACACTCATATACCTTTGTTCACTAATTCTTGTTTAAGTTTGTTCTGGATATAATTTTTGTCACCATAGTTTTTGTCTTACTGTTGTTAATCTTTTTTTTTCTTTTTTGAGAGAGAGAGAGTTGTTTCCAATTCTTATTTAATTTTTATTTATTTTTGTTGTTGTTGTTGTTGTCCTAATGTTGTTGTCCTAATGTTGTTGTTCTAATGTTGTTGTTCTGTCAACCATTTATGCAACCACGTTATAGAGTCAATACAAAAAAAAACCGTTTAATTAATCATTGCCTTTACTACAACACTTCTTCGTTTTCAATTTTTTTTTTTTGTGCATGCCTTTTCTTGAGAGACACTCATATACCTTTGTTCACTAATTCTTGTTTAAGTTTGTTCTGGATATAATTTTTGTCACCATAGTTTTTGTCTTACTGTTGTTAATCTTTTTTTTTTCTTTTTTGAGAGAGAGAGTTGTTTCCAATTCTAGTCACTGCTAGCGTTTTGTTAAAAACAAAATGTTTAACATGAAGAGATATTGATTAAAAGACGATTCATATAATTCCCTGAGTAATCAATGAATCAAATACCACAGGCAGTTTAAAAATATAAACGGAAAGGATTAATTAAATGGTTTATTTTTGTTTTGAATTCTAGATCTTCGCTTTATTGAATCTTAATTGATTGTTTCAAAACTTTTGTTTCTTTACATGTGTCTTAAAACTTTCCAACAATTTCTAGCATTTTTTGTCGGCACGCCTACACTAGTTAGATATATAATTTGGGGAGAAAAGTAAAACTGCCTTGAGTTCAATACATACTATCAAATATTTCAAACTCTCAATCTCGTGTTTTTGAACAACGTTCTCACCGAAGAAAAACTACTTTTCAAAAAGCCAATTTTGAATTCAAATTCACTTGTCCATTGAAAAACTGAGTCTGTTTCGCTAATATAGAAACATCAACATATATTAATCACGCTACAACATTTCTCTAGAATAGAATGTACGGTTATGTTTGCAATAAAAGTTTCATTTATAAACATATAAATCAAAAGGAATATTTGAAACAATCAATTAACCCTCTAGGGCCATTCGTATCATATTTGATACAGTATGAAAACAAGCCTTGAAAGAAATATTTTCCTGAAAAATTTTTTAAGAGAAATATTTTATAAATTTCAAATGAAAGCAGTACTGACTGCTCAGTCAATGAATACCAAATGTTTCCTTATAGGAAAATACCAAATGTTTCCTTGTAGGGAAATACTGTATCAAATATGATACGAATGGCCCTAGAGGGTTAAGATTCAACAAAGCGAAGATCTAGAATTCAAAACAAAAATAAACCATTTAATTAATCCCTTCCGTTTATATTTTTAATCTGCCTGTAAAATTATTGTTATACCACAGTCCATGATATAATTTATATTCTTTATACCACAGTCCATGATATAATTTATATTCTTTATACCACAGTCCATGATATAATTGATATTCTTTATACCACAGTCCATGATATAATTTATATTCTTTATACCACAGTCCATGATATAATTTATATTCTGTATACCACAGTCCATGATATAATTTATATTCTTTATACCACAGTCCATGATATAATTTATATTCTTTATACCAAAGTCCATGATATAATTTATATTCTGTATACCACAGTCCATACGTGAAACATCGCTTGGCCGATTGACTAGGCAGAAGATTATCCCGCAGTAACGGAATGAGGAATAACCAAAACGGAGATTGGGAAATGAAACAGTAATCTTTATAACATCAACAAAATAATGTGCCTTGATATTTTAATGCCAAGGTTAGCATTAGCTCTTTTTTATTCCTTACCAAACCATCAGTCTTCCCTTGCAGTAGCTTTCCTAGGCCTGACAGGTAGTTTCTTGGCTTCACATGACACAGTTTCCTCAAGTTTTCTTAAAATACTATGAATAACACTTTTAGATTTCTTCACACTCTTTGAAATATCCCCAATCGAGAGTTCATGTTACGTAATTTGATTATCAGTTTTCTAAGTTCCAATGACGTCACAGATTTTTTTCACCATGTTTACAATGCAAAAGCCAGTAAAGAGCCAGTCTAATTTAGTACTATACCCAATTTTATATTTTTACCCTAAAAAATCTTTCAATACTGCAAAATAATTATAGATTTTATGGATTTATTTAATCATTCTGATGTTTGTGAACATTTATTTTTTTCGAATGTTATATAATTGTTCTTAAAACTTTATCAAAATAAGATTATTGAACTTTTTATTTTGGAATTATATAATTTACTTTTATATCCCTTTTTCCTTGATAAAATGTTCTTTGAAGCTTTAAAATAAAATGTTATTTCATATTTAGACTTTTTCTTAACATCGTTCTGATCTTTATGCTCGCTACAGTATATCTTGCGGTTAAATCATTTCAACGCCATTTGCGGTTAAATCTAGCCATTTCAACGCTAGATCGATGCGACCTAGCAGTCACATCTTCTAAATATATTTATATAATCAATTCATATTATTCAACTTGAAGTTGGATGTGAGTTTGAGGCCCAATATCACTGTGGAGACATGTGATCATCGTGAGTGGTGCAAGTTCAGGTCTAATCGGAGTTGATGGAATGTAACCAGATTGGTTTTAGAGGCATTGAATATAACAAATAAGTTTTCCCCCATTGGGAAGTTACTATTAGATCGGAAGAGATGTCAGTTTCTTAACACCAAGACATTTGTTGATGCGCTCGTATATTGTGCTAACAATGGCATATATGTTTACAAATTATCCGAGTACATTCTTTTGTAGATCATTTATGTAAATTTGTACGAGTTTGATTAAAAACTACTGACAAGGTAGTGCGATTACTTTCCTTGTTGTCTGCTGAATCACGTAATTTAATAATTTTGTCTTTGGACAGCAATTCCTCTTTTAAAAAAACTTCCATAAAAATATCTATAGAAAAGACATAGCGAGGCCTCCTTACGACTGACGGAAAGTGATTTGCGTCGATATGGCAGTTTAGAACCGGTAAGGTGACATATATTTCTGAGATGAGGTAGTATTTACAGTATTTACATTATTTGGACTATTGTTCTTATCTTTGTTGCCATTTGTACGACGTTTCGGCATTGTACGGTCCGGCCTTCTTCAGGTGCTAGGAATTTCAAACCGAACCTCTTATTACAATCACTGGGGTACGTTATCTCTATTCCTTCTGGTAGTCATCAGTTATCTCAGTGATTTTAATAAAGGGATCGGTTCGAAATTGCTAGCACATGAAGAAAGGCGGAGCGTACAACGACCGAAACGTCGTACAAATGGAAACAAAAATTTGGACAATAGTTCGAATAATGTAAATAACACTAAAACATATATAGCAGAAAAGATTAAGACTTATAAGATATAAGCATATATAGATGAGTTCTGGCGAGACTGTCTGACACGACACAGTGAACCAAATTTCTATCATCAATCCACCTCAACTCAGTGACAAACGCGGGACCAAGAAGGCGCAACGCTTTCCTGGCGCTTAGCATCGGTCATGATGGAAAAATGATTATAAGGTCTCAATGAGGACCATTTTTCTTCTAATCTTGGACAGGCGCTATATAATCAGAAACAAAGAACAGTGGTAAATAACAGAAACCATATTACTGATAGTTTTCAACAACAACAACAACAACTGCTCTAATGGATAACACATGTGACTTGAAGGGAAATTAATGGCAAAAACAAGATGTTGAAATTCTACAATACTTCAAACACAAGATAAGAAATGAAGCCTCCGTCAATAATAGAAATACCAATACCATTTGCAGAATATGAAAAACAGATTTTCTTGAAAAAATCCTTTTAATAGAAATATTTTATAAATTTCAACCGAAAGTAGCACTAGATCAGTCAGTTAAATGCCATAAGTGATACACGTATTGGGCGATCAGGTCTCGAAAGAGACATGACTGACTGGGCAGAAGATTATCCCACAATAGGTTGGCATTGCTTTTTGCGGTAGACTGGTTGACAGCCAAGACTATAAAACCCAATCTGTCCTATTATTTAACCCATAACTGGAGGTAAGAGACGGATTAATGCAATTCCCGAGGGTATTCGTGCGTAAGTGAATGCAAGGAATTCAACTGGAATTCGAACTCGGCAGCTCGATTTGTCGTTCCGAGTCGATATCCACTGCACCACAACATACATCACTGAGTGTTGGGTCAATAAATACTGAAAGGAAACGGTTGATATTACTATTAACGTTTTCAATATTTTTGAAAAATCTCTTTCTGATGTATACTGTCCATGCAATTTAAAATTCGACACGAAAAGACAATTATATAAATCTTCTTTCCTTGTCCTTTTTTTGTTTTTTTTTTATTACTTTTTTACCGACGGGATGTGACTTCCCTCTGTTTATTCTACAAATAATTTCATAGCTTCTGCTCCTACGAACTTAAGTCACTGGTGCCCCCACCACAAGAATTTACTCGTGCAACCAAACTGGCAACAAAGTCCTACCCATTTACAGTTAGATCAACCAAATGCAGCCGAAAATTCTACACCATCAGCTTCTTTGCTCGCACTTCCCATCTGTGGAACTCCATTCGTTTGCTTACTTCCCTGACGGCTACAATCTCCAGGAATGTAAATGCAATATCAACTTCAATCTCTTATCCACTTGACTCCAGTCTTTTCTACATCACCCTTTACCTTCGCGACTGTATTCAAACCTGTGTTTCCATCCTTCTCTTGCCCTTTCTCTGACACCCCCTGTAACTGGTCTGTTTTTCTCTTCACTCTCCTCCTGACTAAACTTTTACTCTTATGTAGCCCACTGCTCATCAGTCGCGGTAACGTCTTGCTTGGGCCGAAACGATTAAAAACAAACATTGTATAAGATTGTATAAGCTGAATGTGCCTTGTCATCCAGTAAATATCGGTTCGGAAAGGGGAATTAACTTACGCGCAAATACCATTGAGAAAAATATTAACCCGTCTGTTCCCTCTCCACCTATGGCTTAAAGAGCAGAACAGATTGGGTTGTTGCTTAGCAAACAGGCTACTTAAAAGACTGGATGACTATATAAGCTGGTTAAAAATATATACAACCCATTGTTAAAGTGGCTAGTAAACTGGTCGCGTCCTTGTACCGCACCAGAAAGTAACAGACTCCTCATTACTCGCCCTATCTTTCTTTAAGCTAGAGCAGACCTAAAAGTATTGATTGGCGCTGCTGAATCTTCACTACACAGGCTTGACAGAGCTTAAAACCCTGGAATATTTTTTCACTCTACTACTTCAACTGCCTGCATACGGATAGGTACCGAATTCGGCAGTTATACAATGATTGAAAGGGGCGTAAGACAAGGATGTGTTATTTCCTGAATCTATTTAACTTGTACAGTAAGACTATTCTGAGAACCCTAGACGGTATGCCAGGTTTCATAATCGGAGGCCACAATTTAAACAATATAATGTACACAGATGATACAGTGCTGATAGCAGACACAGAAAGAAAACTACAAGACCTCCTACGGAAGGTAGATGAAGAGAGTGACAAAAAAGAACTACAAATAAACTGAAAGAAAACCGAAAGGTCATCAGCAAAAAAGGCATCACAAAATGCCAAATACAGGTGGGGAACTCTAAAATCAAAAAGATATAAAAATGTATATACCTAACAGAAGACGGAAAGTGTGACACTGAGATCCGAAGGCGAATCGGCATGGCGAAGGAAGCATTCCAGAGGTTGAGTAAAGTATTAAGAAACAGGAAATTTTCGCTAGAAACAAAAAGGAGAGTGCTGGCTTGCTATTTGATATCGGTTCTTCAATATGGCAGTGAATGATGGACAAGATGAAGGAAAAACTTGAAGCAGCTGAACTGTATTGTTGTTCTACAGTAGGATCCTGCGGATATCATGGATCAAACATGCAAGCAATGATGAAGTTTTGGAAAGGATGCAAACGAAAAGGAAATTGCTACTGAGCATCAGGAAGAGACAGCTGAAGGTCCTGGGGCATGCAATGAGGAAAGAGGGCTTAGAAAACCTGATACTAACAGGCCAAGTAAAGGGAAAAAGAGACAAGGAAAGCAGCGGATAACATAATTGAACGACGTGATCAAGTGAATGACGGAACAAGGGTTGCATGGTGAAAGCGTGCTAAGAACCAACAGGGATAGGGAGACCTAGAAAGCCATGATCGCCTACGTCCTGAAAGGACATGGCACATAAAAGAACAAAGAAGACCTCTTTCTCCAAAGTTTAATGTTTTCCCTATTTCTGCTCTAAAACTTTCAAACGAGCTGCGCTCCTTTCGACCAAGTACCCTCTGGTCATCATCAGGTGTCCATAGATTGGCTGATGTGGATTATCTCGTTGATTATTGCGAAATATTCTTTAAAATCAATTACTGTTCTTTCATGCTAGAATTCGGAACTCTCACTACCAAGTCCAAGGATCGAACTCATGACCACTAGATAATACTAACACCAACTACTATATCCACTACGCCATTTTGGGGGTGTATTTTTGAAGCCTTTGATATTCAGTGTCAGATGGATTTTGACAACTGGATTAAGTTAGTCAGTTCGTTCCACTAGTCATAATTTGTATTTATTTCTTAGATGAGTAATTTTCAATAATCTTAGAATTATTTCCAAAATTTGTTCTCATCTTGGTCGATATAGGTGTTATAATAGACACAACGTTTCGACTAAGTACCCACTGGTCATCATCAGTTGTCCATAGATTGGCTGAAGTGGATTATCTCACCTATATCAACCAAAATGAGAACAAATGTTCGAAATAATTCAAAGATTATTAACTTTCTGTTAGTATGTCAGATATTCAGGATCAAATACAACTCATTGCTTTCGTATTCCATTGATAAAGTTCGATTCGAACTGCTTCTTCCTAAGAATCACGAGGTTGGGAAACAACAATGTTACTCAGTAATGCTCTACCTTCAGTGGCTCTTGGACATTGTATTGAGTGAACAAGAATGAAAACCATGTTTTATTGCTTTGTTCCAGAAAAAAAATTCTGACTTATTGGAAGCCATATTTCTGTAAAGTTTCTGGTATCATTATAGGTCGTTGGAAATTTGCTCATGAAATCGAACGAGACTCTCATCGGTAACACAGACCGTTTGCTTGCCTTCCGTCATCACCAGAAAAATAGGAATAAATTATATTCTAAATAAAAAACACCACCACACTTGATAACAATCAAGCCAGTAAATTACGAATTTCAAGCTAATAGCAGTGCCTTCGATTGCTCTGATCTAAATAAGAAAGCTTTTTAGAAATAATTCCTTTCTGAATGTTTAAAACATCATAAAGGCAGTTCTTGTTCTATTCACTAACCCTAAGATCGATGCTGTATTCATAATAAAACAAACATTTGTATTATTTACATTTTTTGGACTGTTGTCATCTTTATTGCCATGTTTACGACGTTTCGGCCGCTGTACACTCCGGCCTTCTTCAGGTGCTGAGAATTTCGATTACTTGAGTAAATTATTCCCATTCCCTGCCACTTCCGGATGTGATATAGTTATTTCCCTTTTAACTCAACCCATCCGAGTTATTTGTTCACCACTGCTGTAGCTAGGTATTGAACTCACAATTTTGAATCAATTCACTGGCACTAACCATATATCTACTAGGTCATGTGTCCTTGAGCACATGAAGAAGGCCGGAGCTTGCAAAGGCCGTAAACATGGTAATAAACATAGGAAAACGGTCTGAACACTGTAAATAATGTAAGCACTACCTCATCTCAGAAGTATAGACAAATACAAAACATTTGTTTTTTTTTTCTCCTTCTCGTCTAATGTAACAATATTTTTTATCATATCACCCCGAGCAAGGCGGTAATGCCACTGATGTGCAGGGGGCAACATAAGAGAAAAAGATTTGGAGATTGAAGAGAAGGACGAACCAGTTAGAAAGGAGTAAGAGAAGGATGGGAATACAGATGTGATGACAGTTGCAAAGGTGGAGAGAAAGGAAAGGATATACAGGGCGGTGTGGAAAGAATTAGGGTCAAGTAGTTAAGAAATAAGTATTGACATTGCATTTAAATTCCTGGAGGTTGTAGCCGTCAGAAAAGCAAGAATAAGGAAGCGAGTTCCACAGGCGGGAATTGCGAGAAAAGAAGCTGATGGAGTAGAATTGTCGTCTGAATTTGTTTGATCTAACTGTGAATGGTGAGACTCAGTTGCCAGTCTGGTTGCACGAGCAAACACCTGTTGCGGAGGTACCAGTGACATAAGTTCGTAGGCGCAGAAGCCATGGAAGTATTTATAGAACAGACACAGGGAAGCCACATCTCGTCGGTGGGAAAGTGGTTGTAGTCGAGCCGCCAAGTCAGCACCTATCACATTACTGATTCTCCTTTGGAGCCTGTCAAGAACACAGAGATGAACAGCGGGGGCACCAGACCATATATGGTAGCAGTACTCCATGCACGGACGAATGGTTGAGTTATATATATGCAGCATGGTTTCAGGTGCGAAAAACATCCTGGCCCGACACAGTAACGCAACCTTCCTAGCAGTGGATTTAGCTATTGACTCAATATAGTGGTTCAACTTGAAATCAGAAGAGAGGGTAAGGCCGAGGAGAATGCGATGTGCATAGTGTTCTAGTGACATCTGAAAGCTTCTCGTATAAGTACAAATTAAATAAAAAAAATTTAATCTTTTGGAAAATATATTTATTGTATTGTTTTTACGGTTGGCATGTTAATATTTTAATATGCATTTATGAGAGTTGTATGCCATACGTGATACTCGCTTGGGCAATCATATCTTGAAAGAAACATTAACTGACTAGGCAGAATCATTTCCCACATTACCATTACTTTCTGCGGTAGACTGGTTGCCAACCAAGGCTACAGAACTTAATCTGTCTTGCTATTTAATCCATAGCTGGAGATGGAAGAGATTATTTGATAACTTCATATTTGCTTCTAAGTGAATGCAATGAATTCAACTAGAATTTTTACTCAAGAGTCCGTTTTCTCGTTCCGAGCCGATATCCTCTTCACCTTTATTCATTCTTTTAATATAAAACATCGAGTTATGCGCCAGATCAATATTTGAAATTTACAGTAAATATTTTTGGGTGTCTTGGAACAGTTTCCATCACTTTACATAATATATATATATATATATATATATATATATATATATACAGAGAGAGAGAGAGAGAGAATGAAGTAACCCTGGGTCATTACGCTGAAAGTCATGAACGTAGACGCTTGAGCGAAATGGTATGCGCTGCCGTCTACATATATCAGCACGAAGGGGCATAATAAATTATTTATAAAGTCAATATCATTAGACGTTGCCAACTTCACTAGGAATATTTTTCGTTCTATGCACTCTAACATGATTGAATTATTTCTCCCAAACACCCGTCTTCAACTTCTGTGCCTTAGATATATCGCCTTTTGCAGCGTGCCGAGGAGGCGTATCCCGATAAAGAGTAAGAAAGTGATCACCTTTTCGGACCAAATTTAATTGTCGCGCTGAGAATATGACTGTTAATGATGCAAGTGTTGTCTTGCCAAACTCATTGATCGATATTGAACTCCTGCTATTAAAGTTAATGAGATATTCATATGGAAAATTTGAAGTGCATTGTGTGCCTTTATTCATAATGGTATCAATGGATTTAGATTTTTATTTATTTTTATTTTTCTAATAAATTTATTAATGGAAGTATGATTATATAGGGATTTTATATCTACGCTAGACATGGACTTGTTTTCTTGTATATATCATTGAATTTATTTTGTAACTCACCAGAATTCTTTAGATCTTCTGAACTGTTAGTAACAAGTGTAAGGCTTAGAATAATATATATATTTTGATAAATCTGTGGGCGGCGCGATGGAATACAAAGACTATTCGTGTCACTGGAACAATTTGTGAATTTTTCGTATACAATATAATGCGAAAAACTTCTCTTGAAAATATATAACATTAAAATAAAGTGTCATTATATTTTTAGAAATTAGTGTTTTATAATCTTACTACTGATTTCTTTGCGATAATCTTATCATAATTCATAGTTGCTGTTTTTTTTTTTTTTTTTTTTTTTTGGAAGACCTCCTGCAGAAGGTAGCTGAAGGGAGTGACAAGAAAGGACTACAAATAAACTGCAAGAAGACTGAATGCATGGTCATCAGCAAAAAGAGCAACCCAAATTGCCAAATATAGGTGGGCGATATTAAAATCAAACAAGTACAAAAATTTACATAATTGGGAAGTGTTCTAACAGAAGACGGAAAGTGCGACACTGAGATCCGAAGGCGAATTGGCATGGCGAAGGACACGTTCAAGAAGCAGAGTAAAGTATTAAGACACAGGAAACTTTCACTAGAAACAAAGAAGAGAGTACAAGATTGCTATGTTATGTCAGTTCTTCAATATGGCAGTGAATGTTGGACAATATAAACAAAGATGAAGAAAATACATGAAACAGCTGAAATGTGGTTCTACAGAAGGATGCTGCGGATATCATGGACCGAGCACGTGAGCTATGATGAGGTGTTGGAAAGAATGGAAACGAAAAGGAAATTAATATTGAGCATCAGGAAGAGACAACTGAAGTTCCTTGGGCATGCAATGAGGGAGGAGGGCTTGGAGAACCTGATACTAACAGGCCAGATAGAGTGGAAAGGAGACAGAGGAAAGCAGCGTATAACATATTTGAAGGGACTGAGCAGGTGGATGACAGAACAGCAGCTGCGACATGTTACAGGAGAAAGCGTGCTTGAAGCCACCAGGGATAGAAAGATGTAGAAAACCATGATCGCCTACGTCCTGAAAGAGCAAGGCCCATAGTAGAAGAAGAGAATATTTTTTGATCATTTCATCACAGTCAAGACGATAATATCACTACCTTAGTTGCAATGGTAACTGAGAGAAAAACAGAATGAAAAATCTTTAGCGAGGAAAACGTACAAGGAACTGTGTTCAGAAGATGACAAATATTGTTGTATTTAAGATCGTAAGCAGCAGTAAAGTTAGAAACCAGAAAAGACTTATACACTCGAGAAGTGCGAAAAAGAAACTATCAGAATAGAATTTACGGTTGCATTTAGTTATTTCAACATTAAAATGTGATTGATATCCTAATCTTCAAGAAGCTTCCCAAAATGATTGAGGTTTTAATTGTATAAAAACAAATCTGAATAGTATCAACTATAAACACTAATGTACCAGCCACATTCGTGAATTAAAAATAACATAATATAGTACAACCCCAATCTTTGAAAAAGGCTATTACATTAGTCGAAAGCACGGGGAACGAACAATCATCTAAATGTCGTTTCGTCTACAAGAAAAAAAATCTTAGCAAAACCAATTTGACAATGATAACAACCGCCACTGACACACACACGCTCACACGCACACACATATACAGTACTGTGCAAAAGTTTTTAGGGAAAGAACTATTTTATCTTTTATGAGGTATCAAAATAAAGTTTAAAATCACCCCTGTCATAACACTTTAGCTCACTACCGGTAGTAAAAGGCTATTATACTAAAGATTAAATTGATTTTGTAACAAGTATGTTTTTCTTGTTAAAGCATTTGTTGAGTAAATCAAATAAAATTACTTTAACTAAATTGTTTAATTTCCTTCAATATGCCTCATGAAAGTTTAAATAGTTCTTGTCCTTATACTTTTGCACAGTACTAATGGGCGACTACTATTCATTTTTTCTCTGTCTTCTTTTTAACACGTTGTTCAGTTAGTATAATTTTATTTTCCTCTTCTATTCATTTGCGCTCACAGCAGAATGAAGCTGTAGAAGTGATTTAAACTTTGTCTCTGGTTAGCGTAGCTGGGTAGCGTAATTGTTCTGTCGTGTTCACTTAAACATAGAGCATTAGTAAGGAATATATATATTCAAATCTTTGAAGTGATTGCGTGATGGAAATAGTATATCTGTGCAATAGTATTCTGGTTGAGTGGAGCTCAGAGCTACGATGTCTACTGACACGGTATTCTCTGTGTAACTTCAGTATCTCTCGGTAACTTACGGATAAGTCGCGGTACTCGTACAATGTCTCTAACGGATCGATATCAATCCACCCTTTCACTGGGGCAAAATGTGGCACAAGGCCTTTTAGAGTGGGTGATCCGGGCCTGTCTGACTTTGCCCAGTCGTGACTCTACTCTTCGGCATAGCCACCATGACTGGGTTTATGCTCTCCGCCCGAAGGCAGAGAGCCGACAGTGTCAAGTCCGGAGATAAACTCTGACGGATCTGACTGTACTCTCTATAGAAGGAGTATATGTATACTCAAGTCGAGTCTATTATCATAGAAAAAGGGGAGATCCTAAAACAGTATGTTTCCTGTTCCTTTTTTATCAATTGGTCCCATTTTACATTTGAAAAGTTTAAATATAACAGTAACATATCATATATATATATATATATATATATATATATATATAGAGAGAGAGAGAGAGAGAGAGAGCTAGCTTGACTTATATCTGTTTTATATTTCATATATGTCTGCTATCTGCAACAAGATTTGCAGTTATCTCCACAATTTGATTGGGTTAGAGTCCCCCCTGCAAAATAGACAAGGCACTTTTTTTTGTTTTTTGTTTTTGCTTTGCGTATGGGGGCATCCTGCTCACAAGGCTTACCCTCTCTTTTTCTCTTTTTCTTTCCCTCTCTTTTCCCCTTTGTCAACCTGCTAGTATAAAAGTTCCGTTTCTCTACCAGTCATTTGCATATTGATCTCCTGACGATCACAGTGGCGTGAAACTCGAGTAGCGTTATGCACTTTTTCAGTAGTGTCGCTGGGCCGTGTAATTTCTGTTTTGCTCACTTAGACATAGAGCACTCTCTTTTTTTGTTTTGATATACAGTAGCGTCCAAAATTAGGGAACGGAAATGAAAGACTCAGTATCTCCAAAACTAACCATCGAAGTCGCGTGTTGAGGAAAGAATGGCAGTGAAGGAGATAAGAGATGACAGTTGACGTTGAATTTAAACTCCTAGCGATTGTACTTATCAGAGAAGCAAATATACAGAAGGGAGTTCCACAGGCGAGAAGTAAGAGAAAAGAAGCTACTAAAGTAGAAGTTGCGGTTACACTTGATGATTTTCGCTGTAAAAGGATGGGACCTAGTTGCTAGTCTAGTAGCTCGAGTAAATTGATGCAGAGGGGACACCTGGGAGCTAAGCTCGTCGGAATAGAGGCCGTGAAAGTATTTGTAGAAGAGACGGAAGGAAGCCACATCTCGTCGGTGAGAAAGTGGCTGGAGTCAAGCAGCAAGGTCGACATTGCAGATTTTGATTTTGATTTTGTCGAAAACTCTATGATAAATAGCAAGGGCGCCTGACTAGATATGACAACAGTATTCAATGGACGGACGGATAGTAGATTTGCCGAAGTGCAGGATGGATTTAGACGAGAAAAAACTCCTTGTGACCCGACCTTCCTAACAATAGATTTAGCTATTGATTCAATGTAGTCGTTCCACTTGAGGTCGGCTGAGAGGGTGAGACCGAGGAAGCGCAGTATATTGCTTTTATGGAGACTAGCGTGATCCATCATGATGAGTGGGAGAAGAAATTGTCTATAGTGGTTAAAGGATAGCAGTTTCCTTTTCATGAAAATTTACAAACCATTTTGTATCCCAGTCAACTGCTGAGTGGAGATCTTTTTCGAGAGCTGTAGCAAAATTTTATTTGTCAGCCTCGGCAGATTTCTTATCGAGGCGGGATTAAATCAGCGATACACCATTCTTGTGATTTTGTTACATCAGGGAGATCGTTGATGAAGAACTGAAAAGGCGTAGGACCTAGGATAGAGCCTTGAGGGACACCCACGTTTGTATGATAGGATCTGGAAGCCTACCCGTTTAATACGACTTTGATAGGAACGATTTGATTGTTAAATAAGGGTTCAGATATACCATAGCCCTGTAGCAAGCGCAGATAGCCAACGTGTCACACTCTGTCAAATGCTTTGAATATATTCCAGGGCAACATATCGAGTTTCATCGTTCTTATTGAGAGTCTGATATATGTACTCTGTGATAGTCGTTAGCATATCAGCGGTAGACGTCGCGAAGCGGAAACCATTCTGTTTGTAGGAGAATAAGCAGTGGGCTTTATATATATATATATATATATATATATATATATATATATATATATATCAGCATGCAGTGTGGGTATAGAAGAATTCAAAGGAGTATCCTGTACATACAGTGGTAGGATAACTCACTATGAGAGCTCTAAATATATATGTATATAATTACATATAGAGCAAATATCAGACAAATTAAGGTAGACACGTTATTTCATGGTGAATCGGAAGTTTAAGCCTATTTCAGGTGAACCATCCTCAACTTCCGTCTTTATTTTACAAAGGATTAATTCGTGTAAAATCCTTTGTAAAATAAAGACGGAAGCTGATGATGTTTCGCCTGAAATAGGCCATACATCCGATTTACCATGAAATAACGTGTCTGCCTTAATTTTTCTTATATATATATATATATATATATATATATATATATATATATATATATATAAGGAAACAGACAGACAGAGAGAGAGAGATGTAGCAGATCCATATATATTTGCTACTGGTACCGTGTTACCCACTACTATCTGTACCATAATCGGGTTATCGCCGACTAACTAAACCGTTCTCACCATATGCATTTTATAGTGAAAGGTTGTCAAATGGCAGCCTTAAGTTTTCGTGAGATCAACGGCAATCGAGTATAGTTCCGGGGATGTAGAAATAATGTGGATGATGCCCAGGCGTATGGTGTAATTCCCTAGCCGTGCTGAACCCATTACCCATGATTAGCGTATCTAAAAAGAAAAAGAATACCTCTACTGTAACACAGATGATTTGACAGCATCCAATGCGGATGACTGATAGTTTTTTGTCGATAAATGCTATTCTTGCTTTGAGTGAGGGTTTGATTCATTGCAACGCCATTTCTCATTTTACACATTCCATGAACAGACATTTCACCATATCGTGAGTCACAACTTAGTCTTACAGTGAGAGCTTGCAACTGTCATATTTGAGAAACAGCTGGTAGTGAATGAGAAACTAGAGAAACTTTTTTCGTAATGAGCTCTGTTTCGACTGAAGGTCTTCTTCGAACATTTAGATGTTTCATTGTTGAAATATGTTTCAAATTTAAAAAAACAACAACTTAGAAGCACGAAGAGAAACACAACAAAAATTGATTGAGATGCTCAGGTTAAAATTTAAATTTTGAGTTTGGATCTACCTAAATATTTAACTTAACCTATCTTGAAGAGAATTTGAAGTTAACGCTGAGTTTCTTTGCAATTTCAAATATAGCAGACGTGTTTCTCCCCACAAATCTATGCCCAACAGTCTGGAGTTATTATGCAGATAAAACTAATATTTATTTAAACTCTCTGAAATCTAGTATAAAGTTTTTTTTTCAGAAACAGAAGGTAACAACATTACTGAGTGAAGGAATGTTTACTTTTCAGTGTCTCAAAGGAGATTATCTAGATTATACATGCGCGTTATGCCACTACAAGAACCCCGATATCATGCAAATGTTGGTCAGAGCAGCTGCTCAAGACGCTACGCAATAGTTAGGGCTTCTAACAGCCAGCCAGAGGCGGCAACCAGAAAACAGCCAACCCGGTAGCCTCAGTAGGAATAGGCATTGCCATCTTCCACCGACGTCATAGAAAATATGGAACAGCTCTACTATTGAGGCCTAAGGAGAGAAAACATGTGTTAGCTGGGAACCACTCCTCAAGCAGGAAACAAAGAATGAGCCTCTACTTCTGATCAATAGAAAAGAGAGGTGTGTGCCAACTGGGCGACAGTCGGGTCTATTTACTTAAATTATATATGTGTATATAATCTGAAATCTAGTATAAAATATTTTTTTCAGAAACAGAAGGTAATAATATTACTGAGTGAAGGAATGTTTACTTTTGAGGGTCTCAAAACTGATTATGTAGATTATGGTTTTAAGAATTTGTCTTCTCAAAAAATATAAACTAACGTGTTTTATATCTAAATCAACCAGTGTATAGATCTTTGAACAAGCTGGAGGTGAGGGAGTAAACAGGAAAAGGTGTAGAATATTTCACAAATTAGAATCGCCCAAGAAATATCTTAGGCAAACCACTCTCAGTAAAGCAAATAGCTTAAAGTGTTCAAATTGGATCAAGAAATACATGAAAATTGATTTTTCTAAAGTAACTTTCATGAAAGACACTCGATGGACTTGATGGATTGAAAAAAGGATGGAATTTATCGTATGCGGTGGCGCCCATGTTTAAAAGAAGGCAGCAAAGAGGCGGCAGTGTGAGTATATGGGCTGGAATTATCGACCAAATCATTATTGAACAACTCAAAGTCGATGAAGAGTGTCAAACGGAACAGTGCTAACGATAGAATTTCATGGACAACACTTTATTTAAATAGTACAGGTTCCAGCCCCGCAGAAGTGTGCATTTATGAATGACAATGTGACTTCTCATGCTTCTAACTTTCAATGTAATTTTATGAGCGTAAAAGGTTTACAGAAAAGAAAATAATGTAATGGCTATAGTTAAGTATCGATCTTAATCTGATGGTGTTGGACTTTTTTGTATACACATATATACTGGTGAGACACCCATGAACCAACCCATTTTATAGTTCACCAAAAGAAGGCTTAACAAATCAGGAAGCTCAAAATATTCAATGCAACGTGTGTAAAAGGTGACCATATTTTTCCGATTATTTGAGATCAAATCCGATTCAAGAGAGTGTCTAATTCGAGAGTGTTAATCTTTGTCGGTGTTTCATTGAACAGATTACGTGCTGCGAGGATACCCTATATCCATCAATTGTGGCCGACATTATCAACAGATAGAAACCTATTTTCAACTGTGGAAATCTAAACTTATTTCTTAATGGAAATTTGTGTGTGTGTGTCTGTGTGTGTCTGTGTCTGTGTGTGTCTGTGTGTGTCTGCTACCTATAGATTCCGAAACGGCTGAACCGATTTTCTTGAAAATTTACACAGTTGTACTATAAGCGTCTGCGAGTGTTTTTAGCTAGGTTCTGTGTCGAGTTACCCCCGATAAATATCGAAAATCGATAATCGAAAAAATGCGTTACAGAAGGAATGGACCGATTTTAATCAAATTTGATACACTCATAGCCAAAGACATAAGAAACGATATTCAGAAGTTTCAAGGTTGCAGTTCTTACAATAGTGCAGAAAATCGATAATATATATATATATAAAAGGCAAGATGATTGTGTGTTTGTCTGTTTATCTTTCTGTATGTCCTTTATACAAATCCACAATTTTTATCCCATTCTCACCAAACTACACACAAATATTCTTTAGGCTGAGTCTGAGCTCCAGGACCATGGATTAGTTTTAAAGCTTTCATTACACCCGAGCAATGCCGGGCTATACTGCTAGTTAAAAATATAAAATACCGACAGTTTAAAAATTGCAACTTTTATACCGTCTGCGTCTGTGCACCATAACAAAATTCATTTCCCCACAAATTTTGCAGCTCGTCAAACTTACCCTGATCGTTCTGATAAATATGGTGATTACGAAGGTGTTTCAAGTGATCGCTATGCCTCCATTCATCTTCCTACAGGGTCACAACGTCATCACAGTGGCCTATCTCAAGTGCTTTGGGTGAGTATTGCTGCTTTGCGTCAGAAGCGCGGCAGTTTAAAGGCTCTGTGTCTGGCAACAGGACAGTCCTATGCCACACAACCAGAAGCACACTCATGGCTGTCAGATAATTTTCTGTGACCATATCAGCTGAGTGAGAGACCAACAAAACTCCAGAGATTAACTGACAATAAGGATTATAGGGGATCATCCAGAAGAGTTGCAGCAGATTCCGAAGTTGACTGGAGTCTGTGGGCGATTTTATTGAATAAATCTATTTTTTATTATTCCTATTTTATTATTCTTATGTGTTAAAATGAATTTTCAGTGTTATTTTTATTTTTACATAATTTAGACGACAATTCCACCATTGCACCATATATATATATATATATATATATATATATATATATAAGAAACATTAAGGCAAACACGTTATTTCATGGTGAATCGGAAGTATAGGCTTATTTCAGGCGAACAAACTTCAGCTTCCGTCTTTCTTTTACAAAGGATTTGATTTTACACGATTTCGTGCAAAATACATTCTAAAATAAAGACGGAACCTGATGTTGGTTCGCCTGAAATAGGCGTACACTTCCAATTCACCATAAAATAACGTGTTTGCCTTAATTTTTCTGATATTTGCTCTATATGTATTTATATACGTATATATTTAGAGCTCTCTTAGAGAGTTATCCTACCACTGTATGTACAGGATATTCCTTTGGATCCTTCTATACCCACACTTCTTGCTGATATATATATATATATATATATACACTACCACTACCGGCTATAATTATTGTTTTTATATATATATATATGTATATATATATATATATATATATATATATATATATTTGTTCAAGCAAATCATTATATATATATATATATATATATATATATAGTCATCCGCAGACAGATCTGTTTCGCTGTATCATAGCTCATCAGTACGGTTAGACATCCGATTGCTTTTTAACCCAGGATGAAACCCGACGGAATTGGCGTAATCGGCGATTCTACCTCTGAGCTACGGTCGCTAGGTAGAAGGAGGCAGGCCTTTTAGCGTGTATATTACCATTATACACGCCCAATAGCTGAAAGTGTTCTAATTCATTGCTGAATGAACGATGCTTAGATGCCAGAGTAGCTACTGTTTTTCAAAATCTACCATTTTCCAGAGTGCTCAATCAGGGCGTGAGAGCGTAAATAGCCACATATATATATATATATATATATATATATATATATATATATAGTTGCAAGACACAGTAGTGTCGTTATGCATATCACCTCCATTAATCGGCGTATTTATATCAGATGCACAGGATAAACAACATATATAAATTTGTCATATTTATGGATATTTGCTTCATGCAATTAAATGAAGAAACAAATTCGACTTCACTTATATTTGTTTTTACTTCTCTCTCTCTCTCTCTCTCTCTCTCTCTCTCTCATATGCATACGCAGATAAATTTATTTATAAAGAAAAACATGTTTGGTATGTAAAATAAAATAGGTATTTTAAAAAACAGATGTAATAACCACAAATCTACATTCAAGCTAAAAAAACTTGAAAATACGTACCAAACTAGTTAACCACGGAAAATGGAAAAGACATAAAACGGTATAGAATTAAACAAGACAAACCTTACAGGTGTGTTAATGTATGCAGATTGTATCACGAAAGAATGTTGGCCTTAATCTTGTTTCCAGAAAAAAATTACTAAATGAAAGATGAGAAATAATGTCTAGATGTAATGATACTGCAATATTCATCCTAGGGCCATACATGAATAAAAGAATTTAAGATCCCCGAAATAAAGAAAAGAGTGCTGGATTGCTATGTGATGCCAGTTCTTCAATACGGCAGTGAATGCTGGACAATATCATCGAAAATGAGGACAAAACTTGAAGCAGCGGAAATATGATTCTACAGAAGGATGCTGCGGATATCGTGGACTGAGCATGCAAGCAACGATGAGTGAGGTGTTGGAAAGAATGGCAAGAAAAAGGAATTATTACTGAGCATCAGAAAGAGGCAAGTGAAGTTCCTGGGACATGCAATAAGGAAGGAGAGCTTGGAGAACCTGATACTGACAGGCTAGAGAGAAGGAAAAAGAGACAGAGGAAGGCGGCAGATAACATATTTGCAGGGCCTGATCAGGTGGATGACGGAACGGGGTTGCGAGGTGTAACAGGAGCAAACATACTAAGAGCCACAAGGGATAGGGAGACGTGGATAACTATGATCGCCTACGTCCTGAAGAGACAGGATACATAGAAGAAGAAGAAGAAGAAGAAGAAGAAGAAGAAGAAGAAGAAGAAGAAGAAGAAGAAGAAGAAATAGCTCCTCCCTTAATTTGAAATTTTCGGTTGTTTAAAAATTCCAGTCGCACATTCGTAAAAATCCCAGTTGTACAATTTAAAACGTTGATAAATCAATTATTATAAATCGCCTGAAAAGACCAAAATGTTGCGGAAATAACTAGAGTCCAAATTATATATATATATATATATACACTCAGTTATGATCTGAGATTAAGGACAGGATTGTTAAATAAAAAGAAAACAAGAGGAAAACTGTATTTAACCCTGTGATGGACTTTATCAAGGCAAAAAGACGAAATGAGCTTTATTCCAAATTACGTATCTACAAACAAACAGTGTTGGCAACTATAAAAACACTCACAAATCATTCAAAAAGATTAACAGAATATTTTAGTTTTAGAACTCCTTCATGTGTCATGCAATGTCACGAGATTTAAAAATTTAGGGAATTCAACCATTTTCGTATGTTAGTCTGTTTCAGTATCATTTCTATAAGAAAAAAAACATATATATGTAGTCATCCACATTCAATCCGGTTTTGCATCTCATCCACTTGCTTCCAGCCGGGATTGAAACTTGACTGATTTTGGTATCAATCGGAGAGTCTACGTCTAAGGTATCGGCAAACGGCTGAGAAATGAGGTAATTTTAACGTGTTATATATACGCGGTGTATACACGCACCAGAAACCGAGAGAATTTAATTTATGATAAAAAGAGTAATGCATAAATCGCATTAGTGTTTATAATTTTTTTCCATTTAGAGAGCTTAATCGGATAACAATATATATATATATATATATATAGTAATCTGAAAACATTCCTGTTCCGCTATATATATATATTAAATATATTTAAATGTATTTAAATACGAATTTAAACGAGATACTAGATTAGCAACTAGATCCCACCCTTTTACAGTGAAACCGATAAAATGCAGCCGTAACTTCTACTCCAACAGTTTCTTTCCTCGCACTTCCCGACTGTGGAATTCTCTACCACACGATTGCTTCCCCGACGGCTACAATCTCCAGAAGTTTAAATGTAAGGTCAATAGACACCTCCTAACACACTAACCTGCTCCTATTCTATCAAACACTCTTCCCATCTGCCCAACCCTCATCCCCGCTATCCTTACTCATCTGTCACCTTCCTCCTGACATTCACTATGTCTAACCACTCCTTCTCTTTACCTTCCCCTATGTAGCCCCATGCGCAATAGTGGCAGTGGAATGCCTTGCTTGGGGTGAGATGATAAAAAAAAAAACACTCTTCCAATCTGCCCAACCATCATCCTCGCTATCCTTACTCATCTGTCACCTTCCTCCTGACATTCCCTATGTCTAACCACTCCTTCTCTTTACCTTCCCCTATGTAGCCCCATGCGCAATAGTGGCAGTGGAATGCCTTGCTTGGGTTGAGAAGATTTTTTTAAAAAATTAGGTTGTCCCAAAAGTCCATAAAGATCCGAAAGCTTGCAGATCGATGGCAGAAAGTCTTGGAAAATGATGGTCTTTATTTTGAGCTGTAATTTTTGTTGTTTTTGTGAGTAAAATTTAAATTTTTTGCAAGCGTTTACGAACTTTTAGGACAACCTAAGATATATAGTGTTCACAAAATTCTGTGTTTGTTTGTGTACCAGAAGTTTTAACGAAAATTGTCTGGAACATTAAGATTAACTTAAACACCCTCTGACGACGTGGAATAGAAAATGCTGCTTAAAAAAATGGGGAAAACAAAAGAAAATTCTCGAAAAGAAAGAACTAAAGATATAGACAAATAGTAAAACAAAATTAAATGTGATTTAAACAAAATAGGAAATTAAGTAAACTCCTAATTGGAAGTGTTACAATTTGCGCACGAAACTGCAAAAATTTAACAATATTAATTTTATTTTTTGGTGCTCATATATAATTGTAAATAATTCCCAAGTTTGACAGTGATCATTTTAAATGTCATGACATCTAATATAATAGGTGTGTCAACAGAGGCAGCTTTGTAACAGATAACGGAAAATATGGCACAAAAATCCGAAATTGGAAGGGATGTATTTCTGATCTCTCTCTCTCTCTCTCTCTCTCTCTCTCTCTCTCTGTATACTGTATAATGAAAATATACACGCTAAAATGTCTGCCTCTTTCTACCGAGCGCCCATAGCTCAGAGGTAGAATCGTCGACTCACGCCAATTTGGTCGGGTTTCAATCCTGGGTAAAAAGCAATCGGCTGTCTAACCGTACTGATATGCTGCGAAACTGATCTGTCTGCGGATGACTATATATATATATATATATATATATATATATATAAGGAGAGAGAGATATGAAATAATTGAGATACGTGGATATGTGATTATCTAAGCGCTGCTTAGATGTGGCACAAGGCCGAAGGTAAGTAGAACCCAGTGAGGATCGGACTCACTGCTACACACGCCAGCAGCCGAGTCAAGCTTGCTAACCATTACACCACGTCAAGGTGCCCATGATACATAGATATGAACAGAATGGGATAGATAGATAGATAGATAGATAGATAGATAGATAGATAGATAGATAGATAGATAGGTTAGTGATTGCTGAAAGATTCCCTTGCACATGAAGAGACACACGGATTGTGTTCTACAGAAGGATGCTGAGAATACCAGGGACGAAACGTAAAGATAATTTGAAATGTCATTAGAAAGAATTGCCTCTGTTCATCTACTATTTAAGATAAATCGCTGTATATGGCAGTGAATGTGTCGCAGGTTCAAAACAAAAATGAGATTCTACAGCAGGATGCTGAGAATGATCCAGATGAAAATTGTGAGGAATAAAGTAGTTTTAAGGAATCATTGAAAATAACATTTTACTTATTGTTGTAGTGAAATATCCTATCCTACCCAGGAATGGGTATGGCCCGGGTTATAAAAGACCGGGACTAGAACGAATTACAGATTGATCGAGAGTTTTCGTCATTATAGAAGAGTAATCGAGAGTCTTCGTCATTATACGAGACTGATCGAGAGTCTTCATCATTATACGAGAGTCATCGTGATTATACGAGAGTCATCGACCTTAATCGAGAGCCATCGGCCTTAGACGAGTTAGACGTCACTAGACAGAAGCCTTCTTCTCAAGACGGACGCATACGTCCTATACAGAGACATTGCCTTCTTGCTTGTTATTCTTGTTAACTTTTCGTTGGTGTACGTGTATTTGGTTTATTGTACTGTGGTGTAATAAATCTCTATTCGTATATCCTCAGTGTTAAGAATTATTTCTTGCACTATTCTTTCTCTGTTTATCCCCACCCGGGATATAACACTTATATTAATAGTTATATTAAGAGTGCTGATATTACCGGATGGGATGTTTTGTAGAGCTCTGATCAAAGACATCGTAAAAGGCTAAAAAATAAATCATTCTAAACATATGAACGGCTTTCTGTTTTCTGTTCAGCATAGCTGATATTGATCACCAGGAGAGTGAATGAGTGCAACTTCTCGAGATAAGGGTTTCCGATGACACCACAGTTTACTCTCGCCTCGATCAAAAATCTGGTGTGGGCGACAAAGCGAACCTCGCTGCCGAGCTTGAGAAGGACCTCCAATCCGTAGTCGACTGGGGTAAGAAATTGCTCGTAAATTTTAATGCTTCCAAAACGAAGCTGCTATCAATTAAACATCATAGACAATCGCTCCTACCTCCCATTAGCATGGAACAGGCTTGCCTCCCTGAAAGTAAAACACTACGCCTCCTTGGCCTCACACTCTCATCGGATCTCAAGTGGAATGACTATATCGAAGCTATTGCAAAATTCGCTGCTATGAAAGTCGGTTCTCTGTGCAGGGCCTTGAAGATTTTCCCTTCTGAATCCATCATGCACATACATAAATCTAACATCCGCCCGTGTATTGAACACTGGCTGCCACATCTGGTTAGATGGCCCCTGCTATTATTCTCCTCGGGGTTCTTGACAAAATCCAACAGAGAATCTGTAATGTGATCGATACGGACTTGGCAGCCCGGCTGCAGTCACTCTCTCGCCAGCGTGATGTGGCTTCCCTGTGCCTCTTCTATAAATATTTTCACGGCTTCACGGCTGGTGCCCCCTAGGTATGAATTTGCACGAGATACTAGACTAGCAACTAGATCCCACTCTTTTACAGTGAAACAGATAAGACGTAACCGCAATTTCTACTCTAACAGCTTCTTTTCTCGCACTTCCCACCTGTAGAATTCCCTTCAATATACTTGCTTCCTGCAATCTCCAGAAATTTAAATGTAAGGTCAACAGACACCTCTTATTACACTAACTCGCATCCATTCTCTCAAACACTCTTCCCATCTACCCAAACCCGATCCTCTGTATCCTCATCCTTCTCCTTTCGATATTTCCTATAACTAACCACTCTTTCTCATCACTTTCTCCTTGCACAACAGTGGCAGTAGAATGCCCAGTAGAATCTATCTATTTATGTCACAAGTTCTTTTTCTATCTACTCCACCCACATCCTCGGTATCCTCATCCGTCTATCACCCTCCTTCCGACATTTCCTATAACTAACCCCTC
Source organism: Ascarosepion bandense (assembly GCA_037127315.1). NCBI lineage: Eukaryota > Metazoa > Mollusca > Cephalopoda > Sepiida > Sepiidae > Ascarosepion > Ascarosepion bandense. The sequence continues at coordinate 2,254,906 of JBBBDQ010001014.1, read as the reverse complement.
TTTCTCATCACTTTCCCCTATGTAACCCCCTGCGCAACAATGGCAGGGAAATGCCTTGCTTGGGGTGAAATGATTAAAAAAAATGGAGTAGAAATAGAGTAGATTAACTAGAAATGGTGTCGATTATATTGAATCCATTGCTAGAAAATTGCTTCACGGTTTTTTCACCGGAATTTTAGGGATATTATTTATTCATCTTTTGAATATTGCTACTTAATATGGTCTGGTGCTTCTACTCGTATATTTACAGAATTTTATAAAACCAAATGAAGAATCAGCAATGTAATTAGTCATGACCTAGCACCTCGGCTTCACCCATTTTCCCACCACCGTAACGTATCTTCCCTAGGCCATTTGTATAAATATTCCATGGTAATTATTCGGATTAAATTTTTCCACTGGTAGCTAGATTTTATAAATTTAAACGCTGTACTAGATTGGCGGCTAGATCTCATCATTTTACAGTTGTGAATTGCTTGATACGACTATAAGTTTTTTATTAACAGCTTCCAAATCTCGCTTGTCGAATTCTGTCCACTGTTCTTGCTTTCCAATCAGCTTTGATCTTCGAATATGTAATTGTCATATAACTCGTCTTAACTTCTGTTCTTTTATTGTTCTTTCTCCGTAGTATTTTTCCATTTCATATATTTTTCAAACTCAGTAAGTTCCTGCGTTTTAGTGGCTTTATTCCCTTTCCTGGGGCCTAAAGATTAAAAAATACGGATTGAAATTTTAGTTGGGATATCTTCGTATCAAATAAAAATGGGATCTGGACTGACTGTATCTCTTAGAAGATTACCTTTCGAATTCCTGAATTCGTTCTTGATTCGATCGTTGAACTCCGAGGGTTATAGGAAGATATGCAATCATCTCAGCGGCTTTTCCATTTTCAGCTTAGACCGGCTAATCATGTCTTTTTTCCTTTTCTCCTCATCTCGTCATCTTCTCATTATTCTATACTTTCTTTTGTTTTGGTTACATTTCTCACTTTTCCTCATGTTTGTGTTTATTTGCCGCCAACCCCAAACCCTGAACACCACACCTCACGGCAACTTGCCATCTTTTGGAAGTATTCCATTGCCTCATCTTGTTTCGCCATTTTCAAAACCTGATATCGATTCCATAAAACGCGATAGTAATTCAACCGCATATGGAGTTCGTTTATTCTTTTATTTTATTTATTCTTTTTTTTTCAGATTACATTTTACACCCCAATAATTTTCTTTCTCCAATGTTTCGCTTTTAACATCGGGCATCCCATCATAAAATCGATGACGAAGAGAGAGACTCTTTAAAAGGTACCGTAAAAAGCATTTTTACAAATTACATAAGACTTTATTGGAAATGATTGAGTTGGTTAAAATAGTTTCTTATCTCTCATTGACGACAGTGTTCTGTATTTGGGTTCAAGTCAAAGGTAAGATGAAGTAAAATGATTTTTAAGGCGATCAGCTTCTTCGTTCTGAAAGATTTGCGGTGTTTAAATTCACTGTTCAATATTTCTGTATTTGTACTTAGATAGGCTAAGGTTACTAGATAATAGAATTTGTCTCTTTAAACTTTAGGCAGCATATCGACAGATCGATAACGTTGAGCGTCTTCGAGCCTTCAGAAAATCTTCTTTTGTAACATTTGGTAACATTGATTTCATTGTTGCAATTTTATATTTTTAATTTCGCATATAGTAGGGTCAGTTGGGAACCGTCTATAAAAAAAATTTCACTCTGTCGCAATTCACGCCGGCAGAAATTTAGAAACGGCATGCTGTACTACTTTACCATTTACACCGGAAGTTACAATATGAACAATTCAGCGTGTTTAGATGTTAGTCTGGCGACAGTGCAGAAGTATTGGAAATAGCTGGATAAGTTTAATGGTGATTACGAAGGTTTTTGATATGATATCTAGTGATGGTAACGTTATGCTTCTGTTCATCTACCCAGAAAGACTAGGACTCAACACGAAGACCTACGTCAAGTGCCTTGAGAAGGTAGTGCTGCCCTGGGTCAAGAGAGTGGCTACTGGAAAATCCTGTATCTTACACCATGTAACATTAGCATAATTACTCAGTCATAGCTGTCAGACAATTTTTGAGACCACATAATCCTTTGCGCTTAAAGTTTATAAAGTCATGACACCATAAACAAAAATTCGTCAGAACAATTAGCCTGAAAGAATTTATATAAAAATCAAGAGAAACTACGTTACAGCGCTGTGAATGCGACTGAACCCGAGAGGCCAGTTCTGAAGAAATAACATTGCAGACATATCAAGAATGTCTAAATATACAACAGAAGCACCAGACCACATGTGGTAGTAATATTCAATGCATGACTGCCTTGTAGACTTATAAATATGTGAGACTAGCATCATAGCCCGGCGTTGCCCGTACACCTCAGAACATTTTAGTAGTAGTAGAAGATGCCAATGAGAGGAGTAGATGGAAATCACTTAGTGAAAGTTGGAAAGAATAGCTGTAACCATATTCAGCATTAAGAAGAAGGCATTGAATGCATGTTGCTGTAGTATTCAAACAGTGTATAAAGTTTTGTTTTACCGAAATTAGAAATATAAAACCTATTACGCACTCAGTTCAGAAATTTTCGAAAAATATTTTAAAATGTAGACATTTAATTTTAGAAGCAAAAGTTACATTAATACCACACGAATTACAGACAGTTGATTTCCGGCATGAAATATTTAGCGAAAAAAAACTTTCTTTTATAATTTTGTTTTCTGAAGTATGAAATAATAAATCTGAATAAAAAAAGACTTAAATAATTATATTAAACATTGGCATTTCTTAACATATTTTGTTTTTGTTTGAAAAAACACTTTTCTTTTGTTTCAAAATTACGGGGAAAAATATTCACATTTTTTTGTTGACCAAATGAATTTTTAAAACGTCGGAATAAAAATTTAATATAAAGGATTTTTTTTTTTAATAAAAAATATTTTAGTCGCGTTTGACACGTGTGATTTGATTTCTGTGATGTAATTTAACACCCATCTTAGATCTTAGATGTTTTACGAAGCAAATATAAACAATCGGCTCCATTGGCCAAAAAGTGCGAAAGGGAAAACTGCTGAACTTAAACTCAAAAAGTATGTATCGACCTGGCTTCCCTGTAGATATGTATCCCTAGAAAGTTTGAATGGCGTATCTTAAAAAACTGTACGCCTGCATAGGGAACAGTCACGCACAGACTCACAGATTACTTTATATATATATATAGATAAAATCAGGAAAAATGTTTGTACGACAATGTCGAGTGCAATGTTCTGCAAAAATGTGTCAAATATGTGACGTGATCACTTGCCTGAATTAATCAACTCCTTGTGGATCATTTAATAATCATTTTCTTGGATGCTTTGAATATGTTATTCCGTTTTTGTAAGTGAATACATGTTAGTCAGCAATTACAAGAGACATTACGGTGTCTTTTATTTTGTAGTTTGTTTTTTATTTTTTGTAGTTATATTTTGAAATACAGTTTAATTTGAGAAATTGTAGTATATTATATAGATTAATATCATAAAAGTGTTTTTCCCTGTTGTTTGGTTGATCTCGTTGAACAGGATATCAAACTCTATGGGTTATTTAACGCCGAAGTCTAAATATTGTGCATTTAATTGTATATCATGAACTACACAGTGGGCATTGTTGGTAATTCTATGATAAATAGGTATTTTTGGTAATTTCTTTAATATAAAAATCTTTTTCTAGTATTTTTACTATGAGGATATATTTTATACGAATATGTTTTGTATGTGTTTATGGGTTACTTATTTGCCCATAGCTGGGTCACTAACAGGTTCTACCACCGCGGCATCAGGATAGACCTAGGAACAACATCAATTAAAAGGTGGTTTCACACTCCTCAAATCACACTCTAATTTCCCGATCTGAGGCCTCGGATGTTGTTTATCGTCAAACCCAGGAATAACTTAATAGAGATTTATTATATATATTTTTTTTAATCATTTCACCCCAAGCAAGGCATTACACTGCACTATAGCGCAGGGGTTATATAGATATAGGAAATGTCAGAAGGAGGGTGATAGATGAGTAAGCAGGTACATAGGAAGAGTGTTTGAGAGAATGGGTGCGGGTTAGTGTGTTAGGGGGTGTCTATTGACCTTACATTTAAACTCCTGGAGGTTGTAGCCGTAAATTATATATAATATTTTAGGTTAAATTATATATCATAATGAAGAATGACGTTCTTATTCTTTTCTATATAAGGATAGCCTCACCCACTATCGAGTAATTATGAACAACATGATCTCATGATTATGCTTTTGTTACTCCAAATTCCTGTTGCTTTATTCTTTTGTTACCATACTTTTCGAGTACATATACCAGGCACTCGACAGTAATGGCGAAGCCCGAACCGTTCCATTGGATATATCTAAGGCGTTCGACAGAGTTTGGCATGCTGGCCTTCTATGGTATAACTGGACATTTGTTTGAACTAATCCAGTCATTCCTCTCTAACCGCACAATGAAGGTGGCATTAAACGGACATGCCTCCCAGAACTACCATACAAACGCAGGTGTCCACCAAGGCTCCATCTTAGGTCCTACACTCTTCCTGATATACATTAATGATCTCCCTGGTTCCATAAGAGCCCAAGTAGGTTTGTACGCCGATGACACCACAATTTACTCTCGCCTCCTACAAAAATCTGATGTAGGCGTCAAAGCTAACCTCGCAGCCAAGATTGAAAAAGACCTCCAATCCATATTGGACTGGGGTAAGAAATGGCTAGTAAATTTTAATGCTTCTAAAACGACGCTACTCTCAATTAACCATCATCGACAATCACACCTACCTCCCTTTAGCATTGACCAGGCTTGCCTCCCAGAGAGTAAAACACTACGCCTCCTTGGTCTCACACTTTCAGCGGACCTCAAATGGAATGACTAAATCGAATCCATTGCTAAATCCGCTGCTATGAAAGTCGGTTCTCTGTGTAGGGCCCGGAAGTTTTTTCCGTCTAAATCTATTCTGCACATATATAAATCTACCATCCGCCCGTGCATTGAATACTGCTGCCATATCTGGTCGGGTGCCCCTGCTATTCACCTTGGGCCTCTCGATAAGGTTCAGAGGAGGGTCTGTAATGTGATAGATACCGACTTGGCAGACCGCCTGCAGTCCCTCTCCTACCGGCGCGACGTGGCTTTCCTGTGTCTCTTCTATAAATACTTTCACGGCTTCTGCTCCGATGAACTTAGATCACTGGTGCCCCCTAAATACGAATTTGCACGAGATACTAGATTAGCAACTAGATCCCACCCTTTTACAGTGAAACCGATAAAATGCAACCGCAACTTCTACTCCAACAGTTTCTTTCCTCGCACTTCCCGACTGTGGAATTCCCTTCCACACGATTGCTTCCCCGACGGCTACAATCTCCAGGAGTTTAAATGTAAGGTCAATAGACACCTCCTAACACACTAACCTGCTCCCATTCCTCCTGACATTCCCTATGTCTAACATTCATTCCTCCTGACATTCCCTATGTCTAACCACTCCTTCTCTTTACCTTCCCCTATGTCGCCCCATGCGCAATGGTGGCAGTGGAATGCCTTGCTTGGGGTGAGATGATTAAAAACTTTTATTTTCTCACATTCAGTAACCTCTTACATGTTGGTGATTTTATTGGTTAGGGTGAAAGTATTTTTTTAAAAATCATTAGCCCGAACATAAATACTATAAACAGTTACTGGTTTCCATTTATAATCCATTAAGCTCTACTGCCCAAAAAGATGATGATGATGATGATGATGACGAATAATGGGTTAAAGCTAACTAAATCCCTCTGTTAATTTCTGTTAATGCCCTCTATGTCTCGGAATCAATAAATCCAAAGCAAATGAAAGCTTGTTCATTTCTGCAAAATACTCTTTTTAAACATTAGGAAATCAACACTGTTAAAGAAATAAAAGGCGTTTTAAGAAATTATTGATTGTTTCTAAGCTCCAAGGGCATTTTATAATATCGTGTAAATTACTTGTGGGGAAATTTATAGGACACTTTTATTTTCGTTTTAAAAGCAAAGACAACAATCAAAACAGAAATCAGGAGTGTTTCGGTGAAGAGTGAAGACGTTAAAATGTAATAAAGTGAATTTTGACAACGTCTGCTGTCACAAGCAGAAATACAGTTAGAGTGAAGTGGCTGGTTCAGATAATATAGATCGTTAAGAAGACAACGTTTCCAGCCAATTAAAGATGCCTGCCTTGTAAATGTGATTTTTAATGAAATGGAAGATAAAGTAATTTCGATATTTACCAAACTGTGCTTAGTACTGTAAAAAGCCAAATGAGATAAACGAAGACAATATTCGTTTAGTTTTCTTGGTGAACAAAGCCCACTTATCTGATAAAATCAACATTCGAGATCTCTCTATATCAGTTAATATCTATATATCTATCTATCCGTCTCAGTTCATACCTAAATATCTCTGTTCCTTCCTCTCTGTCTTTTTCTGAGTCTCTATTTCTCTACCCCAATCTCTCCGAAAAGAAGCCGGCCTCAGAATAAAGTATTTGTAATCACTGTCATCATCATTCCGGTCATTACGTAACTTGGCTCCTGACCATTACCTAAACATATCTTTATTCAAAGCAACAGATGTTGTCATTCATGCGCCTAGTTAATAAAGTACTTGTCATCACTGTCATCATCATTCTGGTCATTATGATGTACGGCTCCTGACCAGTTACCTAAAAATATCTGTATTCAAAGCAAGAGAGGTTGCATTCATGCGCCTTGTAAAAGTAGACTCAGTGACTCTCATCCCTCTCCAAGTAAAACCACTGCAGACTTCCCCAAACATGAAGGTTCCCTTTCAACTGGATCACGTGGCCGTTGATTCTATCTGAAGACTGAACCATCTGCTTGATGACTTCAATCTAGGAAGACGTCCGACCTCCGATGCTGTGTCGTCACAGCACTGACAGCACTCATAGCTATAGATCACAGTCTACTCAACTGTACTGAGTGGCCGTTGACACTACAAGTCAATTCGCTGGTTCTTTGATACATTATTTTTATAATCCGACTAGTTTTCTAGCCTGCTGATGTAATGAATAGGTAATAAATCTGTATACACATTGGTTCCCCCTCATTGGAATGTGATTGGCCGGTGTCAGTCATAAATACAGACGAAGGCATGGACGTCCGGAGACAGAGAATGAGAGAGAGAGAGAGAGAGAGAGAGAGAGAGAGAGAGAGAGAGAGAGAGAGAGAGAGAGAGATCTACCACTAGAGATCTACTACGTCTAATGACTACGCCTACGTCTCAGGATACTACATATGATGATTACGTTTATGTACTAGATTGACCTACCTGATTACATTTGCCTAAACCACTTAACTACCTCGTATTGATATACTGATGCTCTTGCCATATGGGTTTTACTCGTGCAACCAGACTGGCAACTGGGTCCCACCCATTCACAGTTAGATCAACCAAATGCAGCCAACAGTTCTACTCCAGCAGCTTGTTTTCTTACACTTCCCGCCTGTGGAACTCTCTTCGATATCCTAGCTTTCCTGACGGCTACAACCTTCAGGAATTTAAATGCAATGTCAATACCCATCTCTTAATCACTTGACTCCAGTTCTTTCTACATCACCCTGTATATCTTTTCCTTTCTCTCTACCTTTGCAACTGTCATCACACCTATAATCCCATCCTTCTCTTGCTCCTTTCTCTGACACCCCTTGTAACTGGTTCGTCTTTCTCTTTACTCTCCTCCTATCTAATTTTTTCTCATTTATGTAGCCCCCTGCGCATCAGCGGCGTTACCGCCTTGCATGGGGTGAAACGGTTAAAACAAATCCCTTTCGGGGACATATCACCTGACTACAAAGCCTGATGTGGGAACCAGTTAAGTCACCGGTAACTCAATTATGAGGCAGGTAACATTGCGTTACAAGATATCAATATCTGTCATTATTTGAGCTGACATTTTAAAAGAAAGTGGCTTTGTTTTGTTTTGTGTTTTTTTTATACATTTTTTCTAATTATTTTCTTACTAGCAGTATAGCCCGGCGTTGCTCGGGTGTAATGAAAGCTTTTAAACTAATCCATGGTTCTGGAGATCAGACTCTTTGGACGTTGGCACGAAAGACTAAAATGCAATAGTTGTTTTCAGTTAAAGCGAAACGTAGACTGAAAGAAAAATGAATGGATGTAAGTTAAATATTGATTTCCTGGTATCGATTTAAATATATATATATATATATATATATATATATATATATATATATATATATATTATCGATTTTCTTCACTATTTTACGAAATGCAACCTTGAAACTTCTGAATATCGTTTCTTATGACTTTGTCTTTGAGTGTATCAAATTTCATTAAAATCGGACCACTCCTTCTATAACCCGATTTTTTCGATAATCGATTTTCAATATTTATCGGGGGTTACCTGGACACAAAACCTGGCTAAAAACACTCGCAGACGCTTATAGAACAACTGTGTAAATTTTCAAGAAAGTCGGTTCAGCCGTTTCGGAGTCTATAGGTAACGGATGCACACATACAGACACACACACACACACATATACACACAGAGACAAAGTTCCATTTATAAATAAGTTTAGATTAGATAATTTTCTTTTTTCTTTACTTTTTCTTAGTATTTTAAAAACTTATTCTTTTTTTATAATTTCAATTATTTTTTACAACCGTTTCCATTCTTTCCCTTCTACATTCACACTTTGTTTCTGCTCTTCATGTTTATTTATGACCTTGTTTTTTACTTTTTCTACTTTCTCGAGGAATGAACACCGGGGCAATGGCCTAGCATGTAAAAGCGTTGGTTTGGGGCTATAGTGATCGTGAGTTCGTTCCTTGGGTCAGTTAGCGTATACTTGCAGACAGTGAGCAATAACAGAACTAAAAAAAAAAAAAAAATAGACGATATCCCTATACATGATCATTCGAACTAGGACAGGCTACACCTAGAAGGTTATCCAGATCTATATACAACTGAGAAAGGACACTTGTTCGAATATCAGTCAGTCAGTTGTGTGCCATACGTGATACACGCTTGGGCGATCATGGTCCGAAAGAGATATGACTGACTGGGCAGAAGATTATCACGCAGTAGGTTTCCATTACTTTTTGCGGTAGAGTGGTTGACATCCAAGGCTATAGAACCCAATCTGTCCTGTTATTTGACTCATAGCTATAGGGGAAAGAGATGTATGATATTATTAGGTAGTAATTAGTGGGGGATCAGTTTTATATTGTTCTGAAGTAATAAACTGATCCCCCACTTTATGCCCAGTCAGTCAGTTAAGTACCATACGTGATATACGCTTTGGGCGATCATGACTTGAAAGAGACATGATTGACTGGGCAGAAGATTATCCCTCAGTAGGTTGCCATTACTTTCTGCGGTAGACTGGTTGTCAGCCAAGGCTATAGAACCTAATCTGTTCTGTAATTTTACCCATAACTGGAGGGAAGAGACGGATTAATTAATACCTTTCCCAAGGGTATTTGCGCGTAAGTGAATGCAACGAATTTGACTGGAATTCGAACTCGGCACTCCGATTTCTCGTTCCGAGTCAATATCCACTGTAGCACAACGTACATCCTGTCTGAATATAAACAGTGTAAATAGTATTATCTTTCTTATTTCGTATACCTTTACTTTTTTTTTTTATAAGCGTTTCACCCCGAGTAAGGTATGTCACCGCCACTACTGCGCAGGGGGGCTACATAGAGTGGAGAAAGGATGATTAAATATAGAAAATGTTAGAGGGTGAGTGATAGGCGGGTAGGGATACCGAGAATGGTTAAATATAGGAAATGTCAGAGTGTGGGTGATAGGCGGGTAAGGATACCGAGAATGACGGTTGGGTAGATGAGTGTTCTGAGAATAATTGGGAGTTAGGGTAATAGGAGGTGTCTATTGACCCTATATTTAAACACCTGGAGATTGTAACTGTCGGGAAAGCAGACTTGTGGAAGGGAGTTCCACAGGCGGGAAGCGCGAGAAAAGAAGCTGTTGGAGTAGAATTTACTGTTACATCTTATCTGTTTAACTGTAAAAGGGTGGGACCTAGCTGCTAATCTAGTATCTCGTGTAAATTCGTGCTTAGGCGGCACCAGTGATCTAAGTTCATCGGAGCAGAAGCCATGAAAGTACTTGTAGAAGAGGCACAGGGAATCCACATCACGCCGGTGAGAGAGTGGTTGCAGCCGGTCTGCCAAGTCAGTATCAACCACGTTACAGATCCTCCTTTGTATTTTGTCAAGAAGCCCAAGGAGAGCAGCAGGGGCACCCGACCAGATGTGGCAGCAATATTCAATACACGAGCGGATGGTAGATTTGTATATTTGCAGAATAGATTCAGGTGGGAAAAACTTCTGGGCCCTGCACAGAGAGCCGACTTTCATAGCGGCAGATCTGGCAATGGATTCGATATAGTCATTCCATTTGAGGTCCGCCGAAAATGTAAGATCAAGTCGGCGTTACATATTTTCTTTCTTTAATATTTTTGTTTATTTTGCAACACTAGTTTCCTATATTTATTTTTAAAATATTTTTCTTTCCATTTAATTTTTTTTAATTTCATCATTTTATTCATTGTTTCTTTCTTAGTGAATTATTTCTATAACTTTTTTCTTTCTTTTCACCATTCATCAATTTTTCTTTATTTTGTTTCATATTCATTTCTCTTTTCTCTTTCCTTCTTCATCCGCCACCTAACCTTCCATTTTTAATTCAATCGCTCGTTCTATTCATCTTCTCTTATATTTTCCTTCCTTTCTTTCAAAAATCGTTTTCCATTCGTTTTTTTTTCGCTCTTGCTCTTTCTGTCTTTCTTCTTTTTTACTTCATCATTTTATTCATTCTTTCTTTCCATCGTACGTTCTTAGTGAATTATTTTTATCACTTTTTCCTTCTTTTTTAACCATTCATAAATTTCTCTTTCTTATTTTTTTCCATACTCATTTCTCACTTCTTTCTCACTTCTATTTCCTTCTTCATCCGCAATTTAACATTCCATTTTTAATTCAATCGCTCGTTCTATTCATCTTCTCTTATATTTTCCTTCCTTTCTTTCAAAAATCATTTTCGATTTTCGTTTTTATTCTTTCTGTCTTTCGTTCTGTTGGTTTTAATAACCTCTCAGTTTTTTCCGCGTCTCGATACATCAACAATTCTGGCAATCTACCAACATTTACGACTGACTGATTTCTTGAGATATCAAAATAGTCTGGCACATGGCCAACGTAGATAGAATATACTTTGAAAGTGAAGGCTATCAACTCTACCTACATTACCCTATCTACATGATGAGGTGGTCATATTGGTATTTAATAAGACGAAATTGGTCGCAGTTGCATGAAGCTCAGTAAAGACCAAACTCGATTCAATTGTCTGGCTACAAATCATAGCAACCAATGAAGGACAGTAGTAATACTGGTTTGCAAAGCGAGTTTCTTATAAATTGTCCACAGAAAGTTGCCCTAACATTTTGATAAGACGAAATTGATCGCAAGTGCATGACGTTGAGTAAAGACCAAACTCGATTCAGTTGTCTGGCTACAAATCATGGCAACCAATGAAGGACAGTAGTAATACTGGTTTGCAAAGCGAGTTTCTTATAAATTGTCCACAGAAAGTTGCCCTAACATTTTGATAAGACAGAAATTGATCGCAAGTGCATGACGTTGAGTAAAGACCAAACTCGATTCAGTTGTCTGGCTACAAATCATGGCAACCAATGAAGGACAGTAGTAATACTGGTTTGCAAAGCGAGTTTCTTATAAATTGTCCACAGAAAGTTGCCCTAACATTTTGATGAACGAAATTGATCGCAAGTGCATGACGTTGGTAAAGACCAAACTCGATTCAGTTGTCTGGCTACAAATCATGGCAACCAATGAAGGACAGTAGTAATACTGGTTTGCAAAGCGAGTTTCTTATAAATTGTCCACAGAAAGTTGCCCTAACATTTTGATAAGACGGTGATCGCAAGTGCATGACCCGTTGAGTAAGACCAAACTCGATTCGGTTGTCTGGCTACAAATCATGGCAACCAATGAAGGACAGTAGTAATACTGGTTTGCAAAGCGAGTTTCTTATAAATTGTCCAGAAAGTTGCCCTAACATTTTGATAAAAGAACTGAAATTGATCGCAAGTGCATGACATTGAGTAAAGACCAAACTCGATTCAGTTGTCTGGCTACAAATCATGGCAACCAATGAAGGACAGTAGTAATACTGGTTTGCAAAGCGAGTTTCTTATAAATTGTCCACAGAAAGTTGCCCTAACATTTTGATAAGACGAAATTGATCGCAAGTGCATGACGTTGAGTAAAGACCAAACTCGATTCAGTTGTCTGGCTACAAATCATGGCAACCAATGAAGGACAGTAGTAATACTGGTTTGCAAAGCAGTTTCTTATAAATTGTCCACAGAAAGTTGCCCTAACATTTTGATAAGACGAAATTGATCGCAAGTGCGACGTTGAGTAAGACCAAACTCGTTCAATTTGTCTGGCTACAAATCATGGCAACCAATATGAAAGGACAGTAGTAATACTGGTTTGCAAAGCAGGTTTCTTATAAATTGTCCACAGAAAGTTGCCCTAACATTTTGATAAGACGAGAAATTGATCGCAAGTGCATGACGTTGAGTAAAGACCAAACTCGATTCAGTTGTCTGGCTACAAATCATGGCAACCAATGAAGAGTTGATATTAATGCTAAGTTTTACAAAGCGAGTTTCTTATAAATTGTCCACAGAAAGTTGCCCTAACATTTTTTGATAAGACGAAATTGATCGCAAGTGCATGACGTTGAGTAAAGATAGCGACTCGATTCAGTTGTCTGGCTACAAATCATGGCAACCAATGAAGGACAGTAGTAATACTGGTTTGCAAAGCGAGTTTCTTATAAATTGTCCACAGAAAGTTGCCCTAACATTTTTTGATAAGACGAAATTGATCGCAAGTGCATGACGTTGAGTAAAGACCAAACTCGATTCGGTTGTCTGGCTACAAATCATGGCAACCAATGAAGGACAGTAGTAATACTGGTTTGCAAAGCGAGTTTCTTATAAATTGTCCACAGAAAGTTGCCCTAACATTTTGATAAGACGAAATTGATCGCAAGTGCATGACGTTGAGTAAAGACCAAACTCGATTCAGTTGTCTGGCTACAAATCATGGCAACCAATGAAGGACGGTAGTAATACTGGTTTGCAAAGCGAGTTTCTTGCCTCCGTTGTCCACAGAAAGTTGCCCTAACATTTTGATAAGACGAAATTGATCGCAAGTGCATGACGTTGAGTAAAGACCAAACTCGATTCAGTTGTCTGACTACAAATCATGGCAACCAATGAAGGACAGTAGTAATACTGGTTTGCAAAGCGAGTTTTCTTATAAATTGTCCACAGAAAGTTGCCCTAACATTTTGATAAGACGAAATTGATCGCAAGTGCATGACGTTGAGTAAAGACCAAACTCGATTCAGTTGTCTGGCTACAAATCATGGCAACCAATGAAGGACAGTAGTAATACTGGTTTGCAAGCAGAGTTTCTTATAAATTGTCCACAGAAAGTTGCCCTAACATTTTGATAAGACGAAATTGATCGCAAGTGCATGACGTTGAGTAAAGACCAAACTCGATTCAGTTGTCTGGCTACAAATCATAGCAACCAATGAAGGACAGTAGTAATACTAGTTTACAAAAACTGAGTTTCTTATAAATTGTCCACAGAAAGTTGCCCTAACATTTTGATAAGACGAAATTGATCGCAAGTGCATGACGTTGAGTAAAGACCAAACTCGATTCAGTTGTGTGGCTACAAATCATAGCAACCAATGAAGGACAGTAGTAATACTGGTTTGCAAAGCGAGTTTCTTATAAATTGTCCACAGAAAGTTGCCCTAACATTTTGATAAGACGAAATTGATCGCAAGTGCATGACGTTGAGTAAAGACCAAACTCGATTCAGTTGTCTGGCTACAAATCATGGCAACCAATGAAGGACAGTAGTAATACTGGTTTGCAAAGCGAGTTTCTTATAAATTGTCCACAGAAAGTTGCCCTAACATTTTGATAAGACGAAATTGATCGCAAGTGCATGACGTTGAGTAAAGACCAAACTCGATTCAGTTGTCTGGCTACAAATCATGGCAACCAATGAAGAACAGTAGTAATACTGGTTTGCAAAGCGAGTTTCTTATAAATTGTCCACAGAAACATGCCCCAATATTTTATAATGTTCTTACTTTTTGTTTGCTTAGTAAACGTCTAAATTATGACATTCAGAGACACTGTATATGAAGATATAAAAGTTATACAATTTTCCAAACCATATAAAGGAACTAAGAATCAAACAGATAGAATGAGATCAAATACAAAAGATGAGAAAAAGCATAGGAAGAAATATCAGCCTTTGTACACTACCGGCCATAATTATTAGGGAACCACCTTGTTTTAAAAACTAATGTATTTCATACTATTTTTTAGTATTTATTTTCCAAGTGAATAATTGTAAATGAAAATATAATGGTTCGTTTGTTAATACTGCACAATAACATGTACATCAAATGAATGCATAAATATTTAATAATTACCTATATTGCAGTTTCATCAATGAAAGAATGAAAAACATTTAGGGTGATTCGGACGAGTTCATCCTTGCTTCCTTGCCTTGTAAAATGTTGCAAAGTAATAATAAAAGAGTTATTCTATTTTCATTTAGAATTATCCACTTGGCAATAAATACTAAAAATAGTACGAAATCCATAATTTCTTAAAAAACACTTGGATGGCCTAATAATTATGACCGATTATCTATCTATCTATCTATCTATCTATCTATCTATCTATCTATTTATTTCAACGGTCTATGCATCTCTTTCTTTCTATCTTTCTTTTTCTCTCTCTCTCTCGATCTCTCTCTATCTCTCTAGCTATCGTTATGTTTAGATTGATTCAGACGAGTTCATTTTGTAAAATTTTGCAAAGTAATAATAACAAAAAAATCTATTTTCATTTAGAATTATCCACTTGGCAATATGTACTAAAAATAGTATGAAATACGTCATTTCTTTTAAAAATATAGGGTGGCCTAATAATTATGGCCGGTAAGAAAATTTTTGAAATTTTCTTAACTTTTTTCTGTCAGCCAGCCTGAAACTTGGTGAGTTTAGACAGTGTGATCTTATTTTTTGTATTAACTATTTATTCATTTTGATTTGTATTTTGATTTGTATTTTTTATTTTATTTTATTTCGGTTCTTATCTTTTCTGTCTAACTTTTGTGTAAATTGTTCTTAATTATCAAATTTAGGTTTGGTATATTAGGGTTTTGGTTATATGTAGGAATTCTAAGACCGGCCATGTTTTTTTTTTTTTTTTTTTTTTTTTTTTTATTGTTCTCTGTCATTCCCCTGCTAACTGGACACATGGCTCGGAGGTGATTCCCCCCCCCCCCCATCACACTACTGTCTGTTACTGCTTACTTAAGGTAACTTAATCTCTCCAGAACTGTATAGAAAAAACAAAATGAAGAAAATTTTTGAAATTTTCTAAACTTTTTTCTGTCAGCCAGCCTGAAACTTGGTGAGTTTAGCCAGTGTGATCTTATTTTTTGTATTAACTATTTATTCATTTTGATTTGTATTTTGATTTGTATTTTTTATTTTATTTTATTTCGGTTCTTATCTTTTCTGTCTAACTTTTGTGTAAATTGTTCTTAATTATCAAATTTAGGTTTGACTTTTACTAAGTTAAAACTTAGTTAACTTCAGTCACACATTTATTCTTTTTTTTTTTTTTTAATTGGAGTAGATAGTACCTTCTATCGCCCGGTCTTACACTCCATCCCCTTCTTATGGACAGGAGTAGAGGTGATCGCCTTGTTTCTTGTTTAGGAAGGGGTTCCCGGTTCATCTCTCTCTTTTTCGGTCTTTATTCTCTTTTCCAATCTTTTCACTCTTTTCCTTTATTATTTTATTTATTTATTTTTTTTTTTTTCAATTGGAGTAGATAGACTAAACTATCGCCCGGTTCACACTCCACCCACATCTATTGAACAGGTGAAGAGGCTCATCCCTTGTTTCCTGATTAGGATGCGGTTCCCGGTTTTCTCTTTTCCAATCTTTTCACTCTTTTCTTTTATTATTTTATTTTATTTATTTATTTTTTTTTTTTCAATTGGAGTAGATAGACTAAACTATCGCCCGGTTCACACTCCACCCACATCTATTGAACAGGTGAAGAGGCTCATCCCTTGTTTCCTGTTTAGGATGCGGTTTCCGGCTTTCTCTTTTCCGTTCTTTTTACCCTTACGTAGCCCCTTGCGCATCAGTGGCATTACCGCCTTGCTCGGGGTGATATGATTAAAAAAAAAAAAAAAAAATATATATATATAAAGTGTGCGATGGTTAAATTGTCGCTATTGTCTTTGTAAGATTTTGCAAAGTAATAATAAAAAAAGAACCATTCTATTTTCATTTAGAATTCTCCACTTGGCAATAAATACTAAAGATAGTATGAAATACATCATTTGTTTAAAAAAAGCTGGGATGACCTAATAATTATGACCGATTATCTATCTATCTATCTATCTATCTATCTATCTATCTAGCTATCTATCTGTCTATCTATGAGTTCAACTTGTAAAATTTTGCAAAGTAATCGTAACAAAAGAATGATTCTATTTTTATTTAGAATTATCCACTTGGCGATAAATACTAAAAATAGTATGAAATACATCATTTTTTTTTAAATCTTGGGTCGCCTAATAATTATGACCGGTAGTGTATGCAAGAGAAACACAAGCACGATAAAATCTAGAAAGTGAATAGATTTGACAAAATACTTAAGAAAAACTATAGAACCATAGAATGCCACAGAAAAACAAAAACACATTCAAAAAATCGCACTACGTAAAAATATTGTTAATGGATACAAAATAAAAAAATATTATTGTTATGTGTAAGACCAACCACAGAAGGTAGCTAAAGAAAGTAACAAGGAAGGACTAGAAATAAACTGCAAGAAAACTGAATGCATGGTCATCATTAAAATGGGCAGCCCAATATGCCAAATACAGGTCGGGGATACCAGAATAAAGCAGGTACAAAAATTTAAATACCTGGGAAGCGTTATAACAGAAGACGGAAAGTGCGACACTGAGATTCGAAGGCGAATTGGCATGGCGAAGAAAGCATTCCAGAAGTGGATAAGGTATTAACAGGACAATTTTGCTAGAAACAAAAAAGAGAGTACTGGATTGCTACGTGCTGTCCGTCCTTCAATAAAGCAGTGAATGCTGGACAATATCATCAAAGATGAAGGAAAAACTTGAAGCAACTGAAATGTGGTTCTACAGAAGGATGCTGCGAATATTATGGATTGAGCATGTGAGCAATGATGAGGTCTTGGAAATGATGGAAACAAAAAGGAAATTAATACTGAGCATCAAGAAGAGACAGCTGAAGTTCCTGAGACATGCAATGAGGAAGGAGGGCTTGGATAACCGGATACTAACAGGCCAGATGGAAGGGAAAAAGAGACAGAGGAAAACAGCGGATTACATATTTGAAGGGCCTAATCAGTTGGATGATGGAACAAGGATCAAGTGGTCTAACAGGAGAAGGCGTGCTAAGAGCCTTCAGGGATAGGGAAACGTGGAAAGCCATGATTGCCTACGAACTGAAGGGACAAGGCACATAAAAGAAAGAATGTTTTAGTACTTACAATAGAACACGCTTATATACATACGAAAAGGAATATAATAATTATATATCTGAGAGACCCCTATCTCTCTTCCATTAATATGACTGATGGTAACTCCCTTCCACGATTGACATTCTCGGCTCACACGAAGTTGAAGACTATATTGAATCCATTACTACGTCTGCCGTTAAGGGAAGTTTTTGCTATGTCGTGCTGGACAATATTTCGCTTGAGAATATATCTTACATGACGATGACTAGCATTCGTCCATACGTTGATTATTGCTGTCACATATGGTCCGCTGCTTCTGCTATAAATTTAGTGATTCTTGATGACATCAAAAGAAGAATCAGCAATATTATTGGTCCTGACCTAGCCTCTCAGCTTCTGTCGATTTTCCACTCCTTTAAAGTTGCTTTCTAGTGCCTTTTTTATAGATATTTTAGCGTAATCTTTTGAATAACCTGAACGCCGTACTATATTAGCAACGATGTTTAATCTATTTCCAGTTAAAATGGCTAACTGTAACCGTAAGTTCTATGCTAACAGTTCCTTTCTCAAACTTCTACTTTCCAACTATATGTTTTCCAGCTAAATTTGATCTTCGAAAATGTAAATGCAGTGTTTATCGTTATTTACTCTTTTCGTCGTTCCTCTTTTATCGTTTTCACCACTTGGTAATGTTCACTGTTTTCTAATTCTTTCACACACATTAGTTCCTTGTGTTTTTACTGTGTTTTATTGAGTGAATGTTTGTTTATGTTTGACAAAGATAGTATTTCGCCAAAATATGGCCGACCATAATAGTTCCTGAAGATAACATTTGTAAAGCAAACAGTCATAGTAACTATAGTTCTCATGTCAAGAGATAAACATCAATAAGAAATAAAATAAATTTGTTCGTTTACTTATCTTACGACTGTCTACTCTGAGATTGGCGGGATTACATCGATTCTTTAGCAGATTTCATGATGAATTTATACACACACACACACACACACACACACAAACATATATATATATATATATATATATATATACATATGTATATATATATATACGCATCGCTCATTCAGTAATGAATTAAAGCACTCTGGACACTGGCGTATAATACATCATACGCTAAAAGTTTGCCCCCTTCTACCGAGCGCCCATAGCTCAAAATTAAAAACGCCAACTGGCGCCAATTCGGTTTCAGTCCTGGATAAAAAGCAATCGGATATCTAACCGTACTGATGAACTGTGATACAGTGAAACAGATCTGTCTACGGATGACTATATATATATTGATGCATGTTTCATTAAATACTAATGACAAGTTTTGTCAGTTTTATGTAAATTCTTTTTATATCGTCTGATAAGCTTAATAGCATCATCGTTGATAAAAAGAAAGAAAATTACAATATTGATACATATTTTTTTTTATCCTTTCTGGGCTTTCGGCTTATATCAGCCATTATCAAATATGACAATTATATTAAGTGTATTAAACAGTTCGCAGACGAACAATAGTAATAGTCGTCTATTTTGTTTGGATGGAAGACTTTTAAAGCAAGGGCGAACACATACGTGCCTGCGTGCTGGAAGCGAAAATCGTACTACAGCTTGTGACGTCACACATGACCACGCAAGAATGGGGGCGAGTAGTATTTAGTACGGTAAACCATTGGGATAACCAATCGTCTCTGTTATCTATTATAGACATTTAAGAATGCTTGTATATATATATATATATATATATATATATATATATATATATATATATATAAGGATGAGCGATGTGCGTTGTGGTGCATTGGAAACGAGAACTCAGAGACCCGAGTTCGAATTAGAGTTGAATTCGTTGCATTCGCTCCAATACCCTTGGGAAAAGTATAAGTTCATCTCTTTTCCCTCCAGGTTTATTGTTCTCGTTCCATGAGTAATGCCACTTCCGGATGTCTTAGTTACCTCTCTTTAACTCAACTCTCTAATTATTTGTTCAGCTCTACTTTAGTCAGATATTAAACTCACAACTCCTCGGATCATGTCGCTGGATCCAACCAACGCTTTTATCTACTGAGCCAAGTGTCCCTTAAGACACGTAGCTCATAGAACGAGATCAATGTAAGCCAGTGATCAAAATAAAGGGTTCCTTTTGAAATTTCAATCATCTGAAGAAGGCAGAAATGTACAACTGCTGAAACGTCGTGAATATCAATAAAGTTGAGGACAACAGTGCGAACAATGTAAATAAGATAAGATGTGTATTAGATTAAACTGATAAAATTTGTAAATTAAGACAGGAAGTTGTGAAGATCTATAATTACTAATATCCTGCAATGGCAGATAAAAGAAGAAAATTTAATAGAAGTTTGGTGTGAAATGTTAGTTTTTAGCAAAAGACCACCAGAGACTAATATGTTAGTTTCTTTGGTGAAATTTTC
This sequence comes from Ascarosepion bandense, assembly GCA_037127315.1. Taxonomy (NCBI): domain Eukaryota; kingdom Metazoa; phylum Mollusca; class Cephalopoda; order Sepiida; family Sepiidae; genus Ascarosepion; species Ascarosepion bandense. Next base: position 2,234,727 of record JBBBDQ010001014.1, on the reverse strand, counting down.
TAGACAAAATGTCTGCCATATTAATTTTTTTCCAATCACTCTAAATCAGTCAATTGCACAAAACGTGCCCAATTAGCGTTAAAAAGTCGGACTAACCGCCACAAATTTTCTCGAGGGAGTTTTATTTGAGAAAAAGTTGTGAGTCGGGAGAATTTACTTTTTTTTATTTTCTTGAAAAGAGTTTGCAGAGAGAGAAATAAAAAGAAATCATAGACAGCGGACTAGAAGTTAAATTTCACACATTAGCATTTTCCCGCTTTTTGCATAAAGCTTCGTTCTGAAATCAATAGAGAAAACGTTTGTTGCATACTGGAAAGGCATAAAATCCTGAAGTGGAAGTACGTAAAGGATTTGGGAGTTGGCGCCAACTTACATTGGCATCATGGAAAAAATCAGAACTATATCATTTGTAATCTGGTATTTATTAAGGCAGCGTGTACACCAACTCAGTCAGTGGTTGGTTTTCAAGCCCAGCTAACAGTCAGGATTTGGAATATTAAAACTCTTTACACTGAAAAAGTCAGTTAGGTACGATACGTAATAGACGCTTTGGGTGATCATGTCTCCAAAGAGACATGGCTGACTGGCAGAAGATTATCTTGCTGTCTTATTATTTAACCTATAACTGAATGGAAGAGACGGATTAATACCTTTTCTAAGTGTATTTTTGCGTAAGTGAATACAAGGAATTCCACTGGAATTCGAACTCGGCTCTCCCGATTTGTCGTTCGGAGTCAATATCCACTGCACCACAACGCACATCCAATCAGTCAGTTAAGTGTCATACGTGATACATGTGTTGGACGATCATGTCTCGAAAGAGACATGACTGAGCAGAAGATTATTCTGCAGTAGGTTGCAATTGATTTCCGCGGTAGACTGGTTGCCAGTCAAGGCTATAGAACCCAATCAGTCTTAATATTTAACCTATAACTGAAGGGAAGAGACGGCTTAATACTTTTTCCAAGTGTATTTTTGCGTAAGTGAATACAAGGAATTCCACTGGAATTTGAACTCGGCTCTCCACGATATTCACTGCACCACAACGCATATCCACATAAACAGCTCATAAGAAAGTGACATGAGAGTGGCGGTGTGAGGGAAGATGAAGATTAAATTTCTAAAATTTGCATTCATTTGATATGCTTCGATATAAGATATAAAAGTTGAACCGGAAGAGATTGTTGTCAGCTTCGACAGCGAAGATGTGCGCTCCGGCTGAGATTGAACCTGTGTTCAGTCTTGTAGAGGAAACTACTCTTTGACCTAACACTGTCTTCGGCTTCATACCGACAATATGATGTAAAAAGATATTACATGTGAACGTATTAATCCTTACGATCAATTCTTATATACAAATTCATTAATGATAATTGGTCTGATGAACTTTCCTCTATGATTCCTAGACTTTATGAATTTATGTGCAGTACTTGATTGGCGGTAAGGTCTTACCATTTTACAGTGGAAATTGTCAAACAAAATTGTAGGTCCTACACTAAGAGTTGTTTTTATCGCAATTGTGAAAATCTTTTCTGTGTCAACTTTGATCTTCAAAAATTTAAATGCAATGCCCATCGTTATACTCCGTCTTCTTAATTCGTGCTCTTTTTATTTTTATTTTTTTGTTTGTTTTGTTTTGTTTTTTATATAACCGTTTCACCCCGAGCAACGCATTTCACTGCCACTACTGAGCAGGGGGCTACATAGAGAGGAGATAGGATGGTTAAATATAGGAAATGTCAGAGGGTGGGTGATAGGCGGGTAAGAATACCGAGAATGAGGGTTGGGTAGATGAGAGTGTTGGGAGAATAATTGGAAGTTAGTGTGATAGGAGGTGTCTATTGACCCTACATTTAAACACCTGGAGATTGTAACTGTCGGGAAAGCAGACACATGGAATGGAATTCCACAGGCGGGAAGCGCGAGAAAAGAAGCTGTTGGAGTAGAAATTACGATTACATCTTATCTGTTTAACAGTAAAAGGGTGGGGCCTAGTTGCAAATCTAGTATCTCGTGTAAATTCGTGCTTAGGCGGCACCAATGATCTAAGTTCTTCGAAGCAGAAGCCATGAAAGTACTTGTAGAAGAGGCACAGGGGAGCCACATCACGCCGGGGAGAGAGTGGTTGCAGCCGGTGTGCCAAGTCTGTATCAACCACGTTTCAGATTATCCTTTGTATTTTGTCATGAAGCCTAAGGAGAGTAGCAGGGGCACCCGACCAGATGTGGCAGCAGTATTCAGTACATGGGCGGATGGTAGATTTGTATATGTGCAGAATAGATTCAAGCGGGAAAAACTTCCGGGCCCTGCACAGAGAGCCGACTTTCATAGCGGCAGATTTGGCAATGGATTCGATATAGTCATTCCATTTGAGGTCCGCCGAAAGTCTCTCTTTAATAGTATTTTTGCTCATACTCTCAAACACCCAGTAATCCCTTGTGTTCTAGTACCTTCATTGCTTTACTTGGGGTGAAATGGTTAAAAATGACCGCTTGCAATATCTCTCTCACCGGCATGACGTGGATTCCCTGTGCCTCTTCTATAAATACTTTCATGGCTTCAGCTATGATGAACTTAAATCACTGGTGGCTCCTAGGTGTGAGTTTGCACGAGATACTAGATTGGCAACTAGGCCCCACCCTTTTACAGTGAAACCGATGAAATATAACCGCAATTTCTACTCCAACAGCTTCTTTTCTCGCACTTCCCGCCTGTGGAATTCCCTTCCGCATGCTTGCTTCTCCGACGGCTATAACCTCCAGGAGTTTAAATGTAAGGTCAATAGACACCTCCTAACACACTAACCCTCCCATTCTCTCCAGCTCTCCCCCTATGTACATCTTAACTCGTCTATCGCCCTATGTAACCCCCTGCGCTATAATGGCAGTGGAATGCCTTGCTTGGGGTGACATGATTAAAAAAAATAAATAATAAATAAATTAATAGATATGTACCGACTCAGATAACTACATATAGTCCGTCTTCTAAATTCTTGTTCTTTTTCTTGTCTTCTCTCCTTAATAGTATTTAATTATAGCTTATCAGTGTTATTCTGTTCAGAACTCAAAATTATTGATACGCTATTCAAGAAATACATCAAACATATGAAGACAGAGGATGCCAACCCGAAAACGTTCCTGGTGCGATAGACAATAGCAACGATTAAAAAGAAAGATTTAGAAAGATCTGTAAAATCAAAAACACGATAGTAATCAGAACCATGTCGATTATTATATAAAAGTTCTTTCAGACAGTTACTGCCGAAGTAAGTTTGGTGTTTCTAGAATGAAAATGTACTTATCGACGTTAATTTTAGGAGTCACTTGAAGTGTTTTATTTCTACTGTTGACTTCTTTTTATTGACAGCCTGTAGGTGAAGGAGTGCGTATGTGTATCGCCGGGACATGTGTCTGGTTAAGCGGTTTCAAATTTGTCATGTTACATCGTAGCGGTGTCCTATTTGATCTCCGTTTCTGCTTGGCCGATCGAGAAATGGTATTTACCCACCTTCCCACTTAAGGCGTGATGTGACACAAGGTCTGTTGAATGTGGGTTTTCCCGGCCATATAGCCAGGCCAAAAAATATCTGACTATATTCCCCAGTCGTGATTCTACCCTTCGTCGCAACCACGACTGGGTTAGTGCTCTCTTCCCGAAGGCAGAGAGCGCTCTCCACCCGAAGGCAGAGAACTGACAGTGTCATAGTAGAAGAGGCAAATGCGAACTGAATCGAAAAAAGGAGATAAGTAGCCAACTATCATCACGTGGTCAGCTCCGATTGCAAACTTATATTTTAAGTGGTAAGACATTTGACAGGGCTCATAAGGTATCCTTTGTTGTTGTTGTTTTTTTTTTGTCCAAACAGAATCCAGAATTATTAATTTTCACACTGGCTCGCAAAATATGCCTTGGTCTTTTTTATTTCAAAATTGGTTTTCAGCGATATTGTGTGTGTGTGCAATTCTACTTATTCTGTTTCAGATATTTGCTGGAATGATATAGGATTTATATCTTATAAGGTTAACACTAGTCTCATTAATAGAAAGCGGTGAGCTGTAGAGACGCTGAACATTTAATCACGGAGAAAGCAAACATTACACCCGTGACGCAAAGTTAATATTGCCAGCCTTTCACGGCTATGGATGTGTCGCTAACGGAAGTCTAATATGCCAAATGAAGACAGTGATCCCAAGAACCAGGAAAGAAACTTCTGGACAGCTATGGTGGTAAAAATTGACAAAGTGACGACATTAAATACGGTCACAACCTTTGATGAAATATATTAGTGACAAAGTAATCAGAAAGTTCTGTGAATTCTTAATTTCATATGATGAAAGCATCACGCCATTATTTAATAAATTTACAAGACCAAGAATAACACAACAAATTAAGTAAGTCTACAGGAGATATTGTCAATAAGACTGTACATAACTCTTATACAGAATAATAATAATAATAATAATAATAATAATAATAATAATAATAATAATAATAAAGGTGCACCTGGAATGATATAAAATGTCTTTTCACTAGAAACTTTCAGGCAAATATTATGCATAATAATATGGATCCAAAATGCAAGTTTTGTGATAAACACCAAGAAACAATAGACCACCTAATCTCAGGCTGTTCTGTGCTTGCCCCAAACGAATATAAAAATCGCCACGATAGCGTTGGGCAATATTTACATTGGGCAATGTGCAAACATTATGGAAAAGCTGTAAACAAACACTGGTATGAACATCACCCAGCACCGGTTACAGAAATAGAAGATGTAACCATTCTATGGGATTACACCATCTACACAGACAGAAAAATTGAAGCAAACAGGCCAGACATTATTGTTAAAAACCAGAAGGAGAAAACTTGTCTATTAATTGATATGGCTTGTCCAGCGGATTGTAACATAGCAATCAAGGAATTTGAAAAACTGTCAAAATATAAAGACCTGGAAATTGAAATGGAAAAAATGTGGAAATTGAAAACAAGAGTTGTGCCAGTGATAGTAGGTGCACTTGGAATGATAAAAAATGGAACAAAACAACACATTGAAAGAATCCCTGGAAACCCCAGCTAAAGAGATATACAAAGAATTGTCTTATTAAGTACAGCCCACACACTAAGGAAATCTTTGTCTATGTAACGCTATGGATGATAGGGGGAGAGAGAGAAAAAGCATGAAATGGAGCCATGACAACACGCCACGATCTGCCTTAGGTCTTCACGCAGACTTGGTTGGTAGTGCGACCATAGCAGAAATCGAAATATAATAATAATAATAATAATAATAATAATAATAATAATAAGTTGCTTATTAATTGATGTGGCCTGTCCAGCGAATTGTAACATAGCAACCAAGAAATTCGAAAAACAGTCGAAATATAGACCTGGAAATTGAAATAGAAAAAAATATGGAAATTGATAACAAGTATCGTACCAGTGATAGTGGTTGCACTTGAAATGATAAAAATTGGAACAAAAAGCACATTGAAAGAATCCATGGAAACCCCAAATTAAATAGATTTACACATTAATAGATTTACAAAAAATTGCTTTGTTAAGTACAGCCCACACACTAAGGAGAATTTTTCTATGTAACGCTAGAGATGTTAGGGAGATATGAAAAAACATGAAATGGAGTCATAACAACACACCACGATCTGCCTTAGGTTTCCCTGCAAACTTGGTAGGTAGTGCGACCATAGCAGAAATCGATTTATAATGAAAAAATGACATAATAATATGATTGCTGAATGATCTTCGGTTTGGATTTTACTACAACTTACACATTTGTTATAATTTTAATTTATCAGACTTTTCTTTTTAAAAGTATTTATATTTATCCGTGAATTGTTATACTATAATGTAATTAACATCTTTGAAAATGGCATATGTAAGCCAAAAGCTTAGATTGGATTATAAAAGAAGGTTATGTATAAATATTGCAACTTTTTTCTTCATTTAATGATAATGCTATTAATTCTTGTTATTGCTCTTTTTAATAATTTCTGTTTTGACATGAAAAATGTATATTTTATTCTTACACTATTCCACACAATTCCACACAGTAATCCACACATTCCAACCCTCTGATAATTTTGATGATGATAATTCTGGATAAAACTTGTAAGCTGTAGGGAGTTCGGTTATGTCTGACACAAGGCCGAACTAAAGAGGCATTAACCATCCCCCTTACGGCTACAGTTTTATTTTTCATGTCAAAATAGAAATTTATTAAAAGGAGGAATAACAAGAATTCGTAGAAATTAATGTTCAATGAAAAAGTTAAGAGTATCAAGAGTTCATACAAAATGTTCGGAGTAGTAATTGTTGAAAGATATAAGGAGAAAGAAAACAATGTGCAACCTGACCTTATGTCCGGGTTGCTTTGAAGTTACATTTTAGTTGTGTTGTCTCGCGGCTCCCATCTGTGACTGTGATTGACGCTGGCCGGGACATTTTATAGTATTCAGATTTTCGCACTTGCTCGCGAAGTCCTCAAGTTTTGTAAGTGGCTCCCATTGGTCAAAAATCATTTTAACACCCACTTCCAAAATCTGGGTTCGGCTTTTTCTTTAAGCACATGATCAATCCTTTTTTTACTTGGGAAAACTAGGATTTCACACGTCATTTTGAATTTTTGTTAAAATGAAGAAGAAGGTTGATTTTAATTAATTTCTTATCCGCTACATCATAGAATAATGTACCGTAGTTCGCTTTCCGTCGGCAGAATGATTCAAACTTACGGAAATCCATTAGGCGCACGCGCCTGGATCAATGAAAGGAATATGAATGGGTAGAGCCCTTTAAATCGGGACGAACAAGTATAACGGACTTAAGTCGATTTGGTCGTCCACTAATCTAGATCACGGGAGAACATATCCTGAGGGTGACTGCATTGATCAGGACAGACCGATAAATTACACCAGAACAAGAGATAGCATTCATGGTCATCAGCTACGTATCTGCGGCGAATATGTAGCTTGAAATACTGTAACTTCATGATCTACCTAAAACCTTCTAATCGGAAGGGAGGAAGTAACTCGTTGTACGATACCAGAAGTTTATCAGCGGAAAAAGGGACTATGTCAAGACCTGACATATGCATTTGTTCTTCATCCGTCGAAATATAGTAGGTACCTCAACTAGATAGCAAAAAAAAACTGCATAGTTACTTTTAAACCGAATTTTGAAAACTGAAAAAATTTCTTGAAACAATTATTTTAGTTTTAATTGAAAGCTAAATGATTAAATTTACTATTTCCATTAAGCAAAATACTCTGGTGCATTTCAAACAGAAATTATGTTGATGGAATATAAAAGTTTGTGATTTTTCATCAATTTTTTAATTTTGCTGCCATTTTTGAGTGATTGACACATTTGTAAACAAAAGTTAATTATTTGTTTTAAAAGAAGTGCAAAAATAAAATATACATCCGTGACACATTTTCTTTTTTTGGAAAATTAGCAAATTTTATGTTAAATTAATCTGATTTGCACGAGTATTACTTATTTATAGCGTGAAATTTAGAATAAAACTATTTCTTAATCACAGATTTTAACTATGTCAAGAACTTCTTGACAGGTTCTTGATTAGAGATAAAAGTGTATCGTGTTTATAAGTGACAACATTCTACAATTCTACAATTGATAGTTCTTGGGTAACAGATGTAAAAGAATATTTTTAGCAAGATATACCAGAAAAAAATGGAGGTGTCTTCCATAATACAATTAAAAGAAAGATCTACTTTTACAAAGAAAACAATTTAAAATTCTACATTACCTTAAAATATAATTTCAAATACGAAAATAAAGTTAATAAAAACGCTAACCATTTATTTTTCATTTGTTTCTTAAAACACATTTTAAATTTAAAATAGTTTTAAAAAAGAAAACAATACACTTACAATTATGTTCAAGTGAAATTTTCCTGAAAAAATATGACTCTACGTCAGTTAATCAGTCAGGTAAGAGCCATAGGTGATAGACGCTTGGGTGATCATCTCTCGAAAGAGACATGACTGACTGGGCAGAAGATTATCCTGCAGTAGGCTGCCATTGCTTTCTTTGGTAGACTAGCTGGCTAGTATTTAGTGGGGGATCAGTTTATTACTTCATAACAATAGAAAACAGATCCCCCACTTTATGCCCAGTAGAAGTTTTAGTTGTTTTCAGCTATTATATTCAGTCAGCCAGTTAAGTGCTATACGTGATAGACGCTTGGGTGATCATGTCTCGAAAGAGACATGACTGACTGGGCAGAAGATTATCCCGCAGTAGGTTGCCATTGCTTTATGCGGTGGACTGGTTGCTGACCAAAGCTACAGAACCCAATCCATCCTGCCATTTAGCCCATAGCTGTAGTGAGAAGAGATGAATTATAATATATCATTATATTAATAATTAGTAATTAATGGGGGATCAGTCTATTACTTCATAAACATAGAAAACCGATCCCCCATTTTATGACCAGTAAAAACCTTAATCATGATTCCAACTATTATATTCACTCAGTTAAGTGCCATACGTGATAGACGCTTGGGTGATCATCTCTCGAAAGAGACATGACTGACTGGGCAGAAGATTATCCTGCAGTAGGTTGCCATTGCTTTCTGTGGTAGACTGGTTGCCAGCTAAGGATATAAAACACAATCTGTCCTATTATTTAACCCATAGATGGAGGGAAGTGACAGATTAATACCTTTCCCTAGGGTATTTGCGCGTTGGTGAATGCAACAAATTCAAATGGAATTTGAACTCGGCTCGAACTTTACAAGTTACACACTTCTAAAAAATATATTTTATTCAGTAAATAAGTTTTGGGACTACTATATAAACTTTAAGCTCATAAATTTATTATTCGTTTGAAACTTCACTATTCAGAAAATATTCTTCAAATGGCTACCATTTCGTGAGAGTTAGTGTAGATGTTAGTTTCGACCGAGCGTAGTGCAGTGGTTATCTGAGGGAAAAGAAGAATTGGCGTATCGAGTTCAAGTAACCACTGAATTCGCTGTGTTCTCAATCACACAAATCTTCTTGAGCATGAATTCAACTCTTTGGCTCACTTATTCTATGGGTTAAATAAAAGAACATACTTTGCTTTTTAACCTAAATTTAGAAGTAAAACTATGAATGCCTAGTAACTTTACCCTTTAAAACTCTAGTTGCTAAAGAAAGCACATCGTCAATACCGAGTGTTGTTAGGCTCTGACCTTGAACTTCAGAAGCAGGAAAAAATGGGGTGTAGCCTTTCACAATACAGGAACGGCGTGGTACCAAGTTAAAATTAAAAACCAATTATTAATATTTACTTGGCTTAATCTTCAGGATTTCAGGGGACGCTCTTGTAATTTTCCATGTACATTGTATTTTGTTCTGGGGTGGTGATCGTTTTTGGCAACACTACAATAACGTTCAATGAAATAATCTTCTTGACTCCCAAATGGTCGCTCTGTCCCACAAATGTGAAATATTGGAACTTGAAAGTTCGGCAATGATCGAATAACACCAGAAGGTTTTCTTCACTTAACAATATGTATCAGTCAATTAAGTGCCGTACGTAATCCGCGCTTGGGCGATCATGTCTCGAAAGAGACATAAATGACTGGGCAGAAGATTTTCCCAGAGTAGGTTGCTATTACATTGTGCGGAAGATTATCAAATCCGTTCTCCTATTTAACCCATAGCTAGATGGAGAAGCAGTGGATCAATGCTTTCCTGGGTGTATTTGCGCATAAGGAATGCACACGAATTCGAGTAAAATTCGAACTCGGCTCTCTGATTTCTCGTTCCGAACCGATATCAACTGCACCACAGCGCAACTCAACAATATGTATAGAAACTATAAAAAATATGTATCTTTTGTATTAATAATCTGTAAATTGCTGTATGTTGTAACTTTTTCTGCGACTTAGTATACATTTTCTTTTACATGAAATATATCTTATACTCCAGTTATGGGTTAAATAGCAGAATTTGTATCTGGAAAGTCCTAGTGGTAATAACAATCTAATCCAAGCCTACGGGTATGTATGCGATTGGAAACGCAACGAACGCGCTCTCCATACCGAAAACCGCTACGCTACGCTCATATGCACACTATCTATAAAATCGTTAGCTGCACAAGGATTCATAATAAGTGACTATTTTGTGAATATAATATGCACTTGCAAAAACAAAGTAATTGTCCTCACAATCCAAAATATATTTTGGCTTTAAATAACCCAGAAGTGGTTGATAAGCCGTAAAAAAAATTAGAACAATAAAAGCTGTCACAAGGCAACGTATTTTCGACGTTGCAAGTTAACGATACTGGCATGATATCTACAACGTGCGTTTTTGCAACATCTGCTTCCTTTTACAGAAACGGTGAAGCAAAGTCGTTTTAATAGGTGAGGTTACTATTTTAGGTCGCACAATTAGGACTGATCTTCTACTATAAGAAGGATGTGCAACTGAAATTTGTCATGCGTTACACCGACGACGTCGCTTTGTATTCGTTTCCTACAGCGCAAAGCCACAAAGACGGTGATATTCCTATCAAACTCACCATTGCAATAATCAACTCAAAACAGTATTCGCTAAACATCTCTTCAATACAGACCGAGACGCCGTTTAGTGATACTTTGCTTGCAAGAAACCACATTAGTGAAAGTTTTCTCTTTTATAAAGGAAAGATAAAACAGAAAATAGCTGAACTAAGAAAAGGCAAAGGTTGGATGAAATTAGAGTTAATACAATAAAAGAAGAACTTCAGATAAGTCAAAGTCTCTTGAAGAGACAATTTGATTTTATGTTTCATCTATAACTGTGTGAAAGCGACATCTTAAGCGGAAAGATTACACAAGGAATAAAATATTTAGATTAAGTTATATTCATTAGAAAGAAAAAAAACTGATTGACGGAAGGGAATCTGAAATATTGAATAGATAGAAAAAATTCATGAATCGACATGAAAAGAGTGAAATCATGCCAAATAACAGATTTAGAGAGAAGTATTATGGAGATAAGAACAGTTCCACAGAACGTATTTTTAATGGCTGGATTCCGGCTGAGGAGGAAAAGAGAAAAAAAATCGTGCATCAGAAGTGAACAGTGAGGTGATAAAACAAATGATATGACATTGATGAGGATGAAATATAGAAGTCGTGATGAGCAATAGTGAAATTGAATTCGAAACCTTATAATAAAAATAAATGAAGGATTACGTCCAAAGAAAAAAGATGATAAATTGTGCTATGGATTCTTCTTCATCTTCTTTTATGTACCATGTCCTTTCAGGACGTAAGCGATCATGGCCTTCCCCATCTCCCTGTCCTTTGTTGCTCTTAGCACGCTTTCTCTTGTTACACCATGCAATACTCGTTCTATCATCCACCTGCTCAAGCCAATAAATCTAGTACATAAATGTAACTAGTATGGCCACAAAATGAGGGATCAGTTTACATATTGATCATAATATAGATTTGATCCCCCATTATATATTCACACTATAATTTCTTGTAAACAGTTGACATATATATTCTTCTATGTGCCGTTTCTTTTCAGGACGTAGGCGATCATGGCTTTCCACGTCTCCCTATCCCTGGTGGCTGTTAGCACGCTTTCTCCTGTTAAACCATGCAACCCTCGTTCCATCATCCACCCGCTCAAGCCAATAAATCTAGAATATAAATGTATAGAAACTAGCATGGCCACAAAATGAGGGATCAGTTTATATATTGATTATAATATAGATTTGATCACCCGCTTTATATTCACATTATAATTTCTTATAAACAGTTGGCATATATATTCTTCTATGTACCCTGTTCTTTCAGGACGTAGGCGATCATGGCTTTCCACATCTCCCTATCCCTGGTGGCACGTTTTCTCCTGTTGCACCATGCAACCCTCGTTCCGTCATCCACTTGATAAGGTCCTTCATATATGTTATCCGCTGCTTTCCCCTGTCTCTTTTTCTCTCTATCTGGCCTGTTAGTATCAGGTTCTCTAAGCTCTCCTAACTCATTGCATGTCCCAGGAATTTTAGTTGTCTCTTCCTGATACTCAGTATTAATTTTCTTTTCGTTTCCATCCTTTTCAAAACGTCATCATTGCTCATATGCTCGGTCAGTGATATCCGCAACATCCTTCTGTAGAACCACATTTCATCTGCTTCAAGTTTTTCTTTCATATTCAAAGATATTGTCCAACATTTATTGCCATATTGAAGAACCGACATCACGTAGCAATCCAGTACTCTCCTCTTTGTTTCTAGCGAAATTGTCCTGTTTCTTAATACCTTACTCAACTTCTGGAATACTTCCTTCGCCATGCCAATTCGCCTCCGGATCTCAGTGTCGTTTTTCCGTCTTCTGTTAGAACACTTCCTAGGTATTTAAATTTTTGTACCTGCTTGATTTTAGTGTCCCTCACTTGTATTTGGCATTTTGGGATGCCTTTTTTGCTGATGACCATGCATTCGGTTTTCTTGCAGTTTATTTGTAGTTCTTTCTTGTCACTCTCTTCAGCTACCTTCTGTAAGATGTCTTGTAGTTTTCTTGCTGTGCCTGCTATCAACACTGTCTCATCTGCGTTCTTATATTGTTTAAATTGTGGCCTCCGATAAGATAATGGTGGAAAAGTCGAATTAAATATTATGAAATTATGTTGGAAGAATAAACAAAAAGCGAAAGAAATCATGACAGGAAATTCTTGAAAGGAAATTCATAAAAGAAGATAATTTTCAATTTGGCAGAGAATATGCGCAATATCATCAAAGATGAAGATAAAATTTGAGGCAACTGAAATGTGGTTCTAAGCAAGGATGCTGCAGATATCATGTATCGAGTATATGAGCACTGATGAGGTTTTGAAAAGGATGGAAAAGGAAATGAAAATTCATACTGAAAATCAGGAAGAGAGAGTTAAAGTTCCTGAGACATGCATTGAGGAAAGAAGGCTTGGAGAATCTGATAATCACAGGTCAGATAGAGGGAAAGAGAAACAAAGAAAAGAAGCGGATAACATATTTGACATCTTTAGTAGGTGGTTGGCAGAGTAGGGTTTGGGGTGGGTTAAGAGGAGACAGCGTGCTAAGAGCCTTCAGGGATAGGGAGACGTGGAAGACATTACGTTCTGAAAAGACATGGCACATAGTAGAAGAAGATATATATAAGTTTGAATGTGTGTGTGTATGTATGTGTGTGTGTGTGTGTGTGTGCTGGTGTTTGCGTATGTGTGTGCGTTTTTGTGTATGTGTTAGTCTGTGCGTGTACTGAATCTCAATTTTTACTTTTACAAAGCCTCTTTGTATTCATGATATCTATTTCCTGAAACTAGTCAAATATCTCACTTGCTGCTTTCCATGACTTCGTTAATTTTGATATGTCCCGTTGCTGTTACATTCTCCATTACTATCCTTTGTGTTCCCACAATTTTAATTATCAAACACATTTTACTTTTTTGAAATCATTTATCACTGATAAGAAGTCGACAAACTTTCATTCTTCTTCTTCTTCTTCTTTGTGCCCGGTCCCTTCAGGACGTAGGCGATCATGTTTTTCCACGTCTCCCTATCCTTTGTGGCTCTTAGTATGTTTGCTCCTGTTACACCTCGCAACCCCGTTCCGTCATCCACCTGATCAGGCCCTGCAAATATGTTATCCGCTGCCTTCCTCTGTCTCTTTTTCCTTCTATCTGGCCAGTCAGTATCAGGTTCTCCAATCTCTCTTTCCTTATTGCGTGTCCCAGGAACTTCAGTTGTCTCTTCCTGATGCTAAGTATTAATTTCCTTTTTGTTGCCATTCTTTCCAACACCTCATTGTTGCTTCCATGCTCAGTCCACGATATCCGCAGCATCCTTCTGTAGAACCACATTTCCGCTGCTTCCAGTTTTGCCCTTATTTTCGATGATATTGTCCAGTATTTACTGCCGTATTGAAGAACTGACATCACATAGCAATCCAGCACTCTTTTCTTTGTTTCTAGTGAAATTTTCCTGTGTGTTAGTACTTTACTCGGGTTTTGGAACGCGTCCTTTGCCATGCCAATTCGCCTTCGGATCTCTGTGTTGCACTTTCCATCTCCTGTTGGAATACTCCCTAGGTATTTAAAATTTTGTACTTGCTTGATTCTGGTATCCCCCACCTGTATTTGGCATTTTGGGTTGTACCTTTTGCTGATGACCATGCATTCAGTTTTCTTGAAGTTTATTTGTAGTCTTTTTTGTCACTCTCCCCCGCTACCTTCTGTAAGAGGTCTTGTAGTTTCCTTTCAGTGTCTGCTATCAGCATTGTATCATTTGCCATATCGAAAATAAGATATTACACAGCAATATCGTTTTTCTTTTTTTTTTCTTTTTTTTGTCATTATCTTGCACATTTTTAATTATTCGTTATATTGTTTTCTGTCTCTGGTACATTATTCAATCTCTGAAACGTATATTTCGCAATTGTTATATACACTAGAATTTCTGTGTCATCATTCGTTATTATATTCCTGCATGGTATCATTTTAGAATGTGTTTCATTTTGCCGTCCCCGATATGTAACTGATTTATTGAGCTGTCCTTTTTTCTCGCCACCATTCTCAGCTTCTTAAAATTAGTAGCTGATCCCTTCTACTTTCCTTATGAATCTGACACCAACATGATTTTATCTGTGGAAAATACGTTGTAAGGATTACGTTAATTGGAAAAAAGACCGGAAGGTCAGTCAGTCATTTAATTGCCATACGTGATACATGCTTAGGCGATCATGTCTCGAAAGAGACATGACTGACTGGGCAGAAGATTATCCCGCAGTAGGTTGCCATCGCTTTCTGCGGTAGACTGGTTGCTGACCAAATCTATAGAACCCAATCTATCCTGCCATTTAGCCCATAGCTGGAGTGAGAAGAGATGAAATGTAACATATCATTATATAAATAAGTAGTAATTAATGGGGGATCAGTTTATTACTTCATAACAATAGAGAGCCTATCCCCCACTTTATGCCCAGTAGAAGTTTTATTTGTTTTCAACTATCATATTCAGTCAGTAAGTTAAGTGCCATACGTGATACACGCTTAGGCGATCATGTCTCGAAAGAGACATGACTGACTGGGCAGAAGATTATCCCGCAGTAGGTTGCCATTGCTTTCTGTGGTAGACTGGTTGCCGACCAAGGCTATAGAACCCAATCTGCCCTGCTATTTAACCCATAACTGGAAGGAAGAGACGGATTAATACCTTTCCCAAGGGTATTTGCGCGTAAGTGAATGCAAAGAATTCAACTGGAATTCGAACTCGGCTCTCCGATTTCTCGTTCCGAGTTTTTATCCACTGCTCCACAACAAAAGATTAAAAAAACGTAGGGAGACGGTGAAATTCCAAAAAGCCAAAAAATTAAGAAACAGAAATAAAATGAAAAATATAAGGAAAATCGAAAAACAATTAGAAATAAATGAATAAAGAAGAAAATAAAGAAGTAAAGCAAAATAGAAAGGAAAAATGAATGAAAGAAAGAAAGAAAGAAAGAAAAGAAAAAAAAAGAAAGCAAGAAAGAAAGAAAAAGAAAGCAGAGCAATACACTGCGCCTCCTCGACCTTACTCTCTCTTCTAATCTCAAATGGAACCACTACATCGAGTCCATAGCTAAATCCACTGATAAGAAGGTTGGGTCACTGTGTCGGGCCAGGATGTTTTTCCCGCCTGAATCCATCCTGCATATATACAAATCAACCATTCGTCCGTGCATGGAATACTGCTGCCATATATGGTCAGGCGCCCTCGCTGTCCATCTCGGTGTTCTTGACAGGCTCCAAAGAAGAATTAGTAGTGTGATAGGTACCGACTTGGCGGCTCGACTACAGCCACTTCTCCACCGACGAGATGTGGCCTCCCTTTGTCTGTTCTATAAATATTTCATGGCTTCTGCTCGAACGAACTTAAGTCACTGGTGCCTCTGCAACAGGTGTTTACTCGTGCAACCAGACTGGCAACTGGGTCCCACCCATTCACAGTTAGATTAACCAAATGCAGACGACAATTCTACTCCTGCAGCTTCTTCTCTCGCACTTCCCGCCTGTGGAACTCGCTTCCATATTCTTGCTTTCCTGACAGCTACAAGCTCCAGGAATTTAAATGCAATGTCAATACTCATGTCTTAACCACTTGACTCTAGTTCTTTCACCACCCTGTATATCCTTTCCTTTCTCGCCACCTTTGCAACTGTCATCACACCTGTATTCCCATCCTTCTCTTGCTCCTTTCTAACTGGTTACGCCTTCCTCTTCACTCTCTTCTAATTAATCTTTTTACTCTTATGTAGCCCCCTGCACATCAGTAGCATTAAATATATAGTGATAGGATTAAAAAAAAAGAAATAGAGTCAATAAACAAACCAAAGGCAACAAACTAACAAAAGAAATGAACATATTAAAAGCAATGAACGACAGAAAGAAAGAAAGAAAGAAAGAAAGAAGTGACTAAAGAAGTGACTAAGAAAGAAAGAAGGAATTAATGAACACGCAAACGAAAAAAAAGGATACAGAAAAAGAAAGTATTGATTACGAAATGCGAGACACAAAAAAGAATTTAAAAAGACAAAAAAAAAACATAAGGGGGAAAAAACAGACGAAAGAACAAAAGAAAAATCAACGAGTTGGATGAAAGTGGCAAAAGTAGGCAAAAATGTCAGATAGTAAATTGAAAAAAAAAAATGGACTCCACGAAATTAAATAATGAAACCAGAAATAGTAAAAACAAAATCTAAGATATAAAACGAATCACGAAGCAAATTGCGAAATAATTGATAAAAAAAGGTAACCTAGATATTATACGGTCATCAAAAGACCAGAAAATCAAAGAAAGAATTTTACGTCTAAATCGAAAAATAACCGAATTTCCAGAGCAATGTCTGTCATCAAGAAAAATACCAAAAGTCATGAGAAAGAAAACCGTGAACCTTGAAGAAAGAAAAGCGTTATCTTTTTTTAAACGTATAATACATTTGTATTGAATAGAATTCCTCAAAGTATAGTGTTAACATATGTTTATTGCGCATGTTTAATAAAAATGGCGACTTTAGGGTCATCTTCCAACACGCATGAGTTCAGCTTTTTCAGTTAATATACGTTCTTTATTATTTATTCCTATTCATCGATCCTGGTTTTAAATGCAGAAAAAAATCGTCTATCAACTTGCGTCTTAATAAAGAATTGATTAATTATTTCTGGTATAGGACTTTTTTCTTTCCTTCTCACTTTGAAAAAAGCAAAAACCTGTATTGTGACTGGCTATATCATTACTTTTGCTACAATAGAGTCATTAATAAATGTAATTTTAATCGATTACCATATTTTGTGACTCTTTTTCTGCATTGGGGTTGATCTTATTATATTTGTATTTTTATTTTTTGTATTATTGTTCGTCTTGTTTTCCTTCTTTCTCTTTCATCATTCTTCTATTTTCTTTCTTTCGTTCTTTCTTCCATTCTCTCTTCTGTCCATTCTTCTTCTCTTTCCTTTTACTTTGTCTTTTTCCTTTCTTTTCTTCTCGTGTTTTCCTCCTCCTTCTTTCATCTCGTTTTTCGATTCCACGTCAGTATGTTTTTCGCCCTTAAATAACTTTTTTTTGCTTTCTTTCTTTTCCCTTCCCCAATTATGAAGCATGTTTGGCCGGCCATCTGTCACTCATTGGACAGCACAGTCTGTACAGGTGTAGATTTTAGGTAAATACCAATAAGACCAGTTTGATTTTCTTTTATTTAAAAGAAATGATGTATTTCATACTATTTTTAGTATTTATTGCCAAGTGGATAATTCTAAATGAAAATAGAATGGTTCTTTTGTTATTACTTTGCAAAATTTTACAAGGCAAATAGCGACAATTTACCAATCGCGCCGTGCATATTTGCTATATATATCTATATATACATATACACTAACAGCCATAATTATTAGGCCACTCGAGCTTTTAAAAGAAATGATGTATTTCATAATATTTTTACTATTTATTGCCAAGTGGATAATTCTAAATGAAAATAGAATGGTTCCTTTGTCATTATTACTTTGCTAAATTTGACAAAGCAATGGAATTTTTTATATGATGTCATGGTCTATTACAGCTCATTTCTGACATCTTTTGATTGTAATACGCGAAAGATTATCTGTGAGTATGAACGGATTTTATTAAAAATAAGCAGACATAATGTTTGCAATTTATTTAATCTGACATGTTCAAATATTTAATCATAGACTCAAGTATAAGCCATACTAATGCTTACCTATAGATTCAAGACTCGTATTTTTCTACATACAAAGTGTGAACGCACGTCCCATATCCCACCCTCATCAGTCGCCAACCAGGCAAAGTAAAATAGTGTCCATGCCTGAGATTGTACTGCAATTCCTAGAACTACCTTCAATTTTTGCTGCTAATAGGGTATTGTTTTGTCTGGTGTCAAATGTATTAACCCAACTAATATTTACCTATAGTTTCAAATATATTCTAGACTCTCGTTTACATATAGACTCAAGTATAAACCCGACCAATTCTTACCTACAAACTGAAGTATAATATCTGACAAACAAAAAACAAATAGATTTTGATATGTAAAGACAAAGTCTGGCAAGTGGCACCCACAACGCCAAATTCCTTCCCGTTTTTCATTACGTTTATAAATATTCTTCTAATTCTTTAAGTTACCATTTCATATTCTTCTTCTTCTTTTTCTTCTTCTTTATATATATATATTATTTTGACTAATGTTTCTTTTTCTATATATACATATGTTATATTCTGATTATTTATTCTTCCAACACTGATATATATATATATATATATATATATATATATATATATATATATATATATTACATTTGTAAACGAGTTTTTACGCGACCTAGTCTTCTACCATGTGGTGTCTTCAGGCGATTTGCAATAACGGAGTTTACCGTTTTTCTTAAGAACGCTTGCGTAACGGTGTTTTTTTTATTTTATTTTTTTTTTAAATTTCATGTGACGGTGAAATTTTGAATTAAGTAATTAAAAAATCATATATTTGTATAAGGCTCTATCCTAGGTCCTACGCTCTTTCTGATCTACATTAATGATCACCCCGATACCATAATATCCCAAGTAGGTATGTACGCCGATGACACCACAGTTTACTCTCGCCTCGATCAAAAATCTGGTGTGGGCGACAAAGCTAACCTTGCAGCCGAGCTTGGAAAGGACCTCCAATCCGTAGTGGACTGGAGTAAGAAATGGCTCGTAAATTTTAATGCTTCTAAAACGAAGCTACTATCAATTAACCATCATAGACAACCGCACCTACCTGACATTAGCATGGACCAGGCTTGCCTCCCAGAGAGTAAAACACTGCGTCTCCTTGGTCTCACACTTTCTGCGGACCTCAAGTGGAATGACTATATCGAATCCATTGCTAAATCCGCTGCTATAAAAGTCGGTTCTCTGTGCAGGGCCCGGAGGTTTTCCGTCTGAATCTATCCTGCACATTTATAAATCTACCATCCGCCCGTGCATTGAATACTGATGCCATATCTGGTCGGGTGTCCCTGCTATTCTCCTTGGGCTTCTCGACAAGGTACAGCGGAGGGTCTGTAATGTGATCGATACTGATTTGGCAGACCGCCTGCAGTCTCTCTCTCACCGGAGCGACGTGGCTTCCCTGTGTCTCTTCTATAAATACTTCCATGGCTTCTGCTCAGATGAACTTAGATCACTGGCGCGCCCCTAGGTTCGAATTTGCACGACATACTAGATTAGCAACTAGATCCCACCCTTTTACAGCCAAACAGATAAAATGCAACCGCAACTTCTACTCAAACAGTTTCTTTTCTCGTACTTCCCGACTGTGGAATTCCCTACCACATGACTGCTTCCCCGACGGCTACAATCTCCAGGAGTTTAAATGTAAGATCAATAGACACCTCCTAACACAATAACTCGCTTCCATTCTTTCAAACACTCTTCCCATCCTCCCAACTACCTATCACCCCCCGCCTTCTGACATTTCCTATATCTAACCACTCTTTCTATTTACCTTCCCCTATGTAGCCCAAAGCGCAATAGTGGCAGTGGAATGCCTTGCTTGGGGTGAAACGATTAAAAAAAAAGATAGATAGATAGATAGATAGATAGATAGATAGATAGATAGATAGATAGATATACATTATTTTTGTATCTTATTCTTATATATATATATATATATATATATATATAGAGAGAGAGAGAGAGAGAGAGAGAGAGACTATCTTCTTTTTCTTTCAAGCTAGTCATTCCCATTCCTTGTCTACCGTTTTGCAAACCAGACCTATGTCTCTACTTACCACACTAACGTACACCAGACTATGTCTACCTTCATTCGCCCTTGCGTAAAACCTTATCCATATCTGCACATCTGAGTTAGGAGTTAACTGGACTTATGTCCACCTTTTTTTTTTCAATTAAAAATGGACGCATGCCTACGTTTGATTCTAGGGTAAAATGTCTCACTTTTTCACTAGTTTAAACATGACTAATACTTACGTTTCTCTTGCGATATTTGTTATGTGGGATTATGTATCATAATAAGTAATACAACAAGGGTAATAATATCGTTAAATGTTTTCATCTTTAATACTAAAGCTGTGTCTTTTTTCATCCTCTTATATTTAAATCTTTTTCAGCATTTGTTCCTCGTCTTCCTTGTTATTCTTTTTTTCAAACTAGCCATTACCGTTCTTTGTCTACTTTGTGTAAACCGGGCCATTATGTACCTATTTGACTCTAACGCACACCGGACCTCTACCTTCCTTTTGCCTTCCTTATTGACTCAAGTGTAAAACTTAACCTATATCTATATATTTGGCTTTTGTGAAAACAGGACATATGTCTACCGTTTTAACTCAATTGTAAGCGAAAAACAAAAAAGGTGAACAGTGGTTCACATTCTCCACCTTTTTGTTTTTCGTATAAAAATGGACCTAGATTTACTTTTAGACTTTAGTGTAAAATCCAACCGATGTTTAACTTTTTTTATTCTAGTGTAAACTGGAGCTACGTTCCCACTTTTTGAAGATCCCGTCTGGTTTTTGTTCTGAAAAGACATTAAATTATCCAAAAAGGGTTGAAATATCATTAAATATCTTTGTACTAAAACTATGTTTTACCAGTCTTCTATATTTTAATTTATAATGCACTTACTACAAAAATTATTACTCTTCGTCATTATTATTATGTCATTTTTCATCATATTTCGATTTCTGCTTTGGTCTCACTACCAACCAAGTCTGCGGGAAGACCTAAGGCAGGTAGTGGCGTGTTGTTATGGCTCCATTTCATGTTTTTCTATCTTCCCTATCATCCCCAGCATTACATAGATAAAGTTTTCCTTAGTGTGTGGGCTGTACTTAATAAGACAATTTTTTGTATATCTCTTAAGCTGGGGTTTCCAGGGATTCTTTCAATGTGTTGTTTTGTTCCATTTTTTATCATTCCAAGTGCACCTACTATCACTGGCACAACTCTTGCTTTCAATTTCCACATTTTTTCTATTTCAATTTCCAAGTCTTTATATTTTGACAGTTTTTTCAAATTCCTTGATTGCTATGTTACAATCCGCTGGACAAGCCATATCAATTAATAGACAAGTTTTCTCCTTCTGGTTTTTAACAATAATGTCTGGCCTGTTTGCTTCAATTTTTCTGTCTGTGTAGATGGTGCAATCTCATAGAATGGTTACATCTTCTATTTCTGTAACCGGTGCTGGGTGATGTTCATACCAGTGTTTGTTTACAGCTTTTCCATAATGTTTGCACATTGCCCAATGTAAATATTGCCCAACGCTATCGTGGCGATTTTTATATTCGTTTGGGGCAAGCACAGAACATCCTGAGATTAGGTGGTCTATTGTTTCTTGGTGTTTATCACAAAACCTGCATTTTGGATCCATATTATTATGCATAATATTTGCCTGAAAGTTTCTAGTGAATAGACTTTGGTCTTGTGCTGCAAGAATAAAGCCTTCAGTTTCAGACTTTAATCCAGATGCACGTAACCATCGATGAGTATTAACTTTGTCATCATTGGATTTATTGGCACGTTCTGGATATTGGCCATGCAGAGGGTTGTCTTGCCAGCGCTGTTTCATCTGTTCAAGAGCTTTATCTTTATTATTATTATCATCATTATTATTATTATTATTATTATTATTATTATTATTTATCTTCTCCTCCTTTTCCCTCTCAATTTCCTGGCGTGGAAGCGTTCGTTTCTGCGTCGAAGCTCAACTCCGGTAATCAGTCTGAAATAAGATCTCCTTTCATAGAATGCACAACACTGTTGATAACTCAAACAACAGTTGTACTGAATATAAGGGAAATCTGGGGAAGAAAATGTCTCTATTCTTCTCTTATAGGCCATGTCCTTTCAGGATCATGGCTTTCCACATCTCAGTATCCCTGGTATCTCTTAGCACACTTTCTCCTGTTACCCCACCTAAACCTCGCTCTGCCATCCACATGCTCAGGCCTTCAAATATGTTACCCGCTGCTTTTCCTTGTCTCCTTTCCCCTCTGTCTGACCTGTGAGTATCAGATTCTCCAAGCCATCCTTCTTCATTGCATTTCCCAATAATTTCAGCTGTCTTTTCCTGATGCTAAGTATTAATTTCCTTTTTGTTTTCATTCTTTCCAAAACTTCATCATTGTTCACATGCTCGATTCATGATATTCGCAGCATTCTTCTGTAAAACCACATTTCAGTTGCTTCAAGTTTTTCCTTCATCTTTGATGATATTGTCCAGAATTCAGTGCCATATTGAAGGACAGACACCACATAGTAATCAAGTACTCTCTTCTTTGTTTCTAGTGAAATTTCCCTGTCTCTTAATACTCTACTCAGCTCCTGGAATGCATCCTTGTGCTTTTGGATCTCAGGAGTATAAATGTATAGAAGCTGCTGTAACCACAAAGTGAGGGGTCAGTCTATATATTTATTGTAATATGGAATTGATCCCCCACTTTATATCCAGTATGCTTCTGTAGAACAACATTGAGGTTGCTTCAAGTCTTTCCGTCAGCTTTGATGATATTTTCCAGCATGCGCTGCCATATTGAACGACAGACATCACATAAGTACTCTCATCTTTGGTTCCAGCAAAATTTTCCTGTCTCCTAATATACTGCTCAGTTTTTTGAATGCGACCTTGGTTATTCCAGTTCGCCTTCGGATCTCAGTGTCGCACTTTCCGTCTTCCGTTAGAAAACTTCCCAAGTATTTATTTTTTGTACTTGCTTGATTTTAGTATCCCCAACCTGTAATTGGTATTTTTGGCCCTTCTTTTTGCTGATGACCATACATCTGACCACAAAGTTAATCTGTTGTCGGATAGTGAGTTGAAAATTCAGCGGTAATTTCTGCAAAATAATGGAAGGAACTACTTGTCATGTACGTAGCTGTATGTCCGCTCTGGCCACAAAAAATGAGCGTTTGTTCTTGTAAACCAAAGCTTGAGCGAATTACAGATGTCTGTGTCCCGGCCGAATTGTCTTTCTAAGTGTCGGCCTCTTAAGCTCTCGTTTATATAGACGACTCCACCCACAAATAACTGGACCATGATATATCTAATTTCTCCACTTTGACATTCTTAATCTTAGGAAGCCTGCTAATAACGCCATGCCTTTTGTCTTACTGTAAAGATTATGTTTTTTGTGTTGGGTTGTTGCGGACAGCATCAAAATAAATAAATACTAAATTTGGTTATTAATCAAAAGGTCAGATGCGTTCTATGTTCAGAAGAATTTCGGTCATTTTCTTGGATGCATATATGTATACCAGACAGATAGTATAATGTAAACAAAACCCCAAGCTCAGGAATTAAACGGAAAACATTTATTTGTGTAGAAAATTTTGGCTATTCTTTTTTTTCCAAGGATACTCCCGTGTTGGATATATAATATAATGTAAATATAACCTCAAGCCCGAGAATTAAACAGAAAACATTTATTTGTGTAGAATTTTGTCCATTCTTTTTTTTCAAAGAATACTCCCGTGTTGGATATATAGTATAATGTAAATAGAACCTCAAGCCCGAGAATTAAACAGAAAACATTTATTTGTGTAGAAAATTTTGGCTATTCTTTTTTTTCCAAGGATACTCCCGTGTTGGATATATAGTATAATGTAAATATAACCTCAATCCCGTGAATTAAACAGAAAACATTTATTTGTGTAGAATTTTGTCCATTCTTTTTTTCAAAGAATACTCCCGTGTTGGATATATAGTATAATGTAAATAGAACCTCAAGCCCGAGAATTAAACAGAAAACATTTATTTGTGTAGAATTTTGTCCATTCTTTTTTTCCAAGGATACTCCCATGTTGGATATATAGTATAATGTAAATATAACCTCAAACCCGAGAATTAAACAGAAAACATTTATTTGTGTAGAAAAAGTTTGGCTATTCTTTTTTTCCAAGAATAATCCCGTGTTGGATATATAGTATAATATAATAATTCTACACAAATAACTGTTTTTCGTTTAATTCCTGAGCTTGGGGTTTTGATTACATTATACTATCTGTCTGGTATACATATATGCATACAAAAAAATTACCGAAATTTTGACCATCCTTTTTCTCTAAGAATACTTCCGTGTTGGACATAGTATAATGTAAACAAACTCTCGAATCTAATTAACAACGCTTTAATTATGTCGTCTTATCGACGGAAAGTTGATAGGCTGGTAAAACTTGGTTTTACTGAATCCTGACTTGTTAATTCTGGGTTCGGTTCTTCTTGGAACTGTTTATAAATTTATTTTATTAATTTAAAACATAATTTCTATTCGTTCGTTCATTTTTTCTTTCCTAAAGCATTTAACCTTCTCTCTTGATAATTCTAACAATTACTCTTCGAATGTTAGTCCCTCTAAATTACCATCCTGCAATTTCATGCAATTAATTGTTTAAACAGGGCCAATGCTCTGTCACACTTTTTCTACTACTATTCGTGATATAATACTAGCATCATAGCCCGGCGTTGCCCGTGCAACTCAGAACATTTTAATTTCTTCAGCGGATGAAACAAATACGTTTAAATTCGCTGCAGACACTTAAAATAAAATATATATATATATATATATAACAGTCAATCTGTGAGTCTGTGTGTGACTGTTCCCTATGCACTCCTACATTTTTAAATATTTCTTTTGTTTCAAAATTACGGGGAAAAATATTCGCATTTTTTGTTGACCAAATGAATTTTTAAAACGTCGGAATAAAAATTAAATATAAAGGCTCATTTTTTTTAATAAAAAATATTTTAGTCGCGTTTGACACGTGCGATTAGATGTCTTTGACGCAATTCAGAAACCATCTTAGATCTTAGATGCTTTACGGAAATAAAACGTCGGAATAAAAATTACATATAAAGGCTCTTTTTTTTTAATAAAAAATATTTTAGCCGCATTTGAAACGTGTGATTTGATTTCTGTGACGTAATCAAGCAACCATCTTAGATCTTAGATGTTTTACGGAGCAAATGTCAACAATTTGCAACATTGGCCAAAAAGTGCGAAAGGGAAAATTGCTGAACTTAAACACAAAAGTATGAGTCGACCTGGCTTCCCTGTAGATATGTGTCCCTTAAAATTTTGAATAGCGTAGCTTAAAAAAAGTAGGCGTGCATAGGGAACAGTCACACACAGACTCACAGATTGCCTTTTATATATATAGATTATAACTTGTGTGAAAGAATAATCACAATCTGCCACAATCTATCTATCTATCTATCTATCTATCTATCTATCTATCTATCTATCTATGGATTTCTCTTTTTAGCTGTCTGTCTATCTATCTATCTATAGTCATCTGTATCGCAGCTCATCAGTACGGTTAGACATCCGATTGCTTATAATCAGTCAGCGATTCTACCTCTGAGCTATGAGCTATGAAATTTGCTGAACTTAAACTAAAAAAGTATGTGTCGACCTGGCTTCCCTGTAGATATGTGTCCCTTAAAATTTTGAATACCGTAGCTTAAAAAAATGTAGGCGTGCATAGGGAACAGTCACACACAGACTCACAGATTATCTTTTGTATATATAGATCATTATTTATTTTTTTTTTTTATTTTTCAAATTCCATTCCGTCTGTCATCAGGAAGTGATTCCTATTTTTTTTCGACAGTCGATGTATGGATCTAATTACTTGGTACATTCTCTTTTCTTTTCTTTTTCTTTTTTTCTTTATTTGCATATCTGCCACCTTTCATTTCTTCTTCCTCTTCTTCCAAACTACTTTTACCCAACAGCTTCTCAACGGTCGTCCTCTCCGAATATATAACTTCTTTTCTTTATTTGCAACATCCGGCATCAGTCTCGATTTTCTAGCAAAACATGGCTGTCAACTAACCAACGGCGACTCCATCGTTCAATGTCTTTGGCTGCCGGTGACGGAGCTAAATATTCTCTCATCTCGCACCATTAAACAAAATCACCATCAACTATGATTCGTGAATACCTTTTTTTTTCTTATTCCATCGATCGATCGATCTGTGTCTGAGAATATCTGTAGACATTTGCATCTGTTAATATCGAAATATTCCATTTTCTATCAATGTGGTGATGTGAAGGGTGTTGGAATAATCAATCGAACGGCGAACACAGTTCAAATTTCACCTAAGGCTACTTATTCTAATTCCAAATGTTACCTTTGAAAATTATTCAGATTAATTACACCCGTCCTTGCTTTTCCTGATATTATCACAATTTTTCGGCCGTTATATTCTATAGCCTTATTCAAATGCTGGTCTATCTGGATAACTTCAGGGATTTTATCACTGAACCCTTTATTTAATCTACGAATCTGTTCTCGTTTTGCTGTCCATCTTTTGTTTGTACAGTTATTGATTGCCTGGTTTTCGCATTATCTATATCTGCACTGATCAGCCCAGTATTTGAGCTCACATTTAATATGGCATCAAAATTCCCTATCCACTGTTTTAATCTACTGGGTTATGAATCTACCGCTTCAGAAACCTTATGTCATTCTTGTTTTATTTGTTTATTAATGTATCCAAAGCGGTACTCATTTATATGGTAGGCCTACTGATCAGATCATCATAGCCTAGCACATAAACTGATTCATTAAGAAATTTCAGAGGAAAAGTCATGATACTACATCTCCCTGAGCTGCGGATAATCGGCATATCTTTTTACGACATATCTCGTTATTAATATGCAAATATGTTTAAAGCATATGACACAGAGAATTTGTCAGTAGATCATTGCGTTAACTTCCCAGAGAGTAGCACCAAACAAATAGCAAAACACTGAAAGAAACTAATATTTCAACTGCTTTATTTTGATAACATTCTTTCAGGGCTAACCTGGTCAGTTTTTTGAAAAAACAGAAAGTTGCCATTTGCAGGAAATAAATGATTTTAAAGACCCACAGCTGCCATATTAATTCCGATCAGATAAATGCAGTCCAGCTTAAGTTAACTGCCAACCACAATAGAAAGAAAGAATATATATATATATATATATAATGAATCTGCTTGTTCCTTCTTTGTTAGTTATTTAGTTACTTAGTTACTCCGTCCGTCACGCCTCTTACTCTCTATACGAGCTTTTCCTTCCCCTCTATTTTTTAAATGCTACACTCTCCTCAATCTTTTTCTTCCCTTTGCCAAACAGAAGGGTAGTAAAGAGTGAGAGAGTACGAGGAGAGAGTCTATAGCATTGCCGTAGCAGTAGCAGTTTAAGCTAGTGGTTGTAGCAGTAATTGTGTGTGTATATGTGTGCGTACTGTACAATATAGTAAAAATAGGTAAGTTTGTTGTCGTATCCCGTGACCTAATAACGAAATTTCTGGCCTTGGCCATTACTCAGTCGGTCTTTTCTGTTTACAATAGACACAGGAGCCATGGTTTTTCTGTAATAAAAAACGTTCTCTTTCAAAATCTCTCACAAAAGAGCGTACAGTATTTTGGTTATGGTCTGTGCATACACCACTTAATATAATATAAGATTACAGTAAAGTAACTTTTATGGACATTACTTTTATAGATATTTTAATGAAATTACAGTCTGTGTTATCGTTATTTTATTATCCAATACCTTATGTTTTAAAATGTTACTATCATTTGTATTATGACAAAGTGAAAATTTTCCAGGAAATCATAATTATCCTTCCGTGGAAATTTCACGGTTTTTGCTAGTATACATAATTTTAACTAGTTTCAAGAATTTTTTATCTTTCGAAATAAAGTGCTCAGTATCAGAGATAGAGTGTATGTAAATATAAAATTACACGTACACGTCTAAGCATAATGGATGTTGAGTTAAATATCCATTATATATAGAGAGAGCGTATATATATATATATATATATATATATATATATATATATATATATATATATATACTCTCACACCCTGATTAAGCACTCTGGAAGAATGGTAGACTTTGGAAAACAGTAGCTACTCTGGCATGTACGCATCGCTCATTCAGTAAAAATGAATTAGAGCACTCTGGCTATTGGGCGCGTATAATGATTATATACGCGTTAAAAAGTCTGCCTTCTTCTACCGAACGCCCATAGCCCAGAGGTAGAATAGCCGACTGACGGCAATTCGGTCAGGTTTCAAACCTGAGCTGTGACACAACGAAACAGATCTGTCTGTGGATGACTATATATTTATATACATGTGTGTGTGTGTGTGTGTGTGTGTTTAGATAGATAGATATAGGAAATTATATATAAATTTTGATATACTAAGAAAAATGTTAAAGAAAAACGAGTAAAGAGAAAATATTTTTTGTGACGCAATCCGTGTGACGATGAAGCTCTGAAGAATAAAAACTTTGTCATAGTTTTCTCATATATATATATATATCATTATTTTACTATTCTTTAATACCTCTACTGCCCGAGCTGTAAATTAGATACAAATTCAGAAACGTTAGCCGAGCAATTATTTTTGTTTTAAATTCTGTTTTGAATATATTAAAAACCTTGTGAATAGAGGAAATCAATTTTAATTCCCAAAATGCCAAGAAATTTTAATTAAAGTTAGACGTTCCGTGACGTTTGGTTTTGTGTTCTGGGGAAATTATGATTTAAAAAGCTCAACTCAGTTGAACTACTACGGTGTTGGTGTTTTAAAGAACTCGATTAAAGAACTTCAATTTTCTGGCTGAATTGAAGTTTCGGTTCAAATGGTACTTCCATTTCAAATCGGTCTTTTGACTGGAATTGAACTTATAGCTCGAAACAGAGTTAAAATGAGTTTTGAAGTTCCAAGAAGTGAAATGAAGAATTCAAGGCCATTTCTTCAAAATTATCAGTGTTGTTTATTTTAAGCTTGACCAAAGGTCTCTTTACTTTGAGCCAATGTTCAAATCAGGCCTCCGCAGGATAAGTACTAAGTGCTGCTTTTAAGCTAGTAACAAAATATAATATACATATATATATTAATATTTCATATGTTACGGAAATTAACTAAGATTAAGAAAATGGTTATAAACAACCAACAATTTGAAAAGATTTGTTTGATTGTTCGATCAAAAATAATGTTCAAACAAATCCTTCGTTAATTTCCGTAAAATGTTTACATTTGTTGACATTATGATACATTTCCGAGCAGAGATGGTTATTACGGTGAATTCAAAAATTGTGTTATAGGCTTAATTTGACTTCGTCTCGACTGATCGTCATTCGTGGTCGAGAGGTCTAAGACGCGCCAGATTATATGGTGGCTTCCTCTGTGTGAATAGGGGTTGCAGGTTCGCATCCTGCAGAACGACACACATTTTTGTAATAAAAATTTATCGTAAATAATCAGGCCGGTAGAAGTAAATATATCACACTGGTTGATTATAACCAGAATATCTACTTAAATACGAGTATCGATCAAAAATAATGTTCAAACAAATCATTTCAAATTGTCGGTTGTTTATAACAAGTTTCGTAATCTTCGTTAATTTCCGTAACATGTTTACATTTGTTGACTGTACGATATATTTAAAAGCAGATATGGTTATTACGATGAATCTAAAATTGTGTTATAGAGGCTTGATTTGACTTCGTTGAAACTGTTGGTCATCCGTGGTTGAGAAATCTAAGATGCGTCAGGTCAATTGGTAGATGTGGATAGGGGTCGCAGGTTCGAATCCTGTCGAATGACACGCATTTTTGTAACAAAAAATTATCGTAAATAATCAGGTCGGTAGAAAGAAATATATAATACTGTTTGATTATAAACAGAATATCTACTTTAAATACGAGTATCGATAAAAAATAATGTTCAAACAAATCATTTCATTCATTCATATATATATATATATATATATATGTGTGTGTGTGTGTGTGTGTGTGTGTGTGTGTCTGCACAGAGGCAGGTAGACAGAATAATACATTCACATGTTTAGATTAGTAGAAAAACGCCTTACTACGTATTCAATCTATATTCAAGGTTGTAGAATTTTATGAAACCACCTATGCTTATTTTTACTTGAGAACGTTATTAAGGTGAGAAGATAAACAAAAGCGATCTCTTTTGAATTTTTAAGATAACCACGGCTACTAGTCCGTACATGACTGTTTACATATTAAATATCAAATGACCAACAATAAGACTATTCAGTATTGACTACACCCAGATTTATAGTATCCCCTGTAAGTATAACACTGGTCGCACATGAACACATTGTTGCTCGATTAATCGGCATTAGAAAGCCCAGGACTATTCCATTTACCCTTAGTTTGAGTTTTGTTTAACGGCACATCAACACCTCCGTGGGTTATTTAATGCTAAAAAGGTGGGGTTTTAAGGTTGTTATTTTTAATGTTCGGTTATAGTGAGAAGATTGATTTAGGGGGGTCTTACTTTCTAACCTTTTGTGATTGAGTTTTGTTTAACGGCACATCAACACCTCCGTGGGTTATTTAATACTAAAAAGGTGGGGTTTTAAGGTTGTTATTTTTAATGTTCGGTTATAGTGAGAAGATTGATTTAGGGGGTCTTACTTTCTAACCTTTTGTGATTGAGTTTTGTTTAACGGCACATCAACACCTCCGTGGGTTATTTAATACTAAAAAGGTGGGGTTTTAAGGTTGTTATTTTTAATGCTCGGTTATAGTGAGAAGATTGATTTAGGGGGTCTTACTTTCTAACCTTTTGCGATTGAGTTTTGTTTAACGGCACATCAACACCTCCGTGGGTTATTTAATGCTAAAAAGGTGGGGTTTTAAGGTTGTTATTTTTAATGTTCGTTTATAGTGAGAAGATTGATTTAGGGGTCTTACTTTCTAACCTTTTGAGATAGAGTTTTGTTTAACGGCACATCAACACCTCCGTGGGTTATTTAATACTAAAAAGGTGGGGTTTTAAGGTATTTCTATATTTTTTGGGGTTTCGGTTATAGTGAGAAGGTTATTTAGTCAAGATATTTATTAAATATTTGGTTTTTATTCTTTTTATTTTAGAAAACTGAAAATGTCTTCTAGTTTTGTATTCAAAAATGTTTTGCTGAGAGTAATTATTTTTTCTTCAAAAATGTGTAATGGTAATAATTTTTCCTTCAAAAATCTATATTTTTCTATAAAAGTTTATTTTTATGTATATATTTCTATAAAAGTGTATTTTTATACTTTCATAGTGTTTTGACCCCAGTTTAGGGGGTTAATTATTTGCTCATAGCTGGGACTCTCAGAGGTGCTACCATTCAGGGTTAGGGTAGACATGCAAAGAACAGCTATTAATAGGTGGTTCCATGCACCTCATAATCAAAGGCCTTGCTGCCTTATGCAGTTTACCTTCATACCCAGGAATATTTACCCTCAGTTTAAAAAAAACTTGTACTAACTCAGGACACTAAAGTGAAATCAGTTAAAATTTTAGCAGCAGTGGGCTTTTTAGATATGACTCAGTTCGCTACGACTTGCTAAATCCCCTGTTCTCACTTCGGTATGAACGCATTGTATACGCGAGGCTGCCTACCAAATGGCTGCTATATAAGATTCAAAAGAATTGCGGTAATGTGCACAGTGTACCTAAATTCACCTAATCCTCGCTACTATATTAAAGACCGTCGTAACGCCCATAGCCCAGAGGTAGAATCGCCGACTGACGCCAATTCGGTCGGGTTTCAATCGTGGGTTAGAAAGCAATCGGAGTCTAACGGTACTGATGAGCTGTGATACACCGAAACAGATCTGTCTGCGGATGACAATATATATATATATATATATATATACTAGCAGTATAGCCCGGCGTTGCTCGGGTGTAATGAAAGGTTTAAAACTAATCCGTGATCCTGGAGCTCAGACTCAGCCTGAAGAATATTTGTGTGAAGTTTGGTGAGAATCGGATAAAAATTGTGGATTTGTATAAAGGACATACAGAGAGAGATAAACAGACACACACACAAACATCTTGCCTTTTACATACACACACACACACACACACACACACACACACACACACACACACATATATATATATATATTGTCGATTTTCTGCACTATTGTAAGAACTGCAACCTTGAAACTTTTCTACAAATATTTTCATGGCTTCTGCTCCAAAGAACTTAGGTCACTGGTGCCCCCTCCACAAGAACCAGACTGGCATCAAGGTCCCACCCATTTAGAGTTAGATCAACCAAATGCAGGCGACAATTCTACTCCAGCACCTTTTTTCTCGCGCTTTTCGCCTGTGGAACTCCCTTCCATATACTTGCTTTCCTAACGGCTAAAATGCAATGTCAATTCCCATCTCTTATCCACCTAACTTCAGCCCTTTCCACATCACCACGTTTATCTTGTTCTTTTCGTTTCTCTCTACTTTCGTAACTGTCTTCACACCTGTGTTCACATCCTTCTCTTGCCCTTTCTCTTTCAACCCCTGGAGTTGTTTCGTCTTTGTCTTCACTCTCTTCCTGACTAAAACTTTAACTCTCTTATGTAGCCCCCTGCACATCAGTGGCGGTACAGCCTTGCTTGGGATGATATGATTAAAAAAATAAAATAAAATAGTAAAAAAAGCAAATAACCGGTTTCGCTCCCGCTCGTCAGGCCTCTAAGGGAGATTTAAACTAGGGTTAAAATACATAAGTGTGTGACGGAAAATGAGAAGGGGAAAAATTATCGATACAAAGAGCTTGAAGCGGATAATAGCGAGCATCAAAATTCACGCTATTTGCACAAAGAAGGTTTGCTGTGCCCGATATATAAAGCCCCTGGTGCAAACGAGTGCGAACTACACAGAACTATCAGCTTAATGAGTCACATTACAAAACTGATGAATAGAGCGAGAAGCAGAATCAGGCCAGAGATAGGGCAGGAACAGTGCAGGTTCGTCAAAGACACTGGAACAACGAACGTCATATTCATGATTAGGATGCTCTCTGAAAGGGCATTACAAATAAAGAAAGACTTGTACCTATGCTTCATTGATTACGCGAAAGCATTCGACAAAATACGACACAAAGAATTGATGGAGATGCTAGGCAACCTCGACATTTTCGGCAAAGACATAAGAATAATCAAGAATCTCTACTGGCAGCAAACGGCCTGCATACGGACAGGTAACGACCTCAGAAGATACACAAAGATAGAAAAAGGCGTAAGACAAGGATGTGTCTTCTCACCGGATTTGTTCAACCTATACAGCGAGAATATTTTGAGGACCCTAGATGACACGCCAGGATTTGTTATTGGAGGCCACAACCTGAACAACATAAGGTATGCAGACGATACAGTGCTGATTGCGGACACGGAAAGGAAACTACAAGACCTCATACAGAAAGTAGCAGTGGAGAGTGACAAGAAGGGACTACAAATAAACTTTAAGAAAACTGAGTGCATGGTCATCAGCAAAAGATACAACCCAAAATGCCAAATACAGGTGGGGAATAACAGAATCAAACAAGTACAAGAATTTAAGTACCTAGGAAGTGTTCTAACAGGAGATGGAAAGTGCGACACGGAGATCCGAAGGCGAATTGACATGGCAAAGGACGCGTTCCAGAAGATGAGCAAAATACTAACACACAGGAAAATCTCAATAGAAACGAAGAAAAGAGTGCTAGACTGCTACGTGATGTCAGTTCTTCAATACGGCAGTGAATGCTGGAAAATATCATCGAAAATAATGACCAAACTGGAAGCGGCCGAAATGTGGTTCTACAGAAGGATGCTACGGATATCGTGGACTGAGCATACAAGCAACGACGAGGTGTTAGAAAGAATGGCAACAAAAAGGAAATTGATGCTGAGCATCAGGAAGAGACAACTGAAGTTCCTGGGACATGCAATGTGGAAGGACAGCCTGGAGAACCTGATACTGACTGGTCAGATAGAAGGAAGGAGAGACAGAGGAAGGCAGCGGATAACATATTTGCAGGGTCTGATCAGGTGGATGACGGAACGGGGGTTGCCAGGAGCAACAGGAGCAAACATACTAAGAGCCACAAGTGATAGGGAGACGTGGAGAGCCATGATCGCCTACGTCCTGAAGGGACAGGGCACATAGAAGAAGAAGAAGAAGCTTGAAATGAAACAAAGAGTGTGACTGGGACACAAAAGTAAACCAGTCGACACTAAAATTCGCAGCACACTTTCTATTATTTAATAGATGCTCGCAAATAGCTGAACCGTAAGTATTTGGGACAAGTCCATTCCGAGGTAAGTTGTGGATCCTGGCCTTAGTGGGGATATGTTGCCGAATTCCCATACTTAGGCGCTACTCCCTATCTAGTCAGCACCGCAACTACAATTATATTTGTAAATAATGGAATTAATTTGATGGGGAGGGGGATCATTTTTGCGTCCTGAACATAACATGGGCCGGGTTTGAAATATTATATGTATCTCAGCTGAGAAAAAACAACATTGAACATCTGATGAAATGTGCCTAGCCATGCTTTCACACTTTGATCCAATCCAAGGTAGTCTAAGATAAACGAGGTACTTTTTAACTGCACTGAGCGTTTCCTTTATATATATATATATATATATAGACATCCACATACAAGATTGTTTCGCTGTATCACAGCTCATCAGTGTGGCTAGACACATCCACTTGCTTCTGGCCGTGATCGAAACTCGACTGATTTTGTGTCAGTAGGAGTCGCTACTCCCTAAGCCATAAGCGTATGGAAACAGAGAAGGGATATATATATATATATATATATATATATATATATATATATATATATAGCATAATGATAAAAATAATTGTTACAAAATAAATTTAATATTTAGTATAATAGCCTTTTACTTTGAAATAATAAAATAATTGCGACAATTTACTAATTGCACCTAGTATAAAAACAGATAGATAGATAGATAGATAAATAGATAGATAGATAGATAGATAGATATATCTCGACTATATTCTGTAAAAAACGGTTTAATTTCTATTTTTGTCTTCAGAAATTTAATTAAATCAACTTTACAGTGTTAGCTGCTTGTGGTAAGTCAACCGGGATTCAGTCCATTTTTCAGTCTGTTTTTCTGTAATTTTTGGAAATTTTTTTTTTCTGTTTTTTGTTCGTGTGTCAATTTTTTTTTTTTTGGTCACTTAGTTTGTGTAAATTATTTTGCAATTGAAGGTTATTTTTGACTTATACAAAGTTAAAACTTTGTAAACCTCAGTCACTTTTTTTTTTTTTTTTTTACATTGGAGTAGATAGTTCCTACTATCGCCCTGTCTCACACTCCACCCCCTTCTTTTGAATGAGTTTAGAGGTGATCGCCTTGTTTCTTGTTTAGGAAGGGGTTCCCGGTTCATCCCCTTTCTTCAGTCTTAGTGTTACTTCAGCTGGAAGCTCTTTGCAGTTACGGAGTATGGTGGCAACGTCTTTACATTCTGAGGGTACCGGGTTGGCAGTTTTCTGGTTGCTGCTTCCGACTGGTAATTAGGAGCCCGAACTCTTGCGTAGCGTCTTGAGAGGCTGCTCTGATCAACAGTTGAATAATACCGGGGTTCTTGTAGTGCCATATCGCGCATAGACGGGCGTCCCTGCATGAACGTTCGGTGGGCAACCCCGAGGCCACATTATGTTGTAGGCCGCGCTAGTCTCCATCCTTCATAAGTTGCAAACGATTGACAGACTGATTCTATTCTAAGACCTCTCCTTAACTGAATCACTATGGAAATAAGCAAACATAAAAGCAAAACTAAACCAGCTCATTTGAAAACGCCCAAACCTGTCTGCATCTCTTTCACTAACATACGAGGCATCCGCACCAACTTTCCCAGCGTAGATTCTTTCCTCCATAATAACTCACCTGATATATTAGCCCTATGTGAAACTAATCTTAACCCTTCTATCCCCTCATCTGAGTTCTACGTTCCTGGCTACCTTCCCCTCTTCAGGAAGGACTCCAATGTTCATATGCATGGGCTTGGTGTCTATGTCAGCGAACACCTTCCCTTAGCTAGGGTGTCATCTTTTGAATCCCCAGATCATTCTTTCATGTGCTTCCGCCTCTCACTTCTCAGTTCGATTAGCTATCTCTTCTTTCTCTACCGCTCTCCTTCCACTCCTGACTGTTCATTACTTGACATCATTTCTGACGATATTGACAAAACCATTTCTTCCCATCCCTCTGCCCATGTATTCGTGTTTGGTGACTTTAACGCCCACCACACCAAGTAACTGAAGAACGCTGTCACTGACCCTGCTGGTGTCCACACCATGAACTTTTCAATCACCCAATCCCTTACGCAAGTAGTGGACTTCCCCACGCGTTTCTCCGACAACCCTAACGGAAGGGACTCACTTCTAGACCTCTGCTTCACTTCCATCCCAGACTCTTACACTACCAGACAACTCTGCCCACTCGGAAACTCTGACCACACTGTAGTGTCCGTCAATATTTCACTCCACTCCCGCCCGACCCATGAAACCCAGACAAGTAGAATGTCCTACTGCTATCAAAGAGCAGACTGGGATTCGTTCCGAGACTTCCTCCGTGACATCCCTTGGAACAACGTCTTTAGTCTTCTCATCGAAGAATGTGCATCCGAGGTCTCCTCCTGGGTTAAGGCTGGCATCGATGCCTTCATCCCTGCTAGGAAATTCCAGCTTAAATCTCATTCGTCTCCATGGTTCTCACCCGCTTGCTCGGCTGCCATTGCCCACCGGAATCATTTCTTCCGACTCTATCGTAACTACGCGTCGGACCAAAACAGGGGCCTTTTCACTTCAGCTCGTAATAAGTGTAAAAGGATACTTAACGAAGCTAAGATGTTGTTTGCTGCCAGAATGAAGCAACGCATAGCATGCTCTAAATTAGGTTCTAAAGACTACTGGCGACTCTGTAAAAGAGTACTTAACAAGAGCAAGTTCACAATACCCCCGCTAATCAACAAATTTGAGGTCCTCATCTCCCCAGCAGATAAGGCTGAATGCTTTGCCCGCAGATTCTCGAACAATTCAAGTCTGGACTCATCTGGAGTTTTTACACCCGACTCTCACCTAGAACCGAGGCACAACTGAATGATGTCCACATTACACCTTCGCTTGTCTCTAAGATAATCTTAAAACTTGACCCTCACAAAGCGAGCGGTGGTGACGGAATCCCAACCATAGTCTTAAAGAAATGTGCCCCTGAACTCTCCTCTGTCCTTTCTAAGCTCTACAACCTCTGCCTATCTGCTTCCTGCTTTCCTGCCTGTTGGAAATCTTCCTCTGTAGTTCCTATATTTAAAAACACTGGAGAACCCTCTGACCCTGCAAATTACCGCCCCATCAGCCTTCTTCCGATCTTTGGCAAAGTGTTCGAAGCCATTATCAACGCCGACGTGGTTCAGCATCTCACAGCACACAGGCTCCTCTCGGACAAGCAATATGGTTTCCGCTTCACCAGGTCTACTGCTGATATGCTAACGACCATCACCGAGTACATATACCAGGCACTCGACGGGAATGGCGAAGCCCGAAACGTTGCATTGGATATATCTAAGGCGTTCGACAGAGTTTGGCATGCTGGCCTTCTATGTAAACTGCGGAGCTATGATATAACTGGACATTTGTTTCAACTAATCCAGTCATTCCTCTCTAACCGCACAATGAAGGTGGTATTAAACGGACATGCCTCTCAGAACTACCATACAAACGCAGGTGTCCCCCAAGGTTCCATCTTAGGTCCTACACTCTTCCTGATATACATTAATGATCTCCCTGATTCCATAAGAGCCCAAATAGGTTTGTACGCCGATGACACCACAGTTTACTCTCGCCTCCTACAAAAATCTGGTGTAGGCGTCAAAGCTAACCTCGCAGGCGAGATTGAAAAAGACCTCCAATCCATATCGGACTGGGGTAAGAAATGGCTAGTAAATTTTAATGCTTCTAAAACGACGCTACTCTCAATTAACCATCATCGACAATCTCACCTACCTCCCATTAGCATTGACCAGGCTTGCCTCCCAGAGAGTAAAACACTACGCCTCCTTGGTCTCACACTTTCAGCGGACCTCAAATGGAATGACTAAATCAAATCCATTGCTAAATCCGCTGCTATAAAAGTCGGTTCTCTGTGTAGGGCCCGGAAGTTTTTCCGTCTAAATCTATCCTGCACATTTATAAATCTACCATCCGCCCGTGCATTGAATACTGCTGCCATATCTGGTCGGGTGCCCCTGTTGTTCTCCTCGAGCTTCTCGATAAGGTTCAGAGGAGGGTCTGTAATGTGATAGATACCGACTTGGCACACCGCCTGCAGTCTCCCTCGCACCGGCGCGACGTGGCTTCCCTGTGTCTCTTCTACAAATACTTTCATGGCTTCTGCTCCGATGAACTTAGATCACTAGTGCCCCCTAAATACGAATTTGAACGAGATACTAGATTAGCAACTAGATCTCACCCTTTTACAGTGAAACCGATAAAATGCAGCCGTAACTTCTACTCCAATAGTTTCTTTCCTCGCACTTCCCGACTGTGGAATTCTCTTCCACACGATTGCTTCCCCGACGGCTACAATCTCCAGGAGTTTAAATGTAAGGTCAATAGACACCTCCTAACACACTAACCTGCTCCCATTCTATTAAGCACTCTTCCCAACCCTCATCCTCGCTATCTTTATTCATCTGTCACCTTCCTCCTGACATTCCCTATGTCTAACCATTCCTTCTCTTTACCTTCCCCTATGTAGTCCCATGCGCAATAGTGGCAGTGGAATGCCTTGCTTGGGGTGAGATGATTAAAAAAAAAAAGATAGATAGATAGATAGATAGATAATGGCTCTTCCACTAAATCTAGAAGAAAATCATTAAGACTCTAAGTATGCTAGAATTTTAAACAAAGCTTGAAGATTGTGAATTTCCTAGACATGACCCTCAATCTCAATAATTATTCCTTTAAAGAGGGCAATGAAATTCCTAGCTATATCAACATTAATTCCAATCACCTTAACATCAAACAAATACCGAGAACGGTTAATATCAAAATTATCCGATTAATGCTCTAACTTTGGAATTTTTAGGAATAACCACATATGATTTAGGCCTCCACAGTAGCGGATATAAAAATAAGGTAACTTATTTAACACCCTCTATTAGTTCTGAATTGCAATAAGCTAAAGGTAAACATAGGAAAAGGAAAATTATATGGTTCAACCCCCACCCACTTCTATAGACTAACAGCTATTAACATTGGTAAGACCTTTCTTAAATTAATAACTTAACACTATTTTATAATGATGACCCCCTGAATAAAATATTGAATATTAAAACGATCAAGATTGGTTATTTGTGTACTAATAATATGTATAACATATTATTAGTACACAATAACCAAATTATGAAAAATTTATGAATTCAATACAAAAATAAAAAAAAGTTTAAACGCCACTGTAATTGTAGATCTAGAGAAAACTGTCCGGTTGAAGTAAATGTGGATCTGCAAATGTGTTATATCAAGCTACCATCTACCATAAGGAAAATAAAGAGAAATATAACGCTTATATCGGAGTTTCGGCGGGAATTAGGAAACAAAGGCTTTATATCCACACGCACTCCTTCACTAACAGACATTTAAGGCATCAGACAGCTCTATTCAGAAAATAAAAGTGGAAACTGCACCCAGAGTTATAAAACCACAGTTATGGTGAATGCAGTGAAAAGACCGGGTGTTAACGAAAATTGAGAATCTTTACGTTGTATTATTTTTCAACAGAATTAAATCGGAAATTATTTCTAGTGTTTGAAGTTTTTTTCTGTCTAAAAACTATTTTGAATAATAATATAATAAACTACTACATTTTTAAGATCTTAGGTTGGTTACTTGTGCAAAACGTATAATCATTTAACCAAAAACATGCGTTTTGTTCACTATGTGTGTGTTTGTGTGTGTGTGTGGGTGTGTCTTGGTGAGAGACAAAGACAGAAAAATAGAGATGATACTTATATCATCCACATACAAGCCTCTTTCGCTGTATTACAGCTCATTAGTGTGGCTAGATATCCTTTTGTTTCCAGCCGGGATCGAAACTCAACCGATTTGGTATTAGTCGGAGTGCCTACGCCCTAAGCTATCGGCGCATGGCATGAGAGAGGAGGACAGTATTTGCGTGTTTTATATATTTGTTGTATACACACGCCAGCCACCGGGAGAACTCAGTTCATTACTGCCGAGTAATCCGTAAATCGCAGAATCGGT
This sequence comes from Ascarosepion bandense, assembly GCA_037127315.1. NCBI lineage: Eukaryota > Metazoa > Mollusca > Cephalopoda > Sepiida > Sepiidae > Ascarosepion > Ascarosepion bandense. The sequence continues at coordinate 2,194,080 of JBBBDQ010001014.1, read as the reverse complement.
AACTTATTAAAATTTTCCTGTCTAGACAGCTCAAATATAACAAGAGCATCATATATTAGTCATCTAACTACAAACGTGTTTCTTTGTATCACAGCTCAGCTGTGTGGCTAGCCACCCACTTGCTTCCAGCCAGAATGAATCGAATATATATATATATATATATGTGTGTGTGTGTGTGTGTGTGTGTGTGTGTGTGTGTGTGTGTGTGTGTGTGTGTGTGTGTGTGTGTGTGTGATAGGTAAGGTATTTGAAGACCCATCGAAGACCGTTAGAGAAAGAACATCTTGCAAACAACTAAAATTATTGATACAAAACTTCGTACACACGTGCATTTATGAATGGGTCACACGTTTATTTGCGATAACCGCTTTCGGTTCCGACAGTAGCTTCAATGAGAGACTGGAGTCGTTGATACGCACGGTTGGATATTGATGCTGTGTATTACTCAGATAATGGCGGGTATTCTGAAAATCAGGCGTACTGTGAGAACATTTTTCTTTTTTCTCCTCAGCGCATCATCCCCCACCCCCGTGTTATAGCCAAGTGGATTTTGATTGGTGGAGTCTTGTGTCATGTGACGTACTTGCGCAGACTGACCAGCATCTAATCTGGCGTGGTCTCTACCCCTTTTTGAGTCAGTTCGGGGACACAAACGACCTGGCGTATTGCGTGCATCAAAACAATTGTAGCGTGTCATCTCATCTCATGTGTTGGCTGATAGTTCAACATTGATGCTCTGAAAAGACTTAAAAAAGCCCATTGATCACATTACTGTAGGCGCCCTATCATATGTACATACATACTTTAGACATCTTGTATGTATATATGTAGGTATGTATGATAAGATAAAGAACAAATAGGAAACGTTTACCAATCTAACATTTTTTACTTTTATTAAAGTTTCATCAGAGAATGAGAAATGGAGAAAAATAAAAAGACATTCTGGTATTTTTATTTTTGTATTGTTTGATTTTCATTGGTTAATCATGTTTCACATGCATTCGACTTGTTTATCGCCCGGTTCACACTCCACCCTCGTCTATTGAACTTGTTTCCTGTTTAGGATGCGGTTTCCGGTTTTCTCTTTTCCAACCTTCTCACTTTTTTTTCAGTTGGAGTAGATAGACTAAACTATCGCCCGGTTCACACTCCACCCTCGTCTATTGAACAGGTGAAGAGGCTCATCCCTTGTTTCCTGTTTAGGATGCGGTTTTCGGTTTTCTCTTTTCCAATCTTTTCACTCCCATGTAGCCCCCTGCACATCAGTGGCGTTACCGCCTTGCTCTGGGTGATATGATAAAAAAAAAAAAAGAAACGTGAGTATAATTTTTGGTGGTCCGAATTCAGGGGGAGATAACATGTTCCTTCGAAGTTTAAAGAAATTAAACCTCAATAAAAAGCCGTAAATATTGCTTAATGTAAGCGTATAATAATTCTATTTTGTCTGCGTGCGACTCAGGTAATAATGCATATTCGTAAGTATGTGTTTGTCTCTGTGTGCACCCGTGTGTGTGTGTGTGTGAAATTATAATGTGGATATAAATATAAAGTTGGGGTTCAATTTTATATTACAAACAATATATAAATTGATCCCTCAATTTATGACCAAAGTCATCCTTCTCTTGCCCACTTCCTGACACCCCTATAACCTGTCACTCTTTCTCGTAATTTTCCTCCTATGTAACCCCCTGCAAAACAGTGGCAGTAAAATGCCTTGCTTGGGGCGATATGATTATAAAAAGAAAAAATTCTATACATTAATATTCCAGAGAATGTAAATAAATCTAAAAGATATGCATGTGTAGCTAATCAGTATTTCATTGCCAGATTCATTCGTTTTACATGGCTTATCAATAGGCAATAAATTATTATGCAAATATAAAGTGGGGGATCAATTTTATATTACAGTCAATATATAAACTGATCCCTCACTTTATGGCCACAGTCATCCTTATCTTATGATTAGAAAAAAACAATTCTATACATTTGTATTCCAGAGAATGCAAATAAATCTAAAAGACATGCATGTGTAGCTAATCAGTATTTCATCGACTGATTCATTCGTTTTATATGGTTTATCAACAGACAAGAAATTATTATGTAAATATAAAGTGGGGGATCAATTTTATATTACAAACAATATATAAATTGATCTCTCACTTTATGGCCACATTCATACTTCTCTTGCCCACTTCATGACACCCCCTATAACATGTCACTCTTTCTCATAACTTTCCTCCTATGTAACCCCCTGCAAAACAGTGGCAGTAAAATGCTTTACTTGGGGCGATATGATTATAAGAACAAAATAACAGTTGCAAGTGTAGAAAGTGCAATAAAAATAGAGGACTAACAATTTTTCACGATCGTGTATTGCATAAAATTTCGCTTTAAATTCGCCATATCTTAATTCTCTTGACTCTCACGTCTGGACAATTTTTAATCAACATTTTCTCACGAAGGATTTTCTGAAAAGAAGCAATTTGAATCGAATGCGCTAACGCTTCTGATCCCGCGTAGAAGTCGTAATTTATTTTCTGAAGAAGGATATATTGAATAAAGCTACTCAAGATTATCGGTACACATTTGTGGCACTATAGCTGCTTTTGTAAATATGTTTCCCAAAAAACCTATATTTTTCTCGAATTTCCTCTGCACACTGTATAGCTTAATTATTATCTAAACTCATTTATAAATGGAACTTTGTGCGTGTGTGTGTGTATGCGTGTGTGTGTGTCCATTACCTACAGACTCTGAAATGACTGAACCGATTTTCTTGAAAATTTACACAGTTGTACTATAAGCGTATGCGAGTGTTCTTAGCTAGGTTTTGTGTCGAGGTAATCCCGATAAATATCAAAAATCGATAATCGAAAAAATCGGGTTATAGAAGGAGTGGTCCGATTTTAATCAAATTTGATACACTCATAGACAAAAACACAAGAAACGATATTCAGAAGTTTCAAGGTTGCAGTTCTTACAATAGTGCATAAAATCGATAATATATATACATATAAAAGGCAAGATGTTTGTGTGCGTGTGTTTGTTTATCTGCCTGTATGTCTGTATTTTTTCAGCTCTTTTATTTTAGTTTTTGCTTCGGGTTTTGCTCTAAGTAGGTTTAATTGTAGTTCTTAGTCACAGCCATGATACCATTTACTCAGAGGACTTATTTAGCCTTCAAAATTCAGTTTACGACGAAAAAACTTATTTGATATCGATACGAGGAAATCAAAATTTGACTTACATCCATTCATTTTTTTTAATCTACGGTTTCGCTTTAACTGGAAACAACTATTGCTTTTTATTCTTTCGTGCCAACGTCCAAAGAGTCTGAGCTCCAGGACCATGGATTAGTTTTAAAGCTTTCATTAGCCGGGCTATACTGCTAGTAGAATATTAAAAGTGACTTTGATGAAAGGTAATAAAGAAAAACAGACAACAAAAAAACTTAAAATGTTGTAACTGATAAACGGGTCATATACTGTAATATTTTTTTGAGTGACTGGATTAGTGTCATTTTGATATTTTACTTGTCTGACAGTAGAGTACTTATTTGATGAAATTTTTGTTGAGTTTACATCCGCTCTTTGACAAAGATGTGTATTAAATCTTATTTATAAAAAATACAAAATTATGTCTTTGAATTATAACGTATACTTTATTTAATCCCTATTTGTAACATTTGTTTGAAATACTTTTTATAAAAAATATTTAAAAAATGAATTAGTCATAAATCTCAATCCTAAAAAGAATATTCTAGATTTTGGTTTAAAAAAATAGGTCGTTCTGAAATCACTTCAAAGATAAATGACGTCAACGGAAAACTGATCTGATTTACTTGAGTCTCTAGTAACATTAAAAGAGTAAGTTTTTATTTTTAAATATTTTACACTGAACATTTTTAAATGCTAAAGTATTAAAAAATATATAAGTAAATTGGATATTTAGAACGTAAAGAAAATTATGGTTTTCCCATTCTAAAATGGCGGTATAAACTCGGGTAGGATTTACACTGCGTTTGCAAATTAAATCATCTCACCCTCTAGCTAATTTGGAAAATAGAAATATACAAATTCGCTTCATTTATGTAATATGAAATTTTAAAAAAAGAAAAAAAATTAGTTATATATTTAATCTATATATATAAAAGGCAATCTGTAAGTCCGTGTGTGACTGTTCCCTATGCACGCCCGCCTACATTTTTTAAAGCTACGCCATTCAAACTTTCTAGAGACATATATGGAAGCCAGGTCGACACATACTTTTGAGTTGATATTCAGCAATTTTACCTTTCGCACTTTTTGGCCAATGTTGCAGATTGTTGACATTTGCTCCGTAAAACATCTAAGATCTAAGATGGTTGCTAGATTACGCCACAGAAATCAAACCACACGTGTAAAACGCGACTAAAACATTTTTTATTAAAAAAAAGGCTTTATATGTTATTTTTATTCCGACGTTTTAAAAATTCATTTGGTCAAAAAAGGAGTGTGAATATTTTTTCCCCATAATTTTGAAACAAAAAGTGTTTTTTCAAATTAAAACAAAATATGTAAAATAAAAAGTGGCATCTTCTCCTACAACTAAAATGTTCTGAGTTGCACGGGCAACACCGGGCTATGATACTAGTCGATATATATATAAAAGGCAATCTGTGAGTCTGTATATGACCGTTCCCTATACACGCCTACATTTTTTAAAGATACGCCATTCAAACTTTCTAGGGACACATGTCTACAGGGAAGCCAAATCAGCACATACCTTTTGAGTTTATATTCAGCAATTTTCTCTTTCACACTTTCTGGACAATGGAGCCGATTGTTTACATTTGCTCCGCAAAACATCTAAGATAATTGCTAAATTACGTCACAGAAATCAAACGCAACTAAAATACATTTTTATTTTTAAAAAAAGGAGTCTTTATATTTAATTTTTATTCCGACGTTTTAAAAATTCATTTGGTCAACAAAAAAATGTCAATATTTTCCCTGTAATTTTGAAACAAAGATATATTTTAAAAAAACTGTTTTTTAAACAAAAAGAATATGTAAAAAAATAAAGTGCCAATATCTTAAATATAATTATTTAAGTCTTTTTTTTTCAGATTTAATATTTCATACATAATAAAATAAAATTTAAAAAGGAATAAAGCTTTTTTGCTAAATATTTCATGCAGGAAATCAACTGTCTGTAATTTGTATGGCATTAATGTAACTTTTTCCTCTAAAATTAAATGTCTACATTTTTAAATATTCTTCAAAAATTTCTGAACTGAGAGCGTAAATATATAATTTCAGTAAAACAAAATAAATAAATTTTAATTTTATGTTAAATTCATTTAGTCAACATAAAATGTAAATATTTTCCTCCGTAATTTTGAAACAAAAACAAACGCAATATTGTTTACAATATTGTTTACAATATCACACAAAACATCAAATCACGTTTACTTTCAATAAATGATTTTCATCTACTCCTCTCATCAGCATCTTCTCCTACTACTAAAATGTTCTGAGTTGCACGGGCAACGCCGGGCTATGATGCTATCATGGCAAAGATTTCTTGTTATATATATTCCATTTTTTCTTTTGCTTTGATTTATTAGCAGCATATCATCTCCTTATGGGTGATTCAATGTCGAAGTTTAATTTTAGTAATTTCTTTTGCAAAGATTTATTACTTGTAATACTTTTTTTACGAAGATGTATTGCTGGTAATTTCATTTTTTACAATAAAATCGTATTGCTGGCATTTTTAATATAAAAATGTATTTTTATACTTTCATAGTCTTTTAACACCAGTTTGGGGGTTAAATATTTTCCGATAGCTGGGAGATTAACAGGTGCTACCATTTTAGGTCAGTGTCAGCAATTAAGAGGAGCTTCCATGCTTTTGATCAGACCCGATAGGATATCGGGTATCGATTTCCGATATCGGGGAAAATAAGTCGTCTGAGGAAAATAAGTCGTCTACTAATGTTTGATACTAAAAATTATAATTTTATCAAGTAAGAGCAAATTCTGCAGCTAAAACCACGATAAAATGGCTGAAATCCTGATCTTGATCAGACCTGATCGGATATCGGGGTATCGATTTCCAATATCGGGGGGAAATCGGAAGAGATAAGTAGCCCATGGCCTGACCTGAAGCCTAATGAATAATTGTGCGGAATTTGGAGAGAATCGGATAAAAATTGTGGATTTTATACAGGACATACATACATACAGACAGACAGACACACACACACAAACATCTTGCCTTTATATATATATATGTATATATATATACAAAACAGACTTTCCACTCAAATACGAGTAAATTTCCGTATAATTCCATAATACTGTCATCGGTTGAGTTTGTTTACATTTGATACAATCTGAGGAGATATTAATAGTTCGATAAATTAATTTTTGAGAATAACTATATGATGGCTAAATTGACTCAGGTTCACCATAAAATTTGTCGAGGGTCGATTGATAAAGACACTTCTGATCTAAAGACAGCATCTCTTCGTTGTTGGGAGTATAAAGGTTCGTTTCCTGCTGAAAGATAGATATTTCCTAAACTATTTCTCAAA
>JBBBDQ010001014.1:2130000-2182500 GCA_037127315.1 Ascarosepion bandense | reverse complement strand
TAATAGTTACATTTCTAACAAAAAGGCAAAATACAGTAATTTTTAGCAATACAGTTTTGCGAATAATAGTTTTTACTAGAAGTTACACGCCTAAAGATGATTTAGGAATGAGATTGAAAAAACTCGAGAGCATTGCGAAATAGATAATAAAATCAACTGTAAACGTTATCAGGCATTTTATGTTGTATTAAAAATAAGCACGCGTAATCTTTGCAATTTATTTATTCTAACTATATATATACAGTGTAACCCTGATATAAGAGAGTTGTCGGGACCGGATAAAAGTTATCTTATAGATAGATAGATAGATAGATAGATAGATAGATAGATAGATAGATGAACAGAATGAGGATAGATAGATAGATAGATAGATAGATAGATAGATAGATAGATGGAACAGATAGATAGATAGATAGATAGATAGATAGATAGATAGTGAACAGATAGATAGATAGATAGATAGATAGATGTGAACAGAATGAGGATAGGATAGATAGATAGATAGATAGATAGATAGATAGATAGATAGATAAAATACTGTGAAATAAATATATATATATGTGTGTGCGTGTGTGTGTGTGTGTGTGTGTGTGTGTGTGTGTGTGGATGACGAATATATATATATATATATATATATATATATAATTGGTATTACCAGTATACTTGGTAATTTTAAGGGTAATTCAAAGTGGGGTCGTAATTCGATGGCATGCTCAGTGTAAGAATTTAATAATGAAATAAACTGGAAAATTTATAAGCCTATCGGTGATAATTTATTTCCAAAATATTTACAAAAATATTCAACTCATCAGACCGAAAACTTTTTACAAAAATGAATGGGTAAAATTCATCCAGACGAAAGGAACAGTGGGAGGAAGGGGCTGAAGAAAGACATTTTGTTGTTGGGAGAGGAAGTTAAATTTTAAACGCGCACGCCATGGTTAGAATGTTGCATTAATAAACCAGACGATGAGATGACCTTGGATTGAACTTTGGGTTAAAAATTTTCAATTACAGGACAGTAAATTTAGGGGTCGTATTTTAAATCAATAAACTGAATACTTACATTTCTGTATTAATTTCGACGGCAATAATAATATATTTGTCTTAAATATAATTTCTTCTTCTCCATGTGCCGTATGACTTCAGGAAATAGAATCCTCTTATGTATTTGACATATATGCCTGTATATGTGTATAACTACTTTGTCTTTTGTATGTACTTGAATGTAGACCCTTCTTTTGTGTACATGAGAAGTTTGTATACTTATATATATATATATATATATATTGTGTGTGTATTTTGGCAGCATTTTTTCATTAATGCAGGTTTCATTGAATAATATAGACAAGTTTTGTCTATTAATTTTGTGTAGGATCCGTTCATACCATCTGATATACTTGATGGTGAAGTCGTTGAAAGACAACAAAAAATCAACAATTACTGTGATTTTTTTTTTGTCTTTCAACGACATCACCATCAAGTATATCAGACCGTATGAACGGATCCTACACAAAATTAATAGATAAAACTTGTCTATATTATTCAATGAAACCTGCATTAATATATATATATATATATATATATATATATATATATATATATATATATATATATATATATAAATGTAATCTTATCACTATACTCGTTTCGAAAAACCCTCCGAGTATATACGCGGCAGGAAAAATGGTTGTAAAAAATTGAAAGAGCTAAGCACGTGAACATCAATCAAAGTACGTAGCCCAAAAAAAAAACCCCGAGACGAGAAATCTATAACAAAAAAGCTCTCAATACGTAAGCAGAGCAAAACAAGTAAATAACCTAAAGAGTCAACAGACATACCAAGATTTCACCTAACCGGATCTTACATATATATATATATATATATATATATATATATATATATATATATATTGTCCTCATCTTTGTTGTCATTTGTACGACATTTCGGACAAAACGTCGTACAAATGACAACAAAGATGAGAACAATAGTCCGACTAATGTAAATACTGTAAAAACTACCTCATCTCAGAAATATAAACAATCCACCCACGTCTATTGTACAGGTGTAGACGCTCATCCCTTGTTCCCTGTTCAGGATGTGGTTTCCGGCTTTCTCTTTTCCAATCTTTTCACTTTTCTTTTTTCTTCTTTTTCATTTTTTTCCTCAATTGGAGTAGATAGACTAAACTATCGCCCGGTTCATACTCTACCCACGTCTATTGTACAGGGGTAGAGGCTCATCCCTTGTTCCCTGTTCAGGATATGGTTTCTGGCTTTCCCTTTTCCAATCTTTTCAATTTTCTTTTCTTTTTTTTTTCTTTTTCATTTTTTTTTTCTCAATTGGAGTAGATAGAATAAACTATCACCCGGTTTACACTCCACCCACGTCTATTGAACAGGTGAAGAGGCTCATCCCTTGTTCCCTGTTCAGGATGAGGTTTCCGGCTTTTTTTTTCCAATCTTTTCACTCTTACGTAGCCCCCTGCACATCAGTGGCGTTACCGCCTTGCTCGGGGTGATATGATTAAAAAAAAAAATTAGATTGATCTATTATTAAACGTCGTATAAATGGCAAGATGATGATAGTCCGAGTAATGTAAATACTAACTCATCTCAGAAATATAGACAAATAGAATAATCTCTTATTAAATGTCGCACAAATAGCAACAAAGGTGAGGACTATAGTCCGAATAATGTAAATACTGTAAATACTACCTCATCTCGAAAATATAGACAAATAGAATGATCTATTTTTAAACGTCGTACAAATGGCAACAAAGACGAGGACATTAATCCGAATAATGTAAATACTGAAAATACTACCTCGTCTTAGCAATATAGACAAATAGAATGATCTATTATGAAATATCGTACATATGGCAACAAAAATGAGGACAATAGTCCGAATAATGTAAATACTGTAAATACTACTTCATCTCATAAATATAAACAAATAGAATGATCAATTATTAAACGTCGAACAAATGGCAACTAAGATGATGACAATTGTTCGAATAATGTAAATACTGTAAATACTACCTCATCTCAGCGATATAGACAAATAGAACGATCTATTATTAAATGTCGTAGAAATTGCAACAAAGATGAGGACAATAGTCCAAATAATGTAAATACTGTAAATACAACCTCATCTTAGAAATATAGACAAAGATTTTGAACATTTACAAACTGACAAGAATCCAAGAGTTTAGTTCAATATCATTTGCTTTACGGTGATCTCTCCAAAGTTTACTTAAATTATTTACCTTTTTCCTTCAAATTTCCAGGATTTTATTTACCAATAGTTGTTCTTTGCAACCGTATGAGTTTTCTTGGCATCTTTTTTATCCCAGAGGAAGAATATTATTTTCATCAAGGAAAAAGTAAATACAGTCATTCACTACAAACGTTATCAATTTATATGCCGTAGATAGTCAGTTATTGGCCTATAATTGTTTGGATCATCTGTTCCAGTCGATTTTGGTAAATCATTTAATGACTCATTGTGAAATTTTATTGAGATTATTCATTTGCATGGACAATTTTACGCAAGGGTTTTATAGATTTATGACAGTCGATAACGTTTTTGCTAGCTTGTCATTTACTGGAGAATTCGATTTTGGGGATTTCGCTGGGGCTTCCCTGATATTATTCTTTTTTATATGTTTTTATTCTTGTGCAGGTTCAGACTTCGTTTTTGTTTGGCTTTCTTTCGTGTTCTCTTTTGATTCACTCTGCATTGGGGATTATATTCCTTTTAGCCTCTCCAAATATTCTTACAATATTTTGTTACATGCAACAGATGCCGGCTTTTTGACTTCTGTAACTTATTTTCCAATTTCCCAGTAAAACCTCTTCAATTTTTCTGTCTATATTTCTAAGATGAGGTATTGTCATTATTTACACTGTTTGTGCTTTGTGCTGCAGGGGATATCGACTCGGAACGACAAATCGGGGTGCAGAGTTTGAATTCCAGTTGTTTCGTTGCATTCCCTTATGCATAAATACCCTTGAGAAAAGTACTAATCTTCCCTTCGGTTATGAGTTAAATAACAGGACAGATTTGGTTCTATAGCCTTGACTGGCAACCAGTCTACCGCAGAAAGCAATGGCAACCTATTGCGAGATAATCTTCTGCCAAGTCAGTCATATCTCTTTTGAGACATGATCGCCCAAAGCGTGTATTACGTATAACACTTAACTGAGTGACTCAATATAATAGTCGAAAACAATTAAAACTTCTACTGGGCATAAATTGGGGGATCGGTTTTCTCTTGTTATGAAGTAATAAACTGATCCCCTACTAATTACTACTTATTAATATAATGATAAATTTTATAATTTGTCACTCCAACTATGGGCTAAATGGCAGGATAGATTGGATTCAATAGCCTTGACTGGCAACCACTCTACCGCAGAAAGCAATGGTAACCTACTGCGGGATAATCTTCTGCCCAGTCCGCCATGTCTCTTTCGAGACATGATCGCCCAAAACGTGTATCACGTATGGCACTTAACTGACTGACTGACATTGTTCAGACTGTTCCTCATCTTTATCGCCATACCCAAGAACACCTAGCTCAGCAGATAAAAGCGTTGGTTGAAGTAATCCAGTGATTTGACTCAAAGAGTTGTGAGTTCAATATCTGGCTGCAACAGAAGTGAACAAAACCTTAAAGTGTTGAGTTAAAGAAAAATAACTGATAGTGAGATATCAGGAAGACGCATGTAACGTGGAAGTAGAACACGTTGGCTCTTTTATTTTTGTACTTATGTATACTGTGCATATTTCAACAATACTCTTCCCATCTGCCCAACCCTCATCCTCGCTATCCTTACTCATCTGTCACCTTCCTCCTGACATTCCCTATGTCTAACCACTCCTTCTCTTTACCTTCCCCTATGTAGCCCCATGCGCAACAGTGGCAGTGGAATGCCTTGCTTGGGTGAGATGATTAAAAAAAAAAAAAATACCCCTATGGGTCAACCCATTTTATAGTTCACCAATAGAAGGCTTAACCAATCAGGAAGCTCAAAATATTCAATGCGACGTGTATAAAAGGCAGCCATATTTTTCCGATTATTCCAGATCAAATCCGATTCAAGACAGTATCTGATTCGTGAGTGTTAATCTTTGACGGTGTTTTATCACACAGATTACGTGCTGCGAGGATACTCTATATCCATCAATTATAGCGGACATTATCAACAGAACAAACTACTCTGGTAAACGAAATAAAGGGTTCCACTCACCTGTAGAAGGCCGGAGCTTTCAACAACCGAAACGTTGTGATTATGGCTAAAAGAAATGAGGAAAACAGCCCAAGAAATGTGAATAGTGTAAATCATTCTTGTTGTGCGTTTGGAATATATTATTTTGTAGCTAGAACATACAACGCATTTCATATCGTCTTGTTTTATGTTCCTTTAAATATCGCTTTGATTATTGGAATTTCATTTTCCGTTTCATATTCTTGTTTCCCCATGTATAAACATTGGAACTTCTTCTTCTTATCTTCATTATTATTATTATTATTATTATTATTATTATTATTATTATTATTATTATGTCATTTTTCATCATATTTCGATTTCTGCTATGGTCGCACTTCCAACCAAGTCTGCGGGAAGAACTAAGGCAGGTCGTGGCGTGTTGTTATGACTCCATTTCATGTTTTTTCTATCTCCCCTGTCATCCCTAGCGTTACATAGACAAAGTTTTACTTAGTGTGTGGGATGTACTTAATAGGACAATTATTTGTATATCTCTTAAGCTGGGGTTTCCAGGGATTCTTTCAATGTGTTGTTTTGTTCCATTTTTTATCATTCCGAGTGCACCTACTATCACTGGCACAACTCTTGTTTTTAATTTCCACATTTTTTCTATTTCAATTTCCAGGTCTTTACATTTTGACAGTTTTTCGAATTCCTTTGTTGCTATGTTACAATCCGCGGGACAAGCCATATCAATCAACAGACAAGTTATTATTATTATTATTATTATTATTATTATTATTATTATTCACATTTCTGATCAATTTATTAAGAACTTTTAACAAAAATGCAATTCCTCAACAGAATTCTCCTTTCGTTAATCCATTATAAGAGTAATTCTATTGCGCATGTCTGCAAAGACTAAAGTCGTAATCTGCCTTTTCTTATCGCTTCTAAAACATTAGAGAATAAGATTATTCTTCGTAAAGATTATTTCGTCCAGCAATAAACATTTTGACAGACAATCATTTTTTTTTTGTTGTTTTTACCTGAATTTTATCTTTTTCATTTTAAACATTAAGTAGGTACCCATTTCCATCCAAGTTTCCTAAAATGTTAAGATTAAATATTTTCATTATTCCAAATGTTTTCCAAACTATAATTTTAAAACAGCATTTTAGCTCATACATTTGTTGGTCTTGTTTTTCTCGCCGGAAGTTCTGTGATTATTTAAGTCATTATTTCACACATGTTTTATAATAACTGTTATGCCCAAACAAAGGAAGACAGCCAATGGTGCGAAGTGAGTTACAGAAGGAGAAAAAAAGGTACAGGAGATATCGAAAAAAGAGATAGATGGGAATCAAGTAGATAAAAGTTTCCAATTGACGTTGCATGTAAACTTTTGGGGGATTGTAGCTATTGGGAAGTTGAAGAAAAGTTAAAAGATGGATTGGAATCAAGTAGATAGAAGATGGCAAGAGACGTTGTATTTTAACTTTTTGGGGATTGTAACTATTGGGAAGTTGAAGAAAAGTTAAAAGATAGATGAAAATCAAGTAGATAACAGATGACAACTGACGTTGCATTTAAACTTTTGGGGATTGTAGCTATTGAGAAGTTGAAGAAAAGTTAAAACATGGATGGGAATCAAGTAGATAAAAGATGGCAATAGACGTTGCATTTAAATTTTTGGGGATTGTAGCTGTCAGAGAAACGAGCAAACATTAGGCAGTTCCACACACGGTAAGAAAAGATAATTGTTAGAGTAGAAGATGAGGTAGCATTTAAATATTTTGACGATAAAACGGTGGGACCTAGATGCCAATCGAGTATAATGTGTATAAATACATGTGACCGGAGAACCATGAAAAACAGCTCATTAGAGCAGCTGCCATGAAAATACTTGTAGAAAAGACAGAGGGAAGCCAAATCACGTCGGTGAGAAAGTGACTGAAATCGAGCTGCTAAGTCAGGACCGATTATATTGCAGATTCTCCTTTGGATTTTGTTGAGAGCCTCCAGCTTAATAGCAGGAGAACCCGACAAGATAGGGCAAAATTATTTAATTATCATACCAATGTTAGATTTATAAATGTGCAAAATAGATTCTGAGGACAAAAACTTCCTGACCCGACACAGTGACCCAAATGTCCTAGAAGTAGATACAGCAATGGATTCAAATTATCATCTAGTTATTTAAGATTATAGATTCTACGATATTCTCGAAATGAAGTGTTTATTTATTTATTTATTTATTCATTCATTTATTTATTTATTTTAATCTTTTCACCCCAAGCAAGTCATTCCACTGCCACTATAGCGCAGGGGTTTATATAGGGGAAGGTTGTGAGAGAGTGATTAGATATAGGAAATGTCAGAAGGAGGGTGATAGACGAGTAAGCAGATACATAGGAAGAATGTTTGAGAGAATGGATGCGAGTTAGTGTGTTAGGAGGTGTCTATTGACCTTACATTTAAACTCCTGGAGATTGTAGCTGTCGGAGCAGCAAGTATGTGGAAGGGAATTCTACAGGCGGGAAGTGCAAGAAAAGAAGCTCTTGGAGTAGAAGTTGCGGTTACATTTTATCGGTTCCACTGTAAAAGGGTGGGAGCTAGTTGCTAATCTAGTATCTCGTGCAAATTCGTACCTAGGGGGCACCAGTGATCTAAATATTTGCCAATTTATTGTTATCTTAAAACTTTTACAAAAATTCCAAATATTTATTATATTTTTTCCTGCATTTTTTAAACCACTTACAATCATCATTGCCGGCTTAATTTTTCGAACTCTGCCGAGATTTCAATATAATGTGTATTTCTTTATTTGTCTTCTTTATTTTAGGAATTGTAACAAAAATTTCCTGGAGAAAATTTCGGCGTGTCTTTGGGGTAATGACTCAGGCAAATATTTGTGACCAAGATTTTTCGGATATGTTTCAACTTCTCTTTTTGTGAGATACACAAATGAGTTCAACGTTATCGAGCAGTAGAGGAAAATGTATGTGTTCATGTTACACGGCGGAAAAAATGTAAAAGTAATCTGGAGCAGCGAATTTTTATCATTGAAGAAAGTTCTAATGAAATGTTTGCCCAATTAGAATGGCTATAATTCTACTCCAACAGCTTCTTTTCTCGCGCTCCCCGCCTGTGGAACTCCCTTCCACAAGTCTGCTTTCCCGACAGTTACAATCTCCAGGTGTTTAAATGTAGGGTCAATAGACACCTCCTATCACACTAACTCCCAACTATTCTCAGAACACTCTCATCTACCCAACCCTCATTCTCGGTATCCTTACCCGCCTATCACCCACCCTCTGACATTTCCTATATTTAATCATCCTTTCTCCACTCTACGTAGCCCCCTGCGCATTAGTGGCAGTGACATGCCTTGCTCGGGGTGAAATGCTTATAAAAAAAAATATTGAACATGCTATGAATAAATCGACTATTTTGAGTGGCACTTTAAATTGGAAACAATGTGAATGTAAGAGAAATGAGGCTTTAAGAAAGTCATTACTTAGAATAGCTATCCATCTTATTTTAAAAAGTTTATCTAAACGAAAGTGTTTAGCAAATTATGATTAACGAAGAAAGGTGCTAGCTAGATTAATTGTGCTTTAGTGAATTCATGGTACTCAGACCCATAGCCAAGCATGCGTTTCTTTAAAGTATATTTGCTATGAGAAAGATTCATGGGCACATTCTGCAAAACAGAAAAAGGAAAGAGAGGCTACAAAAATTAACAATCACGAGACATTAAATTTAAAAGTAATATGACAGTCAGTGAGTAATTTATCATTCAACCACGGCAGCGGTTGAATATATTCTTAAGTCCGACATTGAGTGAATCTAGGCAGCTTTCAAGCTTCACCACTAATTCAGTTCTCAACCAAATTTCAAACAGTTTACAGATTTACACAAGACACCTTCTTAACTACGTGTTAAAAAAAAGTTTGAATTTTGGTTCAATAGAAAAAAGTAAAGTTACATCAAAATATGTGAAGTCCGAAAAGGAGACTAACTACATAAGTGAGTGACTGACTAACGTTTCTAATAATAAACCTTGTTCTTTGTAACCTTTTTCTATTTAATATTTTTGCATGCGGTTTTCAACATTTAAATTCTGATGATATCTTTCATCATTTTTGTTAATCAATCTTTGCTTATCACTTGTTTTATCAGAATTGATTATCAGAATTAATTATAAATAATCGACTTTTTTAATCAATTGCATATAAGTTTTTTTTTCTTTTTAATATTTTTGAATGCGGTTTTCAGCATTAAATTTATATTAAATTAATAGCAATCCTTGGAAAAATGCATGCATGAAAAGTCAGTCAGTCAGTCAGTCAGTTAAGTGCCATTCGCGATGCACGCTTGGGCGATCATGTCTCGAAAGAGACATGACTGACTGCGCAGAAGATTATCCCGCAGTAGGTTGCCATTGCTTTCTGCATTAGACTGGTTGCCGACCAAGGCTATAGAACCCAATCTGTCCTGTTATTTAACTCATAACTGGAGGGAAGAGACGGATTAATACATTTCCCAAGGGTATTTACACGTAAGTGAATGCAAGGAATTCAACTGGAATTCGAACTCGGTTCGCCGATTTCTCCTTCCGAGCCGATATCCACTGCACCACAATGCACATCCTTGCATGAAAAGTAATATTCTTAAAATTATATTTTGAAAAGAAAAATTAGAAATTTCTGACTTAAAATGTTACAGCTAAAAATAAAATTTGTATTATCTTTAGCTGCAATATTTCAAAGAAGACATTTCTTATTTTTTACTTCACTAAGTTAACTTGTCCTTTACTTTTCCAGATTTAATAACTTGTCCTGTTCTTTTCCAGGTTTAATATAATTTTAAGAATATTACTTTTCATGTGCGTAGTTTTTCCATGTAATTTAACGTATTAGATATCCCGTCAATGTCAAAAAGACGATAAAATGCATTAAAATGCATATAGAATTAAAAAAAAAGGACGTTGTCGTTTGAAACTCGAAACAACTCGACACATAAAAAAAATAATGTTTTATTTATTCTGGTATGAAGGTCAATATTTGTTTTCATTCTCACCAATAAATCAGCAATAAAACTGTTTACTTATAAAACGAACTGGCGTCAATTTAACACCGCTTTTAATGGTTTAATCTTTTATACAAATGTATTCACCGCAGAAAGTAATGGCAACCTACTGCGGGATAATTATATGCACAGTCAATCATGTCTCTTTCGAGACATGATCGCCCAAGCGTGTATTACGTACGGCACTTAACTGACTGATACCTGTAGAATGATCCTCTATATTTATCAATGCGGTGCAAAAGTTTTTACCGGTTTGTAAAAGGGGCATTTTAAATCATTGTAATTTATTTTATGCATTATTGTTATAACTAAAACATATCACTATGACTAATTTATACCATTTTCTTTCAGATTGTGGCTTTCCCTTTGTCTGTTCTATAAATACTTTCATAGCTTCTGCTCCAACGAACTTAAGTCACTGGTACCTCTGCAACAGGTGTTTACTCGTGCAACCAGACTGGCAATTGGGCCCCATTCATTCACAGTTAAATCAACCAAATGCAGACAACAGTTCCACTCCTGCAGCTTCTCTTCTCGCACTTCCCGTCTGTGGAATCCGCTTCCTTATTCTTGCTTTCCTGACGGCTACAACCTCCAGGAATTTAAATGCAAGGTCAATACTCATCTCTTAACCACTTGACAGTAGTTCTTTCTTCACAACCCGGTATATCCTTTCTTTTCTCTCCATCTCTGCAACTGTCATCACACCTGTATTCCCTTCCTTCTCTTGCTCCTTTCTAACTGGTTCGTCTTTCTCTTCACTCTTTTCTATCTAATCTTTTTACTCTTATGTAGCCCCCTGCACATCAATGGCGTTATTGCCTTGCACGGGGTGATACGATTAAAAAAAAGTTATTAAAGAATCATTCATATTTTTCAGCAATATTCTCACCCATGTTCTTTCCATCTAAAGAACACATTAGGCATGCTTTACTCTATGAGCTTCACAGAGGTTCCAATGCAAATGCAACGTGTTTCTTGTTGCGAATCTTTGCTTTCATGACACCTTTAAACACCATTTTTGGGTAGGCTTGTCATAGGTGATGAGAAGTGGATTCTCTACCATAGCGTTAAACGTCGGTGATCGTGGATAAATCGAGGAGAAAGACCAGTTCAGCAGCCGAGAGCGGAACTCCATTCCAAAAAGATCATGTTGAGCGTATGGTGCGGTATTGAATGGATCATCCATTACGAACTTTTAGACAACAGTCAAACCATTACTGCTAGTCTCTGTTGTGATCAACTTCGTCGTTTGAAAACTACTTTGTCCCAAAAACGACCTTCTTTAGTCAACAGAAAAGGAGTCATCTTCTATCATGATAATGCTTGTCCTCACACAGCACTGCTGATCAAAGATCTCCTAGGAGAATTTGGTAAAAAATCTTGCCCCATCCTGCATAATCTCCTGACCTAGCTCCCTCGGATTATCACTTATTTCGAGGATTACAAAATCATTTAGATGGCCTCAGATGGCCTACATCGCGAGATGAGATTGAACATGAGTTAGATTTATTTTTCACATCAAAAGCTAAAGAATTTTATAGGCGAGGTATTTATAAGCTCGTTGACAAATGGAATCAAGTTACAGAGAGAAAAGGTCGTTATAAAATAAAAATTTTCAAAAACACAAGTTTGTCAAAATATATGTCATGAAAATAGCAACTGAAAGGTGATAGTCATCCGATGCTTTGTCTGAGAGAATAGAGCTTTAGGGTTGAACATAATTCTTTACCTACAAGGCCGCGAGAACTATTTTCTTTTTTTGTTAAAGCTGGAAATTTAGAATTCAGTAGCCCCAGCCTAATTATGACATCAATACTTCATTTTTGATCTGATCTGCCTTAAACAATGATAAAAGGAGACTGGTACTTTTTGGTGCAACACAAGAAACAAACTATTGTTCCAGCATCTATTCGGGATGGATCATATCCCCTAATATCTTCAGAAAATTTGAATCCTAATAGAATTTCAAAGTAAGAATACTTCTGGAAAACGAAATCGTTCAACACGACTGGAGAAAATTTAGGATCTACTCAGTAATGAAGGGAGCGTTAATAATTTCATATTGGATGGTTTTTCACACCGAGCTGTTGAAGCAAAGTCAGACTAGAGATCAGCTACCAGGTTCTGATCATCTAGATTTTTAGATGTTATCATCGTCATAGGTATATACAAAAAAAACTGAGAACACAGATCATTAGTTTAAAGCGAACATTCAGTAAGAACTATGTAGAGAGACTTCGATGACGCCGGCCTTGATCCCATGCAGTATATAGAAGTCGTGATAGTGGTTAGAAACTAATAGAAAAAAATAATTAGTCGAATAACGATACGAGGAAAATATATTAATAATAGAATTAAACCACAAATAATTATTCCGGAATAAACCTTGTTTAAATATGTTATATCTTTATAAGGACGTTGACTGAATGTGCAAACGTCTTAATGTTTGCACATTCGGTCAATGTCCTTATAAAGATATAAAATATTTAAGGAAATCCTAGGAAATCCAAAAAACAAGCGGAACTTGTACTAAGAAACAATGCGTCTGCTTTAAGACATGCTGTTGCTAAAAGACTTCAAAAAAGAGTCTATAGTAATATATATAGTAAGCTCTGGATGAATTCTCATGTGGCCTTCTTTCCAATTCTACTATTTGCTGCTCTTTGATTAGCTAAGAAAATCTTCAGCATGACCTGATTCCAGACAAGATAAAGACGGTAAAAGCCATTTATAAAATCGATATTCAATAGATTCTTTGATTTGATTTTTCCAATAACAATGCGGCTAGGTAGATAGTTATGTCTAAATGGATTTCAAAGTATATATATATATATATATATATATATATATATATATATATATATATATACACTACCGGCCATAATTATTAGGCCACCCCAGTTTTTTAAAGAAATGATGTATTTCTTAGTATTTATTGCCAAATTAATAATTGTAAATGAAAATAGAATGGTTCTTTTGTTAATATTGCACAATAACGTGTGCATCAAATGGATTTATAAATATTTAATAATTATCTATATTGCAGTTTCATCAATGAAAGAATGAAAAACATTTACAGGTATTCGGACGAGTTCATCTTTGATTCCTTGCCTTGTAAAATTTTGCAAAGTAATAATAACAAAAGAACCACTTTATTTTCATTTGCTAATAAGTAGTAAAAATAGTATGAAATACAAAATTTCTTTTACAAAAACTGTGGTGTCCTAATAATAATGGCCGATAGTGTATATATTGTTTACAAGTATTATGTTTTTTGGAAACAGTACTCCATGGCAAAGTGCATTTAGAGATATAGACAGTGTGGATTACTGGTGTCATGCCTCAAACGATCTTCAAACTTAGATACTGACAGTCGCTTTGGAGTGTTGGTTCCTATAATCACCCTTTCTGCATATACCTCCCAGAAAAACGTCCCTTATAATGGCCAGATATTATTGTCAATGACGTTGCCGTAATGTCATACGATTATATGAGAGGTATTTCTGGGTGGTATATACTAAAAATATTTTTGCTGCACCGTATATATATATATACTGAATTCTTGCATTATTTTTTATAATATTATATATATATATATATATATATATATATATATATATATATATATATATATATATATATGTTAACCGCTAAAAATAAAGATGTTATTTATATATGTGCTGGAATTATTTGCTGAATAAAATGCAAACAGGACCCTAAAGACTAGGGTTAAAGCAGTCAAGAATTTTCTGAATTCGTAACTTAAAAAAAGGAAAGTAACCTAAAACCATTTTATTATACTATGTTCTGTCTACAATATATATCTTCGATAATGAAACCTTTTCCCACAAATATAAAATTCAAGGAGTATATATATATATATATATATATATATATATATATATATATAAGTATGCTGTGTAGATATAGAAGAATGCAAATATATATATATATATATATATATATATATATATATATATATATATATATTAAATTCAAGCTGTCTCAAGATCACGAGTGCATGAAATTCGATTTACAAGAGCCGTCCTTTGATAGGATTTTACATTGGTAATCGTTTTTTATCGCTCTAGTCTATCTAGGTTTCAAGCACTTCTTTACATTCCTGAGTAGGTAAATTTTAGCTCTTTTTTTGTCTTTCTTTTTTTTTTTCAGTACTGTCGTTTTTATTCGAAACTTTATCTGGATAAGACTTTAAGTTTGAAAAGCTATATATATTAGCCTGAAGATTAAGTTTAAGTATGAAACAAACTGTAGCCACTCGGTACTGACCTGTGTCCACACTCAAATTTGCACACGTTCTACACCAGATATTTAGAACATTACGCCGGATGTGCGTTGTGGTGCAGTGGATATCGGCTCGGAACGAGAAATCGTGGAGCCGAGTTCGAATTCCAGCCGAATTCATTGCATTCACTTATTGCAAATACCCTTGGGAAAAGTATTAATCCGTCTCTTCCTTCCAGTTATGGGTTAAATAACAGGACAGATTGGGTTCTATAGCCTTGGTTGGCAACCAGTCTACCGCAGAAAGCAATGGCAACCTGCTGCGGGATAATATCCTGTCCAGTCAGTCATGTCTCTTTCGAGACATGATCGCCCAAGCGTGTTTCACGTATGGCACTTAACTGACCCATTACGATAACCTATATTTTATCATATATATGCGTGTGTGTTTGTGCGTATGTCATCGTGTACAGGTCTGTTTTGTGTGCGTGCGTAACTGTGCATGTGTGTGTCTGTATCTGTGTGTGTGAGAGAGAGAGTGTGTGTGTGTGTGTGTGTGTGTGTGTGTGTGTGTGTGTATGTGGTTGTGAGAGAGTGAGTTGTGATTATACTGAAAGAAAACAGAAAAGTGTGCGTTTTACGCTTTCGACTGAATTCTTACATATAGTTTTCGCACGTTTTTTTTTTCTTTTATATATATTGGCAACTGGTCCACCACAGAAAATAATAGCAACCTACTGCGGGATAATCTTCTGCCCAGTCAGTGATGTCTCTTTCGAGACATGATCGCCCAAAGCGTGTATCACGTATGCCAATTAACTGACAGACTGACTCATAAATAGAATTATTATTTTAAACTATATATATATATATATATATATATATATTAATCATTTCACCCAGAGCAAGGCGGAAATGCCACTGATGTGCAGGGGGCTACATAACTGTAAAACGATTAATTAGAAAAGAGTGAGGAGTACAAACTAGTTAGAAAAGAGCAATAGAAAGCTGAGAATGCTGGTGCGATGACAGATACATAGGTGGAGAGAAGGGAAGGTTATACGGGGATGGGGAGAGAGCTAGAGTCCAGTGGTTAGTAGATGAGTATTGACTTTGCATTTAAATTCCTGGAGGTTGTAGCCGTCAGGAAAGCAAGAATACGGGAGCGAGTTCCACAGGCGGAAAGTGCGAGAGAAGAAGCTGCAGGAGTAGAATTACTAATTTGGCTAACCTGACTGTGAATGGGTGGGACCCAGTTGCTAGTCTGGTTGCACGAGTAAACACCTGTTGAGGAGGCACCAGTGACTTAAGTTCGTCCGAGCAGAAGCCATGAAAATATTTATAGAACAGACAAAGGGAGGCCACATTTCGATGGTGGGGAAGTAGCTGCAGTCGAGCCGCCAGATCAGTACCTATCACATTAGAGACTCTCCTTTGGAGCCTGTCAAGAACACTGAGGAGAATGGCAGGAGCACCTGACCATAAATGGCAGCAGTACTCCATGCACGGACGGATGGTTGACTTGTATATATGCAGGATGCATTCAGGTGGAAAAAACATCCTGGATCGACATAGTGACCCAAACTTCTTAGCAGTAGATTTTTCTATGAATTCAATATAGTGGTTCCATTTGAAGTCTGAGGACAGAGTAAGTCCGAGGAGGCGTAGTGTATTGCTCTTCGGGAGAATCGCTTGGTCCATACTTATTTGAGGCAGGAGAGGTTGCCTGTAATTCTTGACGACAAGAGCTTGGTCTTAGACGAATTGAAGTTGACAAGCCACTTCTTGCCCCAGTTCACCACAGAGTGTAGATCCCGTTCAAGGTCAGCAGCGAAATTATGTCTGTCCGCCACGACAAGTTTCTTACTGGTGCGGGAGTATTAGTCATCCACATACAGGCCTGTTTCGCTGTATCACAGCTCATCCTCTTGCTTCTGACCGGGGTCGAAACTCGACCGATTTGGTGTCAGTCGGTGTCGCTACCCACTAAGCAGTATGGGAATCATAGAAGGGAAATTTTAACGTGTTTAAGCAGTGTATACACACACCAGTCAACGAAAGAACTCGATTCATTTCTGAAGAGTAATGCTTATATCGCAGAAGTGGAACCTATATATATATATATATATATATATATATATATATATATGTGTGTGTGTGTGTGTGTGTGTGTGTGTGTGTGTGTGTGTGTGTGTGTGTGTGTGTGTGTATGTGTGTCAGTGTGGGTGTGAGAGAGAGATATGTGATTATACTAAAGCAAAAAAGTAGGGGTGTGTTTTACACCTACGACTGAATTCTTACGTAGAGTTTTAATTGGGTTTTTTTTTATTTTTCTAATTACATTACCGACAAAGATGAAAATGAATCGTTTCATATGAATAGACTAATGTTTCTCAAAAAGCGGCCACCAAATCAGTGCGTCTGAACGTCATTAATCCCTTTTAATCGGCTTAAGAAGAGATAAGAGTAAGCTAATTAGAACATTACGGCTTCTCGGCTAACGACGCCTTTCACCCTCTAACGTCTATCTTTTTTTTTTTTCTTGTACATTTGTTTTGCCTGTTCTATTTTGTTGATCTATGTGTTTGTTCTTTTATGCGTTTCGTAAAGACCGATTATACATAGCGTAGATAATTTTTTTTTCTTTTATTTATTTCCATATAATTCTAAGTCTGGTTTATATATCGAACATGAAACAAAGACAAGAATTGGTTTTTCTCTAAACCTACTTTACACATTCTGTTTACTTGATCACTGATTGTATAATTAACGACTAAGAATTAATGAATAAATCCATCGAGACTTTCCCTCTATGATATAATGTGGTGAGTGAGTGAGTTTGTTTAACGGCATATATCAACCACTGTAGGTTAATTAAAGCCAAAAAGGTAAGGTTTCAATGAATTGTTCAGTTATAGTGAGAAGGTTAATTTAGTCAGATTTTAATTAATTTTTTTTATTCTTTTTTATTTTAGAAAACTGAAAATATCTTCTATTTTGTATTCAAAAATGTTTTGCTGAGAATAATTTTTTCTTCAAAAATGTATATTTTTCTATAAAAGTCTACTTTTATGTGTATATTTCTATAAAAGTGTATTTTTATACTTCCATAGTGTTTTGACCCCAATTTGGGTGGGGGTTAACTATTTGCCCATAGCTGGGACCCTATAAGATGCTACCACTCCGGGTCAGGATGGGCCTGAGAACAACAGCAATTAAGAGGTGGTTCGAAGCTCCGCACAACCTCCCAATGATAGGCCTTGCTGCCGAATGCAGTTTACAGTCATGCCCAGGACCATATAATCTGGTAAGCATATATGGAAATGCATTCGAAATGCTTGTCCTATAGGAACGTATTTCAAATTATTTTAATACTAGCAGTATAGCTCGGCGTTGCCCGGGTGTAATGAAAGCTTTAAAACTAATCCATGGTCCTGGAGCTCAGACTCTTCTGACGTTGGCACGAAAGACTAAAAAAGCAATAGTTGTTTCCAGTTAAAGCAAAACCGTAGACTGAAAGAAAAAGGAATGGATGTAAGTCAAATTTTGATTTCCTGGTATCGATAGCAAATAAGTTTGTTTTTCGTCGTAAACTGAATTTTGAAGGCTAAATAAGTCCTCTGAGTAAATGGTATTATGGCTGAGACTAAGAGCTACAATTATACCTACTTAGAGCCAAACCCGAAGCAAAAACTAAAATAAAAGGACTGAAAGAATTACAGACATACAGGCAGATAAACAGACACACACACAAACATCTTGCCTTTCATATATATATATATATATATATATATATATATATATATATATATTATCGATTTTCTGCACTATTGTAAGAACTGCAACCTTGAAATTTCTGAATATCGTTTCTTATGTCTTTGTCTATGAGTGTATCAAATTTGATTAAAATCGGAACACTCCTTCTATAACCCGATTTTTTCGATTATCGATTTTCGATATTTATCGGGGTTACCTCGACACAAAACCTAGCTAAGATCACTCGCAGACGCTTATAGTACAACTGTGTAAATTTTCAAGAAAAGTCTATAGGTAACGGGGACACACACACACACACACAAAGTTCCATTTATAAATAAGTTTAGATAAATTAATTGAATGAGTTTTTTTAAGTCTATAATATAAGTGAACTGAATTTAATTTTAAGTTAATTATTTTAATATAATCTTTCCTTATTTTATTTTGTAGGGTATTTACATTACTTGTGCTATTGTCCTCATTTTTGTTGCCATTTGTACGACGTTTTGGCCGCTGTACGCTCCGGCCTTCTTCAGGTGCTAGGAATTTCGAACCTAACCCTGTATATTATTGTTTAGTAATGCCTTCATCGGAAATCATGAGTTATCTCCCTCTAACACTGCAAGTTGCTTGTTCACCACTGCTGTAGCCGGCTTTGAACTCACAATTCTTTGGGTCAAATCACAGGAACTAACCAACGTCTATATCCACTTGGCCGTGTGTCCTTAAAGACAAGAACAAATGAATTTTTGGGACTAAGAATTGTGTTTTTTCTAAACCTACTTTACATATTCTGTTTCCTTGATCACTGATTGTATAATTAGCAACTAAGAATTAATGAACAAATCCATCGAGATTTTCCCTCTCTGATATAATTTAGTAAGCATCTAGGGAAATGCATTGTCCTATAGGAACGAATTTTCAAATTATTTTAATATAACTTAATTGAATGAGTCTTTCTTAAGTCTATAATATAAGTTAATTGAATTTAATTTAAAATTAATTATTTGAAGATAATCTTTTAAAGTACGCTACAAAATAAGTTTTAACTTTAATCAAAAGTATATTCAGTTATAATCCGAGATAAAGAGCAGTGTGGTTAAATAAAGAAGACAAGAGGAAAACTTTATATTTCTCGTCTACGTGTTGAGTTCTGTGGTGGACTTAATCAAGAGTTGAAATGAATTTTATTTCAAATAACGTATCTATAACGTATCTATTATTCATAAATTAATAGAATTTATTAAGCATTTAAAAACGACATAGTTCATATTTAAAGAGAATTTTTCATGTACAGTGTAAGTTTATGAATATTATTTTAAATAACGTCTCTATAAACAAAAATGGTTGGAAACTAGAAAAAAATCTCACAAACTATTCATACGATTAATGGAATTTATTAAGCATTTCAAAATGCCGTAGTTCATATTTGAAGAGAATTTTCCATGTACTGTGTAGCTTTAAAGCTATGAGATGTTAAAATGATGTAAATGAACTGTTTTCTTTGGATTTTTTAAATATTTTCTTGTGTATGTTGTCCTGATAAAGTATTGTTGGATTTTAAAAAAAGCGAAAACATAACACAGTAACAAAAATATACAAAAGAAATTGCCGAAGTTGTCCCACAAAATACATCGGTGAAACAAGTTGGAACTTTTTAAAAAAGGCATATGTGAACACAGAAGAGACATCATAAATAATAATTTAACGAATGCATAAGCGATTCAAAAAAATAAATACGACCTAAAAATATCCTACGCTGAAAAGAGAAAATAATTTATTCAGAAAGAAACTTTTTCGAAAACGCCGCCAGGCAATATTACTAAAATATCAATCTGTGATCCGGTTTTTCTTAGTCTCACCTTTCCTTATAGAAACAATACTTTCTCAGACCAACATACACAACAAACATATTTGAAAAATCCAAAGATAACGGTTAATTTCCACCATTGCATCTCGTAGCATAACATGAACTAGGACGTTTTTTAAATGTTTAATATTTTCTGTTAATCTTATAAATAAATTATGAGCGTTATTTGAAATAAAATTAATCTTTTTCCTCTATAAAGTCTATCACAGGGCGAAGTGTGTACGCGAGTAAAATATACTTTGTCTTCTTTATTGAATTTATATCTTATTCTATTTTTTAGAAGAGACTTGAGTATTTACCGATTTGGCTATGATAGTGATTATAATAATTTAACGAATGCATAAGCGATTCAAAAAAAATAAATACGACCTAAAAATGTCATACTCTGAAAAGAGAAAATAATTTATTCAGAAAAAACATTTTCGAGAACGCCGCCAGCCAATATTACTAAAATATCAATCTGTGCCCCGGTTTCTCCCAGTCTCACCTTTCCTTATGGGGGGGAGGGGACCAGTACCCTTTAGATATAGAATGGCGACTTCATTTCATGTACAACTTGAAATAATCTCCTCTAATTTCAACTGTTGAAATATGACGGCAATTTGAAGTCTTAAATGTTATATATCTCTTTTGTAAACAGTCGCTACAGGCAGTTTCTAATATTTACTTATTTACTGACTTATCTGATCAAACTATGTGTGTTGACACTTTAACTTCCTTACTTCCTCGGGCTGTTATTTACCTATTCATTTAACTTTATTCGATACGTCTTCGTGAGCTCACTTTTGTCACCATATGGCATTAGCCAGAGCAGATTTCGCTCCCGCGTTAAGCAAAGTATTATTTTCAAAATAGTCTGAAATTTAGTGAGGCTGAGATACACCTGCGGAAAGCAAGAAGAACCAAGAAAGATGAGGATGTTAGCTCGAAAAGAGATGTTAATAATTACTTGTATATTTTTAACGGTCGTATTCCTGGTGTTGCTAAAGAATGTAAAAACGAATAGGCTCCTCTAACTTGCGAGCGACTCGTGAAAAGGTTTTGTTCGATCCGAATGACTTTAGCAAAACTATTGATCATTGAGACACTCAAGAAATTCAAAAGAACTTCTTCTTCTTCTTCTTCTTCTACTTCTTCTTCTTCTTCTTCTACTTCTTCATCATCATCATCATCATCTATCTCTCCCTAATCCTTTTCTAACTTTAATACTATCGCCAGTACTATCCCTTATTTTTTTCTTTTTTTTTCTTTTTTTTTTTTTTGCTTCCTTCAGAACCTCTTTTCATTCTTTTTAACCTTTGCAATTACTTCCTACACATTTTCCTCTCTCTTAAAAAAACTTTTCTTTTCATTTTTTTAATGTTTCCACCCTCAGCCATGTCCAATTTTTTTCTTTTTTTTTTTCTTTTTTTTTTTTTCACCAAGAACCATTACTTTCTTACTCATTCAATTACAAGGACGATCGACAACTTCAAAGTACCCGGGGGTTACCTTCCATTAAAGTGAAAAAAAGAACACTAACCACTTCATTATGTGCGCTGTCACAATTTGCCATTTTCCAGACTACTTTTCTCGTTAACTTTTTTTTCAATGCACAACCAAGGGCAGGACACAATAATGTTCAGCAACACGCGTTCGTCAAGGTGAAAACTTTTCTTTCCACCAGAAGTAATTTTCCTCCTACGAACGCTGAATCAGATTGATAAGAATGTTCTTTGTTCGGGAGGAATGCCTTCGTCGGATGTTGAGTTAAACTCAAATAAAGTTCAATACTCTGTTCCGTTATCCAAGCTTCTAAGTCATTGCAAATCGCTCATTCACTTATTCAATCAATCAATCATTCAGTCAGTCTGTCGTTTTATTTTCTACCAATTTAATTTGTCATTCTCTGTTCGTCTGTATTCTTCATTGCATGTCGATGCGCATGCGCGATAGCGTGCATGCGCGTATGCACGCCATTTTATCGTCAATTCATCAATTTACTTAACGCCCGATCCATCAGTTCATCTAAATGGCTGGCTGACATCGACTGTTGACAAAATATCTTCTAATTATTTATTCTTTCTTTTCCTTCGTTGTTTCTTTACTTTTTTTTATTTTCATCTCTTCATTTTCTCTACTTCCTTTATTTTATTGCATTTTTTCATTTCTTCTTCCTTTTCTTCGTTCTTTTCACTTTTTTCCTATTATTTCATCATTCCTCTTATCATTTGGCTTATTTTGTTTTTTCCTGATTTTCATTTATACTTTGTTTTATCTGCTGTTTAAATCTTTAGGCATTTCGTTTCTTTCTTTCCCTTACATCCTTATTTTTTCCTTTTTTTTTTTCTCATTTATTCATTTCTTCTCTTCCGTCTTTCTTTACATTATTTTATGATTTTTTTTCTTCGGCTTCTTCCTTTCCTTAAACCGATAAAGTATAACCGCAATTTCTACTCTAACAGCTTCTTTTCACGCACTTCCCACCTGTGTAATTTCTTTCCATATACTTGATCCCCCGACAGCTACAATCTCCAGGAATTTAAATGTAAGGTCAATAGACATCTCCTATCACACTAAATCGCATCCATTCTCTCAAACTCTTTTTTCATCTACTCTACCCACACCCCGGTATCCTCATCCGTCTATCACCCTCCTTCCGACATTTCCTATAACTAACCCCTTTTTCTCATCACTTTTCCCAATGTAACCCCTTGAGAAACAGTGGCAGTAGAATGCCCTGCTTGGGGCGATATGATTAGAAAAAATCTATCTATCTATCTATCTATCTATCTATCTATCTATCTATCTATCTATCTATCTATCTATGTTACAAGTTCTTTTTCCATCTACTTCACCCACATCCTCGGTATCCTCATCCGTCTATTACCCTCCTCCTGACATTTCCTATAACGAACCCCTCTTTCTCATCACTTTCCCCTATGTAATCCCTTGCGCAACAGTGTCAGTAGAATGCCTTGCTTGGGGTTAAATGATAAAAAAATTATTTTTCTTTTCTTTTTTCTTTACCATTATGGTTTTTCTTTATTTGCTTATTTTTATTATTTTTTTCATCTGCTTTTTCATTCATTCAACTTTCTTTTGATTTCCTCATTGTTTCATTCCTTTTCTTCTTTTAATTTTCTTATTGTCTTTTCACCTACTTTTTTTATTACATCATTTTTTCGTTTTCTTCCTTACTTTGTTTTTTTTTTACTTAAACCCGAGTATCAACGCCGAGGTGGTTCAGTATCTGACGGCCCACAGGCTGAAATGCTAACGACCATCACCGAGTATATATACCAGGCTCTCGACAAAAATGGTGAAGCCCAAACCGTTGGCTTGCATATCTCTAAAGCGTTCGACAGAGTCTGGCATGCTGGCCTTTTACGCAAACTGCGGAGCTATGGTATAACTGGTCATTTGTTTGACCTAATCCAGTCTTTCCTCTCTAACCGCACATTGAAGCTGGTATTAAACAGACATGCCTCCCAGAACTACCATGCGAACGCGGGTGTCCCTCAAGGCTCTGTCCTATGTCCTACGCTCTTTCTGATCTATATTAATGATCTCCCTGATGCCATAAGATCCAAAGTAGATATGTACGCCGATGACACCACAGTTTACTCTCGCCTCGATCAAAAATCTAGTGTGGGCGGCAAAGCGAACCTCGCTACCGCGCTTGAAAAGGACCTCCAATCCGTAGTGGACTGGGGTAAGAAATAGCTCGTAAATTTCAATTCCTCCAAAACGAAGCTACTATCAATTAACCATCATAGACAATCGCACCTACCTCCCATTAGCATGGAACAGGCTTGCCTCCCAGAGAGTAAACCACTACGCCTCCTTGGCCTCACATTCTCAGCGGACCTCAAGTGGAATGACTACGTCAAATCCATTGCTAAATCCGCTGCTATGAAAGTCGGTTCTCTGTGCAGGTCCCTGAAGTTTTTTCCGTCTGAATCTATCCTGCACATCTATAAATCTACCATCCATCTGTGTAATGAATATTGCTGCCATATCTGGTCAGGTGCCCCTGATATTCTCCTCGGGGTTCTTGACAAAATACCACGGAGAATCTGTAATGTGATCGATACCGACTTGGCAGACCGCCTGCAGTCACTGTCTCACCGGCGTGACGTGGCTTCCCTGTGCCTCTTCTGTAAATACTTTCACGGATTCTGCTCCGATGAACTTAGATCACTGGTGCCCTTAGGTACGAATTTGCACGAGATTCTAGATTACCAACTAGGTCCTACCGTTTTACAGTGAAACCGATAAAATGTAACCGCAATTTCTACTCCAACAGCTTCTTTTCTCGCACTTCCCGCCTGTGGAATTCCTTTTCGTATACTTGCTTCCCCTACAGCTACAACCTCCAGGAGTTTAAATGTAAGGTCAATAGACACCTCCTAACACACTAACTCGCACTCATTCTCTCAAACACTTTTCCTATGTACCTCCTTACCCGTCTATCACCCTCCTTCTGACATTTCCTATATCTAATCACACTCTCAGTAACCCCTTGCGCAATAGTGGCAGTGGAATGCCTTGCTTGAGGTGAAATGATTAAAAAAAACTAACCATGGGTATATAGTACCCAGCGCAAATGACGCCATTTTAATTCAATTTGATTACAATTTTCAATACCTGATTTTCTTACCTAAATAATATGTTTTTCAGTTCCTGAAAATGTTGACTCAAAGTAAAAAGTTTGAAGTACCTGAATGTAAAATATTTCAAATAAAGATTTGTATTTAATATTTTTTTTTGTATTTTGAAAATCGGGTATGATATACCCATGGTTAGTAGTGCTGTAACTTTAATTGATGGTTAGTGTTCCAGGGTTAACTCCTTTCTTTTTTTTTTTATTCCGTCCTTTAGCTGTTCTCTTCATCGTTTGCTTTTTCCTTTCTTTCTTTCTTTCTTTCTTTCTTTCTTTCTTTCTTTGTACATTCCTTCCCCCTCTTTTATTCATCTTTCTTTTTTTTACATTTCATCTTTCATTTCTTTTTCTCCTTTTTCCACTCATACTCTTATTTCTTGCTTCCTTTGATACCGTTTCCTTTAATGCTTTCATTCTTCATTTGTCCCTCCATCTTGCTTTCTTTCTTTCTTTCTTTCTTTCTTCTAATTCTTTCCCTCTTTCTTCTCTTCTTCCTTTACTCTCCTTTTCTCTTTCGTACTTCATGCTTTTATTTCTTCGTTTTTCCTTTCTTATCCAACTGAATTTCTTGCATTCACTTATCCGCAAATACCCTTGGGCAATGTATTAATCCGACTCTTCTCTCCAGTTATGGATTAAATAATAGGAGAGATTAGGTTCTATAGCCTTGCTTGGCAACCAGTCTGCCGCGAAAAATAATGACAATCCTCTACCCTAGTTAGTCATGTCTCGAAAGAGACATGATGGCCTAAGCGTCTGTCACGTATGGCACTTAACTGACTGTGGATGTGTGCTGTGGTGCAGTGGATATCAACTCGGAACAACAAATCTGGGAGCCGAGTTCGAATCCCAGTTGAATTCCTTGCATTTACTTACGCACAAATAACCTTTGGAAAGTTTTTAATCAGTATCTTCCCTCAAGTTATGGGTTAAATAATAGGACAGATTGGGTTCTATAGCCCTGGTCGGCAACCAGTCTACCGCAGAAAGCAATGGCAACCTACTGCGGGATAATCTTCTGCCTAGTCAGTCATGTCACTTTCGAGACATGATCACCCAGAGCGTATATCACGTATGGTACTTAAATGACTTCATGTTTTTATTTCATCGTCCTTTCCTTTATTATCCTCCCTTTTTTTTAAATTTTCCTTCTTCCTTTATTTCATCGCTTTGTTATTTACTTCATTAATTTATCTTATTTTTTCATTTCCGCTATTTCCTTCCTTCTTTCGTTCTTTCTTTCGTTCTTTCCTTTCTTTACTCTTTTAGTTATTTCTTGTTTCTTCACCCATTCCACATTTACTTCTTTTTTTCATTCATTCATTCCTTCTTTCTTTACTCGTTTGCTTCATTTCTTTCATTCCTTCTTTTTGGTCCTGAGCATGACGATAAACTGCATCAAGTAGTAAGGCCTCTGACTGGAAGGTTTGAGAAGCATGAAACCACCTCTTAACTGCTGTTGTTCCCAGGTCCACTATGAACCGGGGAGGTAGCACCTTATAGGGTCCCAGCTATGGGCAAATAGTTAACCCACTAAACTGGAGTCAAAACACTATGAAAGTATAAAAAGAGAATTGTATCGTAATATATACATAAAAATACTCTTTGATAGAAAAATTTATATTTTTGAAGGAAAAATATTACCAACAATAATTTTTTGAAGGGAAATTATTGCCATAATACATTTTTGAAGAAAAAATATTCTACTCAGCAAAACATTTTTGATTACAAAACTAGAAGACATTTTCAGTTTTCTGAAATAAAAAAGAATAAAAACAAAACCTTTCATTAAAATCAGACTAAACCAACCTTCTCACTATAACTGAACATTAAAAAATACCTGAAAACCCTAACTTTTTGGCATTCTAGCTGAATTCGTTGCATTCACTTGAATAGCTATGGGTTGAATAGCAGGACAGATTGAGTTCTGTAGCTATCATTAGCAACCAGACTATTGAAAAAAGTAAGAGGCAACCTACTGCGGGGAAATTAGTTAGTCATGTATCGAAAAAGATATGATCGCCCCAGTGTGTATGACGTATAGCAATTAACAGAATGTCAGTTAAGTTCGACAAATAGTCGGTTACCAACGCAAATATGTAATATCGATTTCATCTTCGTTGCGTACGAACTCAGAATTTGTAACATATTTACTTATTCATCATTGTTTTAAAACATAAATTTTCTCTTTAAAAATCGTTGTAAAGACGTTTTATAGGAAATGACAACGTAATGGAAACATCTAGTCATCACTCAGAAGCAGGGGCGGACTTAGCCATCGGTCAATCGGACCATGCCCGAGGGTCCGGCACTGCAAGGGGGCCCGCCTAGCAGCCAATAAAATGTTCAAGGATATCCTTGTTATACACTCTAAGACATGCAGTCTGACTAGGGTCATTCAGCTGCACATTATAGTGTGTGTGTGGGGGGGGGGGGTCTTATACATGGAGTTGGTAACTACTTTTGATTTCTCCGCACCCCTTGCATGGTCGAAGGGAAGACGGAATAAATCATTTTAACCTTCAAAGAATATTCGGGTGATTATAAACCTGGCGCCTCTGTAGTCTGTAATAACGGTTAAGTCTTGGCGAACAATCTTATGGGGATCATTCAGTCCTTCTGCTCCAATCTCCGTCACTCCCAAAAGCCACTAACATCTTCATATGATTGTTAGAATTTGCAAAGAAAGGACACCTTTTTCCTAACTCCTGTCTGTTAAAATATTGAATTTTGTACGACATGTCATTATGCTTTGTTGTTACTGTTAACATGTGTTTAGGAATATGCTCCTGCCCTTGAAGTTGTTAAATCTTTTTTTATGCATATAAACACAATTATATCTTGAACTAACGCCCCTACTTAATTATGCAAATATGCACAGTTCAACTGCTGCAGAGCCTCTGTAAATGATATTTGACTGTAAAGAGCGGGGTGAGTGGGCCATTATATTTTCTGCCCGGGAGCCTATAACACTGTCAGTTCACCCCCCCTGCTCAGGCGTAGATAATTTCTTTTCTTTCGTTGCTCGACAATTTTTTCTATTATTAACATTGCCACTTTGCTTTTGTTTTTTGCTGAAGACCCGTTCTGAAAAAGAAAGAGAAAAAAAGAAAGGAAAAGAAAAAAAATGGTTATTTGTTTTATTTTTTCTGGGAAGTATTCTAACAGAATACGGAAAGTGCGACACAGAAATCCGAAGGCGAATTGGCATGGCAAAGGAAGCATTCCAAAAGTTGAGCAAAGTGTTAAGAAACAGGACAATTTCGCTAGAAACAAAGAAAAGAGTACTGGATTGCTATGTGATGTCAGTTCTTCAATATGGCAGTGAATGCTGGGCAATATCAGCAAAGATGAAGGAAAGACTTGAAGCAACTGAAATGTGGTTCTACAGAAGGATGCTGCGGATATCATGGATCGAGCATGTGAGCAAGGATGAGGTTCTAGAAATGATGGAAACAAAAAGGAAATTAATACTGAGCACCAGGAAGACACAGCTGAAGTTCCTGGGATATGCAATGAGGAAGGAGGGCTTGGAAAACCTGATAATAATTGGCCAGATAAAGGGAAAAAGAGACAGGGGAAAGCAACAGATAACATATTTGAAGGACCTTATCAGGTGGATGATAGAACGAGGATTACATGGTGTAACAGGAGAAGGCGTGCTAAGAGAAACCAGGGATAGGGAGACGTGGAAATCCCCTACGTCCTGAACTTCCTCCTTGTTTTTCGAAAGTTGGGCTATATACCAACTCCGGACATCTTCAGCTCTCTATACACTCATTAGTGGAGGAATTCAAGGTTGGGAAGGTACGCCTGCATATGATGATGAGGGACTCAGCTGATGTTTGCATTAAGAGGGTGCATTCAGAGATTAAATCCGGTACAAAGTGGTCAGCTGCAGAGGCAACTCAAGAAGCAGAAACCAGCCTAGGAGTCAGAGATATCATGGGTGGGACTCAAAATGATCGGGTTGGACTGGGAAACAAGACGCACAAGTTCTTCTCTAAGGAGAAACCAAAGGGAAAGGGGCGCGTGGTAATGGAAGAAGTTAAGATATTCGAAAGGGAGCATAGAATAGCCACTGCTGTTACTCAAGCTAAACAATGTAAGTGGACAACCTAGAATGATATCGAACCTATTAAACTTTCTTGGAACTCGTTAATCGCGATATCTTTTTTCTTCGATCTACGTACGACCTTCTTCCAAATGAAACAAACCTCAAGATGTGGGGATACATAGATACAAATCTTTACTTTTAGTGCAAAAAGGACCGTGGTACCTTGTGTCATGTGGTTTCTGCTTCTCCACAATCGCTTCAGATGTATACGTGGCGACACAAGGTATTAGAGGTGATCAAGGAGCTAATAAGAACACAATGTGAGACAGAAAAACCAACAGCTTGAGGCAGCCAAGGAGACTAAGATCAGATTTCATAAGGAGAGTGAATGCCCTGCAAAGAAAAAACAAACAACCCCGAATATGAAGCTACTAAGCGGAGCCAGTGATTGGGAGGTTTTAGTAGACCTAATGACATCTCCAAATTTTCTAAAACACATTGCACAGACAAACAAGTGACAGATGAAATCGTGTTGTGGTCCTACTCAAAAAAGTCTGTCTTCCTAATAAAGTTAACAGTCACTTGGGAAGAGAACAGGAAAGAGGTGCACGAGCTAAAGGAAAAGCGATACGAGCAACTGCGTGCCGAATGTGTGGACAATGGTTGGACTTGTAACGTGATGCCTATTGAGGCTGGATGTTGTGGGTTTCTGGGACATTCAGCTATTTCTTTCCTCTCAAAAATAGGCATCACTGGGCATGGTTTAAAAAGCGCTTCGCACCGTATTCGGCACGCGTCAAATTGGATTTGGTCGAGATCAAAGCAACAAGCAAACAAAATTCTCACAACATCACGACCTAATATGCGCAAGTGAGATATGTGTGTGGTCATCTATAACATTTTTTCCCTTCACGAGCGCGTTACTAACGACAAACGCGTTCAGGAAATTTCATTGGCGATACAAACTGCAAAGATATACGATTGTTTTATTTACTTCTTTATGAGAATATACAAGAGGGACAATCAACAAGTTTATCTTCATATTCTGCCTGGTGGCAAACGCTGGTGGTGATGCCAGGAGTGGCGGTCCTGCCATAGCCACCGAAACCGTGACATAGCCCCTGGTCGGCGGCTGATGAAGACAGGGTCTCGCACGTACTAACACACGTTGTATGTTACAAATATATATATATATATATATATATATATATATATATAAGTGTGTACTCTGAATTCAGTATGGAATAATGACTATGTTTTATTCTCGAACGCCGGCTTTCAGAGCATAAGTGTTGTGTAATCGTTCGTCTCGTTATATATGCTGATTAACGTGGCATTATGGTCAGCAAGGCCATTTCCGGTTTAATATATTATCCTAATGTTTATTGGGTAGGCTCGACAGTCATATTTCAAATTATCCTATGGGCTGTTTTATTAGAAGTATTTGTGGATCAGAATTCGGCTATTTTATAAGAATTGTTGAGGGGTTATTTATTGACTTTTAACTACGTGTTTTTTATTGATTGCTTAAGGCATTTTGTATTTATTCATCGATGTTCATTTATTCATCAATTCATTATGATATTAAATTTATTTAATTTCAAATGGGTATGAATTCTTAGGTTTCTTAGTTTGTTTATTATTTACTAGCATCATAGCCCGGCGTTGCCCGTGCAACTCAGAACGTTTTAAAAGTAGGAGATATAAAAAAAATAATTATATAAAAAATTGTTGTTTCAAAATTATTCAAAAATTTCATTAAAAAAATCTATTTTCTTTTGTTTTGCATCAACGTGATTTGATGTTTTGTGTGACATTGTAAACAACATTGAGTTTGTTTTTGTTTCAAAATTACAGGGGAAAATATTTACATTTTTTGTTGACTAAATGAATTTAACATAAAAATAAAATTATTTATTTTGTTTCACTGAAATTATAGATATAAAACTATTACGCTCTCAGTTCAGAAATTTTCAAAGAATATTTCAAAATGTACACATTTAATTTTAGAGGAAAAAGTTACAATGCCACACGAATTACAGAGTTGATTTCCTGCATGAAATATTTAGCGAAAAAAAAACCTTTACTTTTTATTTTTTATTTTCTGAAGTATGACATACTAAATCTGAAAAAAAAAGACTTAAATAATTAAATTAGCCATTGGTACTTTTTTTTAAATATTTTCTTTTTGTTTGAAAAAATTTTTTTAAAAAATATATTTGTTTTTTTTTAATTACGAGGAAAATATTCACATTTTTTTGTTGACCAAATCAACTTTTAAAACGTCAAAATATAATTTAAATATAAATTCTCATTTTTTTAGTCGCGTTTGGCACGTGTGATTTGATTTCTGTGACGTAATCTATCAAACTTCTTAGATCTTAGATGTTTTACGGATCAAATGTAAACAATCGGCTCCATTGGCCAAAAAGTGCGAGAGGTAAACATTGCTTAACTTAAACTCAAAAAGTATGTGTCGACCTGTCTTCTCTGTAGATATGTGTCCCTAGAAAGTTTGAATGGTGTAGCTTAAACAATGTAGGCGTGCATAGATTACAGTCACACACGGACTCACAGATTTTCTTATATATATATATATATATATATATATATTTGCTTTATTTATCATTTTATTTATTTATTTATTTACTTATTTATTTGATATTATTTTGTTTTTTAATTTTGCAGGGTTCTCTTTTTTTTTTTTAGTTTAAAGTGTTTGCGTTTTTCTAAGATATGTTATTTGTGGTGTATATATTTGCATTTTCCTTAGTGATGTTTTACAATAAATTATGTTTTTTTTATTTTCAACTTTTAATTAAAATAATTAATTTTGTTTTCGTGTCTTTGTGTTGAGATAATTGTTGAACGTTTATTTACTTGTATTTGTCCGTGAATATAAATATAGCTAATCTTTCCTTGAGACAGTTTTATAGTTCCTGGTTTAATTCTTGTCTTGTTGATGCTACATATATTAGCATTAGTACGATCCAAGACTACATTTACAAATATGAGGCTGGGCGTATCAAAGTTCGACACAAAGTTCCTGTTATGAGTAATTAAAAAAGACATAACGCTATAAATTTTCAACATAATCTCTTTTTTCAATGTCTTCCATTCTAGATAATGTCCAATTTTAGAATCTAATTTTATAACTAGATTAATCAAAGAAAGCAGCATTTAAATCAGTTAAAATAGGAACCAGGAATATCGATATATTTCTGCCATGGAATTACAAGTTGACCATGTCCATCATATTTTATGAATATAGAATACAGCGCAGTACGTAATCTGTTTAATGAAACAATGTCAAAGATTAACACTCACGAGTTAGACACTCTACTGGATCGGGCTATATCGTTAATACTCGGGAAAATATGGTCGCCTTTTTTGCACGTCGCATTGAATATTTTGAGCCTTTTGATTGGTTAAACCTTCTTTTGCTGATCTATAAAATGAGTCAGCTCATGGCTGGCTTACTAGTATACAACGGTATATATACACAAGTATAGGATTGGTATGGATGAAATATAATTCGATATCCAAAAACAACAAAATCCTTAAAGCATTGCTCAATACAGTGTAGAGCAAAGTAATTTTAAATAAATATTATATATATATAGTCATCCGCAGACAGATCTGTTTCGCAGTTCATCAGTACGGTTAGACTCCGATTGCTTTTAACCTAGAATTGAAACCCGACCGAATTGGCGTCAGTCGGTGATTCTACCTCTGGGCTATGGGCGTTCGGTAGAAAAAGACAGACTTTTTAGCGTGTATATTGTCATTATATCCGCCCAATAGCCAGGGTGTTTAATCCATTACTGAATGAACAATAAGTGTGTTCTCTGAATTCAGTATGGAGTAATGTCTACGTTTTATTCTCCAACTCCAACAATTTATGCATTTACGATGAATAAAATTTTCTACGACCCAAAACTTTGAATGTAGTTTTGCTATCTTCTTTGTCATATAATGTCTTTCAGCTTAAAACAATGTCAAGAGTTTTGAAAAAGTGGGTTAGAGATGGTGGATGCCGCAACGTCTTGGAAGTCTAAGCCGGTGTCATCTTGGCAACAGTAGCGGAACATTGTCATGAAACTGAATTGGGCCTCGTTGATTAATCAGTACCGGCCGCATTTATTCTTAAATGAATGTGCATTTCATTCAGCTGCTGGCATTAAACTTTGGTAGTGATGATCTGGTTAGATTCCAGAAAGATGTAATGGATAACCTGAAAGTCAACATAACCTTCTGTTGGTGAAATTTCGGTTTTAGAAACTGTTTGAGAGAACAAGCCATTGACCCGAGTGTTTACGATTGCCATAAAGAACGCATTTCTCATCACAAGCCACTGTTCGACGGATGATTCGAAATAAGAATATGAATTTATTGTAGAACCCATTTATCGAGTTACATCAACTTGCCAATTCTCTTGAGTTGTTCCGATATTGTTGAAATACTAACATGAACGCCCTCTACCACCTTGATCTTGACCACTAGTATCCCCACAACGGAACCATCACCGTATTGTCCGATCGCATATGGACCCTTCACCCAAAGATCTGTTAATGTTGGCACCAGTTTGAGAAGCATTGTGACCAATATATTATTGAATCTATGCAAAAAAGTAAAATTCGTTCTTCTTGTGTCATGTTGACGATGAGAAACGTAAAGGGATTTAAGTTCAATTCTGAAAGAGAATGATATAAAATTTAGAAAGAAAACACTTTAATCATTTGTTATCTATATATAAAAAAGGCAATCTGTGATAAAAGGCAATATGTGTGACTGTTTCCTATGCACGTCTACTTTTTTTAAGCTACGCCATTCAAACTTTCTAGGGACACATATCTACAGGGAAGCCAGGTCGACACATACTTTTTGAGTTTAAGTTAAGCAATTTTCCCTTTTGCAGTTTTTGGCCAATGAAGCCGATTGTTTACATTTGCTCCGTAAAACATCTAAGATCGTAGATGGTTGCTAGATTACGTCACAGAAATCAAATCACACGTGTCAAACGCGAGTAAAATATTTTTTATTCAAAAACTTTGTTTTCAAACAAAAGAAATATGTAAAAAAAAGAGCCAATGGTTAATTTAAGTCTTTTTTTTTTCAGATTTAATATTTCATAATTCAGAAAATAAAATAAAAAAAATAAAGCTTTTTTTTTCTCTAAATATTTCATGCGGGAAATCAACTGTCTATAATTCGTATGGCATTAATGTAACATTTTCCTCTAAAATTAAATGTTTGCATTTTTAAATATTCTTCAAAGATTTCTTAAATTCATTAGTCAACAAAAATGTAAATATTTTACCTAGTAAATTTGAAACAAAAACAAACGAAATGTTGTTTACAATGTCATACAAAACATCAACTCACATTTACGCAAAACAAAAGAAATTAGATTTTTTCAATGGAATTTTTTAACTATTTTTAAACAACAATTTTTTATATAATTATTTATTTTATACAACTGAGTCCTACTACTAAAATGTTCTGAGTTGCACGGGCAACGCCAGGTTATGATGCCAGTTGAATGTATGCAAAAAAGTAAACTCCGTTCTTCTTGTGTCATGTTGAAGATGAGAAACGTATACAGATTTAAGTTCAAATCTGAAAGAGGATGATAAAAAATTTAGAAAGAGAACACTTTAATCAATTATTATGAATAATATATTGTTAGACCTCAGTTGAATTATATGTTGAGCAGTTATAGGACAAGTTCAAATTAAGCCCATAAACAGTTGTATTAGAAAGTGCTCAATACATATTTGAAGCAACATAAAGATTTAACATGATATTAAGGACAACAGTTCAAGCAACGTAAATAATGTACAAAATTGCAATACCTCTTTCAGACAAAGTATGTGTATTTTTTTAATTATATATGTATATATATATATATTATAGTTCTTACATCGGACACCATTTTATTAACATCATTAGTCAATATGTGAATGTCGTATAAACAGAGCTATAAATTATATATATTAATAAATATACATATTATCCTACGTCGGTTGCACGATTCAGGGTTTCATGCGTTATGCAATCATCAGGTGAATATTTCAAATTGACAGTTTAATAGATTGAAATATTTACGTAGGGAAGGTCAACCGGTTAAGCTCCCATGGTTTTGATGTTTTTAGCTGATGCTAAAAAATACACCGGGCACAGAGAAAATTTCCCCGGATTTATTAGTTGACAATGTGATGACGTCATCAGTGTCATCCGTTTCCAGAAACTATGATTTTTGCGGATTTTTTCGGCTATTCCAATGGAAATTAGGCACAGAACGTGAACGACAGCAGGAAATCGGGTTCGTACTTTCTGAGTATAACCTGTCTTTTCTCCCAAAATTAATAAATAAACAAACAGATTTTTACTGCGTTCATTCGGATGTTTTCTTCGTTTTTCTTTCTTTCTTTCTTTCTTTCTTTCTTTCTTTGTGAATTTTTTAGTTTGATTTCTGACGAAGACATTTTTCGTTGCCCGGATTTTTACTATGGTTGCACGGATCGGCCCGGACCAGTACCCGGTGTGCCTGGTAGACAGATACGGCCATGAACATATATATATATATATATATATATATATATATATATATATATATATATATATATTATCTATGGCAGAATGGCAACATGTGATCCTAATATATATATATATATATATATATATATATATATTTTTAAATAAAAACAACACAAGAGTAAAACTGTATTTAACTCGCCTACGGGTTTCGTCCTGTGATGGACTTTATCAAGGCAAAAAGACGAAATGAGCTTTATTCTAAATTAAATATCTATAAACAGTGTTGTCAACTATAAAAAAAACTCTCACATATCATTCAAAAACATTAACAGAATATAGTTTTCGAACTCCTTCATTTGTAGTGCAATATCACGAGATTTTAAAATGAAGGAAATTCAACCGTTTTCCTTGGACTTTTTATGATGTATTTTAGTCTGCTTGAGTATTAGTTCCATAATCAAAAGGGAGATTGGTAAAAAACCGGGGCGCAAGTTGACATTTTGGTAGTACTGGATGACGGCGCTCCCGAGAATTTTCCTTCTAAAGAAATTGCTTATATATATATATATATATATATATATATATGATTCTTAGATCCTGATTGACAGAGATTTCTCTATACGTTTATATCTTTCTTTCTCACTCCCTTACCTTCCGTTTATTTATTCATTTATTTATTTATTTATTTATTTTCGCTGTAATTATTACTCTTAAAAAATATAAATTACGCCCCTTTGAATTCAACACTCACATTTAAAGTATTTTTTTTTAAATTTGAAATTTAAAATATTTATCTCCATGTAACTTTTTTCTATTTAAGTTTTACTTGTGATGAATTAAAAACTAAGACCATGAAATTATGAGATTTAACGCTCATAGCGATTTTCTAAGCGTTGCTTAGTTGTGGAACAAAGCCAAAATTACGGGTTATCTAGTGAGGATCGAACTCACTACTCATTTGTAATAATTCTAGCGAGAACAATCTTGCTAGCCACTACACCACCTCGAGACATCCAGGCTCAACTCTCATGAACACCAAATGTACTTAAATTTCAATCTATTAAACTGTCAATTTGAAATATTCACCTGATGATTGCATAACGCATGAAACCCTGA
Organism: Ascarosepion bandense; assembly: GCA_037127315.1. NCBI lineage: Eukaryota > Metazoa > Mollusca > Cephalopoda > Sepiida > Sepiidae > Ascarosepion > Ascarosepion bandense. The sequence goes on along the minus strand of JBBBDQ010001014.1, from coordinate 2,145,957 downwards.
ATCGTGTAACCGACGTAGGATAATGTGTATATTTATTAATATATATAATTTATAGCTCTGTTTATACGACATTCACATATTGACTAATGATGTTAATAAAATGGTGTCCGATGTAAGAGCTATAATATATATATATATATATATATATATATATATATATATAGTTCTTACATCGTACACTATTTTATATATATATATATATATATATATAATTAATAAAAATGCACATACTTTGTCTGAAAGAGGTATTGTAATTATCTACATTATTTACGTTGCTTGGACTGTTGTCCTTATTTTGTTGCCATATTTACGACGTTTCAGCCGTTGTACGCTCCGACCTTCCTCGGGTGTTTGAAATTTTGAACTGAGCCCTTTCACAAGACATTTTTTTTTAATCAGTTCACCCCGAGCAAGGCGGAAACGCCACTGATGTGCAGGGGGGTACATAAGTGTAAAAAAATTATTTAGAAAAAAGTGAGGAGTACAAACTAGTTAGAAAGGAACAATAGGAAGCTAATGAAAGCAGGTGCGATGACAGATACATAAGTGGAGAGAAAGGGAAGGTCATACGGGGGTGGGGAGAGAGCTAGAGTCCAGTGGTTAGCAGATGAGTATTGACTTTGCATTTAAATTTCTGGAAGTTGTAGCAGTCAGGAAAGCAAGAATACGGGAGCGAGTTCCACAGGCGGAAAGTGCGAGGGAAGAACCTGCAGGAGTAGAATTGTCGTCTGCATTTGGCTAACCTGACTGTGAATGGGTGGGACCCAATTGCCAGTCTGGTTGCACGAGTAAACACCTGTTGAGGAGGCATCAGTGACTTAAGCTCGTCCGAGCAGAAGCCATGAAAGTATTTATAGAACAGACAAAGGGAGACCACATTTCGACGATGAGGAGGTGGCTGCAGTCGAGTCGCCAGATCAGTACCTATCACATTACAGACTCTCCTTTGGAGCTTGTCAAGAACACTGAGGAGAACGGCAGGGGGACCTGACCATAAATGGCAGCAGTACTCCATGCACGGACGGATGGTTGACTTGTATATATGCAGGATGGATTCAGGTGGAAAAAACATCCTGGATCGTCATAGTGACCCAACCTTCTTAGCAGTAGATTTTGCTATTGTATTCAATATAGTAGTTCAATTTGAGGTCTGAGGACAGGGTAAGTCCGAGGAGGCGTAGTGTATTACTCTTCGGGAGAATCGCTTGGGCCATGCTTATGAGAGGCAGGAGAGGTTTGCCTGTAATGTTTGACAGACAACAGCTTGGTGTTAGATGAATTGAAGTTGACAAGCCACTTCTTGTCCCAGTTCACCACAGAGTGTAGATCCCGTTCAAGGTCAGTTGCGAGATTATGTCTGTCCGCCACGACAGGTTTCTTACTGGTGCAGGAGTATATTGTAGTGTCATCTGCGTAGATGCCTACTTGGGACTTGATCTCATCTGGGAGGTCGTTGATGAAAATAAGGAAGAGCGTCGGGCCCAGGATAGAGCCCTGTGGGACACCAGCATTCGTGCTGTAGGACGAAGAGGCACGCCCATTCAGAACGACCTTCATTTTGCGGTTATTTAAGAAAGATTGGATTAGGTCAAGCAGGCGACCGCTAATACCATAACCGCGTAGTTTGCATAGGAGGCCAGAGTGCCAAACCCTGTCTAAAGCCTTGGAGATGTCCAGAGCAACCACGCGAGCCTCGTCAGACTCATCAAGGGCCTGTAGCATGTACTCGGTTACGGTTGTTAGCAGGTCGGCCGTGGACCTGACAAAGTGGAATCCATATTGCCTGTCGGAGAACAGTTTGTGGGCGGTGAGATGATGAACTAATTCAGCATTGATTATAGCCTCGAATACTTTCCTGAATATCGGTAGAAGACTGATAGGGCGATAGTTGGATGGGTCCGAGGGTTCACCACAATTCTTAAATACAGGAACGACTGAAGAGAATTTCCAGCATACAGGAATGCAGGAAGCAGAAAGGCAGTAGTTAAATAGTTTAGAGAGGACAGGGGAAAGTTCAGGAGCACACCTCTTAAGGACTATCACTGGGATTCCATCGTCTCCACACGCCTTATGGGGGTCGAGTTTTGAAATTACTCTGAATACTACTGTCGGGGTAATATATACGTTGTAAAGTTTGGCCTCAGTTCTAATAGAGAAGTCGGGTGGGTGTACTCCGGACGAGTCGAATGTGGAGTTGAATGAGAATCTGTGGGCAAAGCACTCAGCTTTGTCCGCAGATGACGTGTGAACCTCAAATCCATGGATTAAAGGAGGTATTGAGGATTTCCTATTGTTGAGCACTCGTTTACAAATCCTCCAGTAGTCCTTGGAGCCGAACTTGCGGTCAGCTATGTGCTGTCGCATTCTCTCAGCAAACAACTGTTTGGCGTCATTTAGGGTTCTCTTGCACTCATTGCGAGCAGATATGAACAGGCGCCTATTGTGATCAGTTGACTGTCTCCGGAATAGACGGAAGTAATGGTTCCTGTGGGCAATGGCGGCTGAGCAGGCCGGAGAGAACCACGGAGAGGAATGAGGTTTTAAGCAATACTTCCTGGTGGGTATGAAGGCATCAATGCCAGCTTTCACACATGACGAGACCTCAGAAGCACAGTCATCAACTGATAGGTTGAACACTTTTCCCCAAGGGACGTCGCAGAGGAAATCGCGAAAGGCATATAAAACATTTATACATATAGCACGACTCGGAGTTTCATACACAGCACAATCTTCAGATATTGAGTATCTGAATATATATATATATATATATATATATTGATGGATGTGCGTTGTGGTGCAGTTGATTTCTCGGAACGAGAAATCGGGGAGCAGAGTTCGAATTCCGGCTAAATGCCTTGCAGTCACTTACGCGCAAATACCCTTTGGAAAGGTTTTGATCCGTCCCTTTCCTCCAGTTTTTGGTTAAATAACAGGACAGATTGGGTTCTATAGATTGGCTGGTAACCAGCCTACCAGAGCAAGTAGTGGCAACTTGTTGCAGGATAATTAAAAAAAAATGCCTACCTTAGCGTTGTGGAGCGCATTCAGGGTACAGTGAAAACAATAATATCACTGTTGGTCATCCACTGTCTCCTTCAGGTCTCGCCTATGTATCGTGCCACCGAACCCAGATGGAATGGGAAGAGAGAGTGAGGCTGACGACCATGCGCATCTCTCCCTCACTTAAATGCAATTAAAACGAAAGTCGTGACTTCTACCATAGAATTCGTGTGAGGAACTGACATCATATATATATATATATATATATATATACAAAGAAAGAAAGAATAAATCTAAGTAAGAGCCAACAAACCTACCAAGGTTTCACCCTACGGCTCGTCAGGCTTACGAGCCGTAGGGTGAATCCTAGGTAGGTCTGTTGGCTCTTACTTAGATTTATTCTTTCTTTTGTAGCTCTACTATTATATTGAGCGCTTCAGTGTTAGGGTTCTCGTTTCGGGTTTTTTTCTTTTCTCCGAGTATTTTGACGTATGTTCAAGCACCTAGTTTGTTTCTTTTTTTACTTCCCTTTTTTGCCCTCCGAGTTCGTTCTCGATGTTTTTTTCGAGACGAACTGAAATATGTTATAACAATTATTAGTATTAGCATTATTATTATTGCTATTATTATCATTATTATATATATATATATATATATATATATATATATATATACTATAATAATATATATATAGAGAGAGAAAGAGAGAAAGAGAAATATATATACATACATATATATATATATATATTAATTATATTACAATAATAAATATATATAGAGAGAGAGAGGGAGAGAGCGAGATTTTAAAACGCATCGTCACTATAACTTACAGCCGAGTGTGCGACTACATATTATGACGTTACGTTTACTGCCCTGTGTAGAACTCATGTCCGCTATTTTTATTCAGAAGCCAGTTGAATACGCAACCTTGCTTTCACCGTTTCGATAACTTCAGGCGTTTTATATCAACTGATTCTCTGACGCTTTTTTCCAAACGCACAAAAAACTTTCAAGGCGTACAACTGGAAATTTAGAATAAGTCGGATTCGGTCAAAAATTGTCAACACTTTCATCCCAGTTTGTATGATACTTGCAACGGCTGTGATGTCTGCAGATTGTGTCAAGAAGCGAAGTTAGCGTTACTTTTATTTCGAGAACGAGAAAGGTTACTAAACGAAAGGTCTGAAGTAATGGCCGGATGTAAATATATCAGAAAATATATTTTAGGAACATATGAACACGATTGAAAAAGTTTACAATTCTTGACAGACTTCTCCATTATTTTAAATTTCCTGATGTGCATTCTGAAAGTTCCTGGTCGTGCATTCCAAAAAAGCGTTGCAGAAAATGTTGATATAAAATGCCTGAAGACACCGAAATCAAACCTCAGAATTTCTGAGGACTTTTTCTGCGGACTTTTAAAATTTTGAAAAAAAAAAAGGTTTTTTAAATCATTTGTCTTTAAGAAATCTCTGTAGAAGTTTGTTAAAGTAAAACATTTTAGATTAAAGACACTTTTTCCTACTTGTTCTTTACTTATTCTATTCATCTTGCCGAATTTCGATCCATATATTCAATATATACATATATATATATATAATTTATTTCTTTGAACATAAGCGTGTTGTGTGTTCTGAAAGGTACTGTCGTGCGTTCACTGATTTCCAAATGAATATATACATATATATGTGCCTGTGCGTGGACATGAATCGAGTTCTCTCGGTGACTGACGTGTGTATACACTGCTTATATACAACACGTTAAAATTTCCCTTCTCTGATTCCATGCGTCGATGACTTAGGGATTAGCGGCTCCGACTGATACCAAATCGGTCGAGTTTCGATCCCGGCCAGAAGCAAGTGGAAGCTGTGATACAGCGAAACAGGCTTGTATGTGGATGACTAATATATATATAGCCATCCACAGACAGATCTGTTTTGCTGTATCACAGCTCATCAGTACGGTTGCTTTTAACCCAGGATTGAAACCCGACCGAATTGGCGTCAGTCAGCGGTTCTACCTCTGTGCTATGGGCGCTCGGTAGAAGGAGGCAGACTTTTAGCGAATATCCAAATGAATAAGGAACAAAGAAAATATTTGCAACGTTCAAAACATTAATTTCAAACAGTGCTCAATATAGAAATAGAGCAATGAATATTTATTATAAATTATACTTTAACATATGAACAAACTACAATCTACTACAAAATTGTACATTTTGTCTAGACATTGAAAGAACAATGTCTCATCAGTTAGTAATGATGGTACCAACATTACTAACTATCTCATGAGACATTGTACTTTCAATATCGAAACAAAATGTACAATTTTGTAGCAGATTGTAGTTTGTACATGTTCTAAAGTATAATGTATAATAAATATATATATATATATATATATATATATATATAATAAAACTGACTCTGTACGTATCTAGATCCTAAAATTTTACAAAAGCAAACCTTGAGGACCACAAATAACCGGCAGAATCTAAGTCCGTTACTGTCCGTCGCTATAAAGCGTTGGACAAGAGGGGAAAAAAAAAAGAAAACCGCGGAGTACCGACAATACATACAGTACCTCGCAGCAAAGAAAAAAAAAACCTCAAACGGAACCAACCACAAAGAAAGAAAAGTGCTCGATACAAACTAACCAATTCGAATTAACAAAGAGGAAGTAACGTAGAGCAAAAACACACGTGAAAAAAATCATAAGATCGCCAAGACCTACCGCGGTTTCGCACAACGGCTCGTCACACAACGGCTCGTCACACACACACACATATATATATGTGTGTGTGTGTGTGTGTGTGTGTGTGTGTGTGTGTGTGTGTGTGTGTGTGTGTGTGCATACGGATTATACATTTTTAATAGACATCTATGTTTTTTTTAATAATCAAATCAATATCTACCGGCTGATAAGTAATTAAATAAATCCGGATTAAAAACTACATTCATTTCTTAAAAGCTATTACATGTGTTTCTCCAGTAAGAAATTAGTCCTTAGATGTATAAAGGAGAGAGACGAGGGTTATCGATTCTAACAGCTTCATTGCTGGAATTGTGTGTCGTTCTTTAGAAACTGCAAATAGACTAGTTGCATTATAAACGAGTGTGTTGACCAAACAGAAAAGTGCCTGAGCAGGTACCTACAAGAGGGACATCAGTCATTGTCTTCCGTCTTACTGTCCTTTTATTGGTCGGGCTTTTTAATAATGATTCTCTCACACTCAGTAACTCACTGCGTCTTAGTCTATTTATCGCCTTGCTTCGGGTTAACTTATTACAAGGGAAATGTATATGCAAATAGTGTAATCGATGAACGGAATCTGAGTTTCAGTTCTTAGTTAAATTCCCTTTCGCGAAAATACCATTAAAAAAAGTATGAATTCCTCAATTAACCTCCAGCTATGCGTTAAATCGTTGCATAGGATGGTATCTTCAGATATGTTAGACAACCGATGTAGGAGAAAGAAAATTCTAAATTCTCAAACTCAAGTCGTTAAAAAATCTTTTCAGCAGTTGTTCAAGTTAACCTAACGAGTTGACAACAATTATCATATAAGTGTGTGTATGAGTGTATATGTGTAGTAAGTGCGTGTGAGCGCGTGTGTGTATTGTGCGTGTGTGTATATGCGACTGTGTACATATGAGACTGTGTATATATATGTGTGTATGTGTTTATGACTGTGTCAGTGTGTGTAGATATGTGTGAATGTGTATGTTCGCGTGTGTCTCTATGTATGCGTGTTATATTATGAATAAATTGCAAAGAATTGAATTTTTTTTGTTAGCCTCTTTATCCACATAGTTGATTTTTCTTCTTTTTTTCATGTGTTAGGATGTAGGTGGTCATGGCCGTCCACATCTTCCAATTCTTTGTACCTCTTAATATTTTGTGTCTTGTTATTTCTCCCAAACACTGCATTGTCATCCATTTGCATAAGCCAATTAAGTATGTCATGCGCTGGTTTCCCCTGTCTCTCACAAGCCATAATCGGTCGTAAGCAAGCCAATCTTTCTTTTTATTTTTTATTTTTTTTTTTTAGGATGCTCTAAATTCCAAACGAATAAATATGTATAAACGAGAGAGACGAGGAAGACGAGGGTTATCGATTCTAACAGGTTCATTCTATGATCTAACCGTGACGAACAGTTCGCTGTGATCCGATCAAGATTCGAATTTCACACCTGCGGAAAGTGGGTTAAAACTGTTGTATAAATAAAAAATAAATAATATAAAAAAATGATTTTTTTACTGTCATGCGTCTGTGCTCGTTTTTTTTTCTATATGACGTCAAACCAGACTGTCGAATGGAAACCGCATTGAGGTACTTTTCTCCCCGACTGACCCCCATAATGGCTTTGTATTTACTAAATACATCCCAAGACTAGATATACACAAATGAGGCTGATGATAATTTTTAAAAAAAGACACTACGCAATAAATATTTAATATTCTTTTCATTTCTTTTAGTTCAATTTCTTCAATTCAGTGCTGATAAGTAACCAAAAAGTGATATACGATTAAGATTTTTACTCAGACACTCAGGGCAAACTCAGAAGAAAAGAAAGCAGTGAAAGATAAAATAGCAAAAATCAAAATTCCTTATACTGATTTTAAAGCTGCAGTGAAGAGAATAATTTTTAAAGTGACAAAATTATTGGAATAGATAAACTAACAACAAACTTCAAAACATAAAACCCACTATTGGAGAATGGAACATTCAATACAGAAATAGAAGAGAACAGGTTTTGCTGACCCGCCTTCACATAGGCCATACCTACATCACGCACCATCATTTACTGAAGGGCGCAGAATCCCCAATATGTACCAGCTGTCAAAATGTTTAAGTGTCAAGTATATACTTTTAGAATGTACAAACTTAAACAGAGTGCGAAGGAATTATTACCAAACAAGTAGTTTGAAAAAACTATTTATGAAAACAAGACCAAGCAGGATACTCGAATTCTTAAAAGAAATCGGAATGTACTCAAAATATGACTGGTTGAACATTATCTCACACACGCATATAGATATATGTATTTCTACCAACTTGCTATATATTCCAAAACTTGGTTCTACCGAATGTGCGTTTGCAAATTTTGTATATGTAATACATACAAATTTTGTAATACATACAAATTTTGTAATACATACAAATTTTGTAATACATACACATATAATGTATGTAAGCTGGTTTTTGCTCCAGATAACCAATGGTGGTTGGTATGCCATAAAATCTAAACAACCAAATTAAATATATACATTTTTATAAAACCATTTTATTAATTTAAAATGTGTTAAATACATTAATTTGTTAAATGTATGAATTTGTCTAAATCCATAAGTCTGTTATATATATATATATATATATATATATATTAATTTAATAAATATACAAACCTCTTGAAATTGTTCTTAACTTTTTGTTCGATTTTTAATAATTCCATTTGGTGTTAAATGACCTAAGATGGGTTGATACACCGTAAAGAAAAACAAAAAACAAAACAAAAACAGACAAACAAAAAAACTCCTAATAATTATGGAACAGACTACAAAATCATTGGTCTACTTCCATATATAAATATAGATATATCAAAAGTAAATTTATTTTTGAATATCTGCGCATAATTTTATATTTGAATTAGTTTGTAATTGCCTAATTAACATAACTATCTAACTATTTATATCTATTTAACCAATCAATGCCAACCGTTCTCAAAATATATATTTCAATAGACTGATGATTAGTATAAGATTTATATATTAATTTTCTTGTTATTTTAATCCTTTTGTCCCAAGCAAGATGATAATTAGACTATAACACGGGATGTCGAGGTAAAGGAATTGAAAGGGAAAGGAAATATGATTGAAAATTGGGAGGATTGAAAAAGAGGCAAAAAAGAACAGTGTTCAAGTAGAAAAAATATCATCGCCAATCGGAAGCATTTGCAGGGTTTCGTACCGGGCCTAAACGTAATTTTCCAGTGTCTGAAAGCGCTTACCGAGGGTGGGCCGGAGGCTGATCATCTCTGGTCGGGTCGGCGCGGTGAGGTGGGTATGATGTTGAAAGACCTGAGCCCCACTAGTGATCCTCGCGATGACATCACTGACGACACCCTCTAGCGGTGTGTATGTTTGAAATCATGATTGACATTGTATTTACATTTCTGAAGAAATGCAACAAATCGGAAGGGAGTTCCACAGGTAGGAATTGCAAGAAAAAAATTAGTTTTCTTTTTTAATCGTTTCACCCCTAGCAAGGCGGTACCGCCACTGATGCGCAGGTACAGTGGACTACATAAAAGAGTAAAAGTTTAGTCAGGAGGAAATTTAAGAGAAAGATGAACCAGTTACAGGGGACATCAGAGAAAGGGCAAGAAAAGAATGGGAACACAGGGGTGAAAACAGTTGCGAAAGTAGAGAGAAAAGAAAAGAACAAGATATACGGGGTAATGTAGAAAGAACTGGAGTCCAGTGGATTAATTCCTGTTGTTCTCAAGTCTACCCTGACCCAAAGCAGTAGCATCTGTTAGGGTCCCAGATATGGGCAAATAATTACCCCCCCACCAAAACTGGGGTCAAAATACTACGAACGTATAAAAATACAGTTTTATAGAAAAATATATATTTTTGAAGGAAAAATATTACGAACAATACATTTTTGAAAAAAAATTATTACCATAACACATTTTTTTCTTTAATCATCTCACCCCAAGCAAGGCCTTCCACTGCCACTATTGCGCATGGGGCTACATAGGGGAAGGTAAAGAGAAGGAGTGGTTATACATAGGGAATGTCAGGAGGAAGGTGATAGATGAGTAAGGATACCGAGGATGAGGGTTGGATAGATGGGAAGAGTGTTTTTTTTAATCATCTCACCCCAAGCAAGGCCTTCCACTGCCACTATTGCGCATGGGGCTACATAGGGGAAGGTAAAGAGAAGGAGTGGTTAAACATAGGGAATGTCAGGAGGAAGGTGACAGATGAGTAAGGATACCGAGGATGAGGGTTGGGCAGTTGGGAAGAGTGTTTGATAGAATGGGAACATTTCCGAAGGAAAAAAAAATTATTTTCAGCAAAACATTTTTTATACAAAACTAGAAGACATTTTCAGTTTTTTTTAAATTAAAAAGAATAAAAACAAAAAAATTTCATTTAAAATCTGACTAAATCCGAATTTAAAAAATACCTTAAAACCCTACCTTTTTGGCATTAAATAACCCACAGAGGTGTTGATATGCCGTTAAACAAAACTCAAACCTCCAAAAATCAGATCTCTTCTCTGATCCAACTGCAACAGGTCGATGGAGAAAAACTGGATTGTAATCTTCAATACTTCAAGAAACACACGGTCGTCTTTAATATACTTTCTCCATTCATTTCTCTCTTCAAGCCGAAAGCGGTACAGACTCATGTCTAAAGTAAATTGACAATCCTCCATTTTCACTTTTCCATCTTATGAGGCGCCAATGTGCTACAATAACTAAGTTAGCTCAATTGATTATTTCAGAATCAATAGTCTTACTCTCCATAGCAATGCCTAAACTGGAAGCTCCGTAGAAGCTATTCCTAAAAACACATAGATTATTGTTGGTTGTTCTGTTTTTATGGCATATCAACACCTCGGCGGGTCATTTATTGCCAACTAAATTTTATTTATTTATTTATTGCTGGTAATACCTTTTTCCTTTCAACGATTTATTTTTGTTTTTATATAAGTTTTCTGTCTAGTAATACTTCTTTCTTTTCGAGTATCAAGATTCATTGGGATTTGTTTTTAAGTCTCCAATTCCTAACCTGTTATTTAACCCATAACTGGAAGAAAGGGACCGATTAATACCTTTCCTTTCCCAAGGGTACCAGTGCTTAAGTGAATGCATGGTATTAAACTGGAATTCGAACTCGGCTCACCAGATCTCTTTCCGAGCCGATATCCACTGCACCACAACGCACATCCGTCACTAAACACTTACAGCATCTGGTATTCCCAAGCGGTCACCCATCCTAGTACTGACCAGGCTCAACGTTGCTTAACTTCAGTGATCGAACGAGAACCGCTGTAGTCATCGTGATATGGCCGTAAGCCATAGATTATTGTTAAATATCTATGGTGATGATGCAAAGACACATGGTCTTCCTCAGTTGATCTGACCTAGCTGTAACAACTCCATGGGGAATAACTTGCTTGTAACATTCAGTCCCTCAAGAAGCACACTTTAATAGATCTTTTCCATTCATCTTTGTCTTCAAACTGAAACCTGTACAGAAACGTGTCTGAAACAAATAGCCCACCCGCTTAACTCTCACAAAAGACCTCAAGTGGAATGACTATATTGAATCCATAGCTAAATCCGCTGCTAAGAAGGTCGATTCTCAGTGTAGGACCAGGAAGTTTTTTTCCGTCTGAAAGTATCCAGCATATATATAAATCTACCATCCGCCCGTGCATTGAATACTTTTTTTAATCATCTCACCCCAAGCAAGGCATTCCACTGCCACTATTGCGCATGGGGCTACATAGGGGAAGGTAAAGAGAAGGAGTGGTTAGACATAGGGAATGTCAGGAGGAAGGTGACAGATGAGTAAGGATAGCGAGGATGAGGGTTGGGCCGATGGGAAGAGTGATAGAATGGGAGCAGATTAGTTTGTTAGGATGTGTCTATTGACCTTACATTTAAACTCCTGGAGATTGTAGCCGTCGGGGAAGCAATCGTGTGGAAGAGAATTCCACAGTCGGGAAGTGCGAGGAAAGAAACTGTTGGAGTAGAAGTTACGGCTGCATTTTATCGGTTTCACTGTAAAAGGGTGCGATCTAGTTGCTAATCTAGTATCTCGTTCAAATTCGTATTTAAGGGCACCAGTGATCTAAGTTCATCGGAGCAGAAGCCGTGAAAGTACTTATAGAAGAGACACAGTGAAGCCACGTCGCGCCGGTGGGAGAGAGACTGCAGGCGGTCTGCCAAGTCGGTATCTATCACATTACAGACCCTCCTCTGAACCTTATCGAGAAGCCCGAGGAGAACAGCAGGGGCACCCGACCAGATATGGCAGCAGTATTCAATGCACGGGCGGATGGTAGATTTATAAATGTGCAGGATAGATTTAGACGGAAAGAACTTTCGGGCCCTACACAGAGAACCGACTTTCATAGCAGTGGATTTAACAATGGATTCGATATAGTCATTCCATTTGAGGTCCGCTGAAAGTGTGAGACCAAGGAGGCGTAGTGTTTTACTCTCTGGGAGGCAAGCCTGGTCCATGCTAATGGGAGGTAAGTGAGATTGTCGATGATGGTTAATTGAGAGTAGCTTCGTTTTAGAAGCATTAAAATTTACATTAAAATGGCAGAGAACTGAAGGATCGTGAAGGAGACAAACGCCAGCTAGACCGTGTGGATCCGTGCTCATCTATATGACACCAGTGATTCGTTACTGAAGAATCAGATAGATGGTTATCACGGTGGTCTGAAGGATCCTGAAATCCAAATCGGGGAACGGGAGTTACAGTGCGTTATCTCCATAGCACTGACTATCAGGGAGGGGCTGCTATCCGCATGCATTTACTCATCTTAGCCAACATTAAGAAAAGAAAGTAGGTGTCTGTAGAAAGCAACCCAAAGAAAAAGATCATCTATCATCATGTCCTGGAAAAGTTGAACGAATAGTCCTTTACTTAGTCCTCTGTCAGTGAACGTATCTTGGTCTGTAGAAAGCCCCATGAAAAGTTATCTGAAGAACTCCATGCAACCAATTGCCAAACACAGGGAATACTCGCTGATGGTCTGGAAAGCTTTGGTAGAATGCGTTAGTAACATTAATGTTACCTAGTATATTTCAGTAAGGATTTTCACCAATGTTTTTAAGTCATCGAATGGCCATGGACACAATTATTGCATGTGAGATGGTAACCGATACCATACAAAAAATTACCCGAGGGTAACTTGAGAAAATGGGGTTCGTGTTCTGCCATAGAGGAGTACACCACTGGACATTAAACCTATTAAATATGTCTAGTCTTTATTAGAGAGACCAACAGCTTCTTTTCTCGCGCTTCCCGCCTGTGGAACTCCCTTCCACAAGTCTGCTTTCCCGACAGCTACAATACCCAGGTGTTTAAATGTAGGGTAGACACCTCCTATCAATCTAACTCCCAATTATTCTCAGAACACTCTCATCTACCCAACCCTCATTCTCGGTATCCTTACCCGCCTATCACCCAGCCTCTGACATTTCCTATATTTAAGCATTCTCGGTATCCCTACCCGCCTATCACCCACCCTCTGACATTTCCTATATTTAATCATCCTTTCTCCACTCTATGTAGCCCCCTGCGTAGTAGTGGCAGTGACATGCCTTGCTCGGGGTGAAACGCTTATAAAAAAAAAATCACTATGTAAGCAAATGGTGAAACCTACTTTCCGTGACGAATTCAATGAACTTCTGTCTTCAACTAAAAATAATTTACTAAATTACAGAGCTTATCACTTCCATGCTTGACGGAGTGAAGGCGCTCACTACCATTAAAGGGGCGTCAGCGAAGCCACTTTTTACTTAATAAGTACATCATAATGAATGCAATTAATAAACAAGGTCCCAGAAAAGTGTAATATGCTTGGTTTCTGAATTTAGTGTGTGCAAATTTCCGTTAGCCTTCACGCTCATAATATCGGTTACGTTGTAAAAGGTGAGCAAGCTTAATGTTGACAGTATTTACATTATTCTGTATATATATATATATGTGTGCGTTCGCATGTGTGTATATGTATATATGTATCTGTGTACGTGTACATATATGGGTATATGTATATGTGTATGCAGGTAATTATGTACGCTTTTACGTGTGTATATGAGTTGTATGTGTTCATATATATGTTTTTTATAGTACTAAAAGTATACGGTATTACAATTGTATGGCTGACCGGAAGATTTACCTGCACTAGGGTATTATTAATTTTGTTGTATTGTTAACCGATTAATTAGCATAATTTTGATTATATAGTTAGTGTGGTGATTAAAACGAATTGATTAACTATTATATCTTAATTGTTTAATTTTCTTAGTTTTTAAAAAAAAATTCCAATTTCTTATCCTTTCACTAGTAATATGTAAATTTATTTTTAAACATAATAATTAAGTTTTAACAACTAAATTTAAATAGAATAATTAGGTTTACTTTTAAATTATTTTTTTATATTGTATTATATTTGTTTTGTTGATTGTATAATTAGTATAATTTTGATTATATAGTTAGTGTGGTGATTAAAACGGTGAGCAAGTTTAATGTTGACAGTATTTACATTATTCTGTATATATTATATTATATTATATTATATATTATATTATATTATATTATATTATATATTTTTAATATTTAGACTCCAATTTCTTTTATTGTTAACTCATATTGTCTCTTTATTTGTTATTTTGTATTTTCTTTTTGTCTCTCGTTTATTTATTCTATCATCTTTTCTTTCTAATTTAAACTTATTCCTCTGCTCCGTTCTTTTTTCTCTTTTTTTCTTCTTCTCTTTTCGTTTACGCTTCAAGATACTTAACCTTTCTTTTTAACGCTCTCCCTCTCTCTCTCTCTCTCTCTCTCTCTCTCTGTCGCTCTCCCTCTCTCTCCTTTTCTCTCTCACTCTCTCTTTCTCGCCTAACCCACTTTCTTTACGTTTCAAATCCACGGGTCTGCAACCTAAATGTTAGACGAATGTATCGTCGAACTTTTGTTGACATTGGGCCGCTACGCGTGTCATCTGGTTATATGTTGCGTGGATATATGATTGTGTATGAATATGTGTATGTGTTCGCTGAGTGGAGGTATTTTTCTTAAATTTCCTCTTTTAAGGGAGCGACCGTTATTTTTATTCGCTTTTTTTTAGTTTTTTTGTGAATCTCATTCGTGTAAAATTCTTTGTTAAATAAAGACGGAAGCTGACGATGGTTCACCTTAAATAGGGTTATACCTCCGATTCACCATGAAATAACGTGTCTGTCTTAATTTTTCTTATATTTGCTCTTTATATGCATATATATATATTGTAAATACGACAATGTAAAAATAATCGTCAAGAGGATTATATATATATATATATATATATATATATATATATATTGTCAATACGACAATGTAAAAATAATCGTCAAGAGTATTATATATATTCATTAATGAATTAGAGCACTCTGGCTATTGGGTGTGTATAATAACAATATACATTCTAAAAGGTCTGCCTTCTTCTACCGTGCGCCCATGGCCCAGAGGTAAAACCACCGACTGATGCCACTTCGGTCGGGTTTCAATCCTAGGTTAAAAGCAATCGAAGTCTCACCGTACTCATGAGTTGTGATACAGTGAAACAGATCTGTCTGCGGATGACTATATATATATATATATATATATATATTGTTAATACGACAATGTAGAAATAATCATCAAGAGTATTATATATATATAACACCGCCTTCCTTATGACTTATTTTTCGTCTAGAGTCCCTTTCCCTTAGACGAAACGTGGCTAGCCTCTCGACACACTCTCGCTATTAACGTCACAGTTGTTAGTTCTTTTAATGATTGACTATAACGAGCCCCCGGTGTGAAAGATAGAAAGAAAAACAGAAATATAATTTCAGTTAAAAGAAGGAAAGTTAATAAAAATGTTTAAGAGCAAAGGAAAGAAAAATAAAACAGAAGAAGACACTGAATGAAAAAGACTTCATATTGGTGAAAAAGAAAAGCTCATGTAAGATAAAGATAAAGAATAAAGATATTTGAATTTAAAAAATAAAGAAAGAAAATGTTTCATTGATAAAAAGAATGAAATAAATGTATGAATGACAAGAGAGAGAGAAAAAAATAAAAAAAATAAGTAAGTCGAAATGAATGGAAGTTTCTAACCGACAACAAATATGCAGAGAAAATCAATGGTTTGAACGGAGCGGCACCGAATGAAAT